>OZ005650.1:92719563-93319563 GCA_963930645.1 Salticus scenicus
GTAAAAATTCTTTTGATAAATTAACTGTCAAAAAATTAAATTTTATGAGTACTACTTTGAAGGGGTTTGGGAAAAGTTCAATAAAGCCGTTAGGCTCATTTGAAGTGAATCTTAAAATTGATGAATTACGATGTGAAACTGACATTTATGTTGTAGAAAACGACGCAATACCCTACGATATAATTATCGGTATGAATGTATTAATGCCGGGTGAAACAACAATTAATGAGAAAGGTATCTTAGTGATAAATAAGTCTAATTCTCTCGAGGTAAATTTAGTAACAGTACTTCCAGTAAATACATATCAAAGTGAAATTAAATCGAATGTTGTTATTGATGCCCCCATTAACTTGAGAACAAAAATTTTGAAAATTCACCAGAAATAAATGAAACTTTGAATAATGCTAAAAAATGTGAAAATATAACCCCTCACCCTGTTATGCTGTCAAAAAAATCATTAGAATCTCCCGAAAAGGCCATAAGTGAAAATGACGATAAAGACGAAAATGACGAAAGTGATGACGATAAGATGCTTTTGAAGGACGAAAATAGTGTAAATGATGACAGTGAGGAAGAAGAGGAGCCTCGACGACAGAAGCAAAGTCAAACGAGTGTTTTCCAAATAGATGATGATAGTGAGGAAGAGGAGGAGCCGCGCCGAAAGGGACGAAGTCAGACGAATGTTTCCCGAATGAAGTCGCTAAATCCTGAAAACACTTATTCAAAGAAAGATGAGAAACAAGTCCTACTTGAAAAAATTTCACAGTTAGCCGAAGAGTTGGAAAAGTTAAAAGAAAAAGTTGATGATAATTCCAGACTCCTTAAAAGGAAGAAATCCAGAGAAAAGCCATCGACGATAAATTCCATCGAGTGTAAAAGACTAAATATCCCAAAAGAAAAGACTGCCAGTGTAAATTTGAGAAAGTTATTCATCCCATCACTTCCATTGACGACTACGATTGGTGAAATAGCCATATTATTTCCCAAAGCTGTGCAAATAAAATTTGAAGTTTTTCCTACATATAAGACTGCCATCATAGACTTTTCAACTGAACATGATACAACAGAAGCCTTAAAAGGCAGTAAAACTGAAAATGATCTATTAGAGGGTCTCGAGTTCGAGTCCCAAAATAACTCCAAGTTCCAAAATAAAGGTTTGAATACACGCATCAATAAACAATATTCTAGAGTTAAAAATAAAAATAAAACGAAATGCAAGTTGAGTGGACGGTCACCAGGGACTGTTGCCATGGGCGGCCAAGTTGCCGTAAACCCAAAATTGACTTTCTTTTGTGACTTTATAACAGCAAAAATGAAAAATGATAATATTGAAAAAAAAAAAAATAGAAATGGATGCCATGAAGGCTCCTATTGCACATCTACAAAAGCTAAGATCCTCAAATGTGGAATAACTTAGCTGAAAAGCAAAAATATGAAAATTTTCAAAAATTTGTAAATAAGTATGTTATTATTTTGTGTTGCATTTTTTTTTTTTTTTTGTATTTTTCCGTGTGACCGCCTGGAGGACCAGCCGGATGCAGGACGACCGATCCTATAGTAGAAAGTTCTTCTTTTCCCCTGACCTTGCTTGCCACAACTGCTGAATCCAGGACCACGTGATTTGGTTTTTGTTTCCCGTAATCAGAATATTAAAGGAAGTGTATGTTCATGACGTGGACGGCGCTACTTCCTCAACGGGCTGCTGCTAAGAGCGTTGAAGGAATAAGGTTCAGTTTTCGACGGAGCTTGTGTGCTTGACGGACGCAATGCCTGTATTTGATCACTTTGGCTTTCACACTTGACGCCTTTAGTGAAGTGCCAAATGATTTATCTGTGTGACGAGATGCGAACAAATCGACGTACTATTAAAATAACTTTTGACAAGCAACTTTAAATGCTCATTAGCATCTATGTAAATATTGTAATATAATTTAACTTTCATTATTAAAATTTAAATAATTAGTAAATAATAGAATTAATATTCTTAAAGTTCTTAAACGCCCACAACCCACTGGATACTATATATATGTAGAATCTTGGCTGGGCGTCTAGAGGTGGGGCAATGATGAGACGCAACTTAGAGAACTACACGTTTTTTGAAGACACACAAAAACACAAAATATACAGAGATAATATTATAAAAGTAGAGTTTCCATCAATAACCATTTGCTGGTTTCGAGGCCTAATACACATAAAAAGCTCTCTTCATCATTAGAACTAACACAAAGTAACATATGAGCACTTACTCGCTCTAATAATTCACATTAGTACCTACGCGTACTATTTCAAATATGTGAGATTGTGGTAAAGAGCTGTCCATGGCTCTACACAACCATTAAGAGCACTACAAGCTCTAATTAGAAGAAAATGACCACATCAGCCTTCGCGCTGAAGGTCTTAACCGTTCTCCATTGAAGACAGATCCCAACTGACTTCCGTTCGTCCTCTCGTCGAAAGATGGGCATCGGAGGCAGCGCCATCTGTTGACTATACAAGGAATGCGTCCCACAAAGCTTTCCACATAGCTTTCCACATAACTTTTCACATAGCTTCCCACATGTATATATATATTTCTATTCTTTCTTTTTCCTTTTATTTTAAGAATATGTTTCTTTTATAAAAGAAGTTTTTGTAAAAATAGCTTTGAAGAATATATTTGATACATATGTATGTTAGTACATGATCTGGAGTATCTTCTTCAAAATTAGATATATTAATATAAAATAAGAGCAAAATAATGATTTAAATGAAAAAGAATGTGCAAAGAAATTTTAAAAGTGCAATAGAACTTAGTACATAGCTTATGAGGTGGTTAATTCGACTATTTTAAGAGATTCTAAAAAAATAATGTTTGTCAATACTAAGTAATCAATGAAAAAAAAAAGAAATAACAGTTAATATAAAATAATTATATTAATAATAAAGTCATAATTTATTTACTTATTTCAAATAAAAATGTTTTCGAATACATAATTATTTGAGTAAATTTATTACTTTTCATTTACTAGTAATTTTATGATGTAAAATAAATTTCTTACAAGTAATGTTTATTGCTTTCGCTTGTGATATTAAATCGACAGCAGCATCAAGAAAAGCAGACATTCGCTCTTTTTTTTCACAACAGCAGCTTCCAAAATTCACCAGAGAAGACAGCAGAATTAAATTGAGTAGTAATAACCTGTAAGACAGTGCATTTCATTATCAATAAACATGAAATGTGTATATTTTAAAAGTAAGTTATATATACATCTTCCTATTTCATTCATGGTTGGTTGGTTGATTGTCGTGTTATGGACATGGAGGGAAAAAAATCACTAGGACACTATACAAGACCAAAGGTTTTAAACACAGTTTCAGCTATATCGATTTTACTTCTATATCACTAAATCGATTTAAACAATGATTCTCGTCAATATCAATTTTACATCTAAAGCTAAATCGATTAAAGCTTTCCCGATTCCTCTTAGTTGTGTAGGTGACATTAGCGCATATGTCATATTGAAAACAATTGCGACATTTGGGAAAATGAACATCGATTATGATTAAATACTGATATTCTGGCATAAAAGGACTTTTGTTTTGAATCATTTGTAGGTGTTCAGTCACATCATTTCATAGTCGTGACTCCCGAACTTTTAATATATTTTTATTAACTCCCTTTCTTTTCTGTTCAGTAGGAATTTTAAAATCGATTTTAAACTAATTTCCCGATGAGCTAGAGACTTGGACCTCAGTACTAAATGACAATATAATATTAATCTGGTTTTTTTGCTTTGAAATTGAGAGGGTCTGAAACCCACGGTGCAAAGTACAGCTCAATCCTTCCAAAATTTTAAATTTGGACTTGGTTAGATGCTACATAGCAAAGATTACATCGTTGGAGGGGGAGGAGGATCGCTCCCCACAGTGTCTCATCGCTAAAAGTTGCGATTTGATTTAGAGTTGCTACCCGTACGATGATACTTGCTAATATTTCTAATTTTTAAATTACGTTTCACGCCAGTGTTTTTTGTTGGAAATATTTCACATTAATTTTCTGCGATTAAATAAAATTCCTGGTATGAAATCTCCCGCCTAAATGAGACTTGACAATTATGTGTACGAAATTACCGAGCTGATCTGGCCTCTACAAAATTTTAAATTTGGACTCGGTTGGATGTTGGCATGACAGAGTTTGCATCGTTGGAGGGTGAGGTTCTGACAACACCAGTGTCTTTTCCCGGAAAGTTACGAAATGATCTTTACGAAATTGGACTCACAAGGGAGGGTCACCAACTGTTCAAAAGGTATTTATATATATTATATATCATCTGAAAGGTCTTACTGAGCTGAGAACGAAAATATCCATCTTATCGGCAAATTCGCCACCTAGCGCGAGTTATTCTCAATTAAAATTTTTAATTACAGATTCTTTAACGATGTACTTCGTATTGTTTCTATCATTATAATCAGTTTTGTAAAAGATTCTCATTCTAAAAACCATTGTATATATTATTAGTAAAGGTCGACCATATATTGTTGTGGTTAGCGTCCCTAACTCCCTCACAGTAGGGCCAGGTTCGAATCCTGGACAAAGAACGGATTTGCTATCCCTGTAAGTAGTGGCGATGGCCGCCCATTGGGTACTCCTTTACAAATGGTTATCAGTTCAGCGACCGCACAGTCAACGCGCGGTACCTGCTCAAGTACCGCGCCATTCAAAAATAAGTATATATATATGTATATATATATATATTATTACATGTAAAGTATTTTACTGTTTATTAATTACTTTGTGTGAACAACAAATTTATACATGCTAAACTGTATGAAAATTAAAAAAAAAAAAAAAAAAAGCAAATAAGGTAAAAAAGAAGCTATTGTAATTTTTATAGTAACGAATAAAACTATTACTTTATATATTCATTTTCATTAAAATATTATATTGTAGGTAATAATATAATTATTTATTTTTTAAAAGTAGAAATTTATTTTTCTGCTTATTTCCCCCCTCCATTACTTTGTTAGTGCATCAAATATCTTTTTTGTTCCCCCATGCAATGTCAATATCCAAAATATCGATTATGTCTATGTACAGGAAAATCTTTATGATTGTAAATGTTTTACACATGGCTACATATATAAAGTATTGGATTTACAAAGTTAATGCTGTCACAAAATAATTATTAAACACATAATAAAATACTTTACTAAAAATATAAATAGTCATAATTAGCACAAGAATCTGTTAAAGAATTGATTCTAATGATAGAAATTCTTCAAAGTACATTACTTAAGAGCCTGCAATTTACAAACTTTAATTGAGAATAACTCAAGCTAGGAGGCGCATTTGCCGATAAGATGGATATTTTTATTATCAGTTCTGTTAGAGCTTAAAGAGGATATATAACACTAGCAAAGCCCCAGTTCGAGAATTCCGAATTCAGGAAAAATTTTAAAATCAAACTCGAAATGTACAAGACTCGGCCTGATGCTGCCTGCGTGCCAATAGATCAAAGTTTGTTAACGAAACCCTTTTTTTATTCATGAAATAAATGAAAGTTGGGAATCAACAAAGGCTTTTCTCGCTTTGCTGGTCACTATATTTAAAGGAAACTCTTTTCTATATCTCTTTACAAACAAAAATAAAATTTAAAGAAATCATGAAATTGCTTAAAAGCCCGTTTTGGTTCCAAAGCGGCCTTCAGCAGCGACCCACTCATTCGCAGACCTTCGGGTGTCTGTCCCTATTGCCTGTGACAATAGCTTAGCAATAGTAGTGGGCGATGCCACTATTTCAATATCACGATATATTGTCACGGCATAATCGCGATACCGCGATGTATCACGATATTGGACTTAAATATTTTCGAATCCCTTTCATAATGTTAGTTTAAATGTCAAGTCTGGATATAAAAGAGGCTTGAATTGAATGAAGCAGACCCGTTATATTATAAAATATACAGAATACACTAACTTCTTTCATATGTAAAATTTCTTATTAATGCAACACCGTATCAACACTAATATAGAAAAATGGATAATGGAAACACATATGCAGAGACTTTATTCATATAATACTGCGTTTTTACGTAGCAGTTTTTACGTATCATTCAAACACATTCAACTATCTCAGCTATTATTTTTACTATTAACTTTTTTTCTAAAATACATAAGTAACACAATAATCTTTTCCAAAATCTTCTTAATAATAATAATAATAATAAAAAAAAAAAAAAAAAAAAAAAAAAGCACAAGTTTCCCCGAGATAACACTGAAACTTACGTCATAGCTACAAGAATAAAGAAAATAAATTTTTATTCTTGGTTTGGAGAACTGAATAAAATAACTGAAGAAGGATGACTCAACAGAAAAAAAAAATTGCAACAATGTATTGAGATAAATAAATTTTACCTGCGATATAAAACAAATAACTCGAGAATAAAAAACAATTTAAATGAATAGATGTAATTCTATGTAAGAACCACCAATTAGAGATTTACAGGTTTTTTTTCTTGGCGACCGCTGCAAACTATCAAATTATTATAGCATATTTTTTGAAAATATCTATTTTACATTCTAAGTATGGTGATTTGTATATCATAGGAGTTGATACATTGCTTTCCCCTAAACAGGGTTACATTGCAATATAGCAGCATCATTTCTCAGCCAATACGCACACTAATTGAATAAACATAGCTTTTCGTCACGACTCTCATTCATATCATGTTACGTGCATTGATACACTATAGAAACTGTGATATATAGCCTTATCTTACATGGCCGAAATTGCAATATAATGCATTTGGGCGGTATATTCAAAAATCTAATCAATAGCAATTTATGCGAAGGTTGAACAGAGTATAAAGTTTTGTTGAATTCTGTCCTTTGGTTAATGAGATACACACTGTTAAAAATTTCAACAGAAAACTCTGTGTAATCTATTATCTTAAGTCTTACATAAAATTACAGAGAAAAATAAACGGAGATGTTAAAAAACTTATTTTATACTTTCATTTTAATAACTAATATTAATTTAATTAATTATTGGTGAGAATATTTTTCGAACTTGGAATGCTTTTTCTAAAGTAGAAACAGTCATTTTTTAATTTTAATTCAAAATTTAAATAAAAAAAGAAATAGGTAAAAATACAGAATAAAGATTGAGAATCTTCATTATTCACTTTTCACTAAGAATTACTGTAAATTTACAGAGACTGGATAAATATTTACATGAAATTTACAGAAATTGTTAACAGCGCAGTATTTACAAAATTGTGCTGACGCACGACAAACGTTTTTTAAAAATGGTCGAATCCAGTGTTACGATACCTGAAAATAAGTAAATAATCGTAGAAAACTGGTAATCGAAAATTCTCATGAACCCAATATATTTTCGTCTTTTGTAAAGAAAAAAAAAAAAAATAAAAACATAAAACTAAAATTACACACACAAAACAAATAAATAAGTGAACGATTAAATAAAAATAATAATATAAATTATTTTATCATACTATAGAATGATAAGATTTCTAAAATAAAGGTTATTAGCGCTTCCTTCCCTCCGCCTTTGAAATTAGATTCTCCGTAGAAAATAATCAGTACCTTGAGTAAAGAAATTGCTTCGGTTTGTTTAACGAAATAAAACTATAAAAATAAATAACATCAAATTTTCACTAAATTGATCAGAAATAATGAAATATTTGAAAAAAATTAAATAACTGTTAAAATATTAAAAACAAATTCAGTATAAATTGACGAAAAACACTTTTAAAAATTTCTTTAAATAGATTTTTTTTTTTTTTTTTTTTTTTTTTAACAAAAATGAATATAAATAAATGATAAAATTATTCAGTTATTTCTGAATAAAACTAATGACATCAACAATTGTCAATTATATTTATAGGCAATAGTCGTTTTGGATTAAAATTGTGATGGTGATTGCGAATATTCATATCGTAGCAGCGAGTAAAGAGAACGGATGAATATCTTTATTGCTCAGCTGATAATCTGAGCTGATAATTGCTCAGCTGCTTTATTGCTCAGCTGATAATCGGTTCCTAATAAAGCAAGATCATAATTATTAAAGGCGATAATGAATATTCATATCGTAGCCGTGAGCAGCGATTTCAGATTAACCCAATGTCAAATGTCACGCATGCGTTATGCGAGTATCATCCCTCTCCTTCGTATCAACGATTACCGGTTATCGCGGCACGGGATGAAAAGCCAATGTCAAATATCACGCATGCATTATGCGAGTATCTTCCCCTCTCCTTTGTATCAACGATTACCGGCTATCACGGCACGGGATGAATAGTTGGATATGGTCGCTCGCAATGCATTCACAGCTGAGTTCCTGATAATCGTGGTGGTTGCGATATATCGCCAACTGAAAGATTCCGTTATCGGTATCAAATTGCATGCATTAAATCGATGTTTCACGATGTATCGCCCAGTCCTACTTAGCAGTGGTCTTCCATTATGATGCTTATCAGTAGACAGTTTCGAAACGGACAGTATCGAAAAAATTGAAGTAGCCATTTTATATTTGAATCCCAGTTATATATGAACAATAATGTACATAATATTTTCTTTCACGTTATTTTTTACATTTATTTGATTTATTCGATCAACCATAAAATGACAACAATTTCACACCAAATATAGTATTACAATGTGCTGTGATCGGCTACTCTATCGCATGAGACAATTAATTTTTGTGGTTATAATTGTAGTTGAGTGACTTAATAGTAGTTGGTATATAGAAAAATAAATAATGAAATATGTAAACCTCTCAGTTTAATGTAGCTCCTCTTAGCGACTTTTGAATTTTTATTGTCACTTTAGACAAAAATACATAAATGTTTCACACTTCTTGAAAACAGAATTGACTAGAGGTTGAAAAAAAGATTTATACAAAAAATTGAAATTTTAATTTTTGGCAGAGTTGTATGTAAAAACAGTACAGTTTTGGCACATTTTATACCCCCACATATTTCGGTACACTTTGCCCTCCACTCAGTAGCATTTTACGACCTTGTAAAACTAGCTGTATTAAAGAAATAAAGAAATAAAAATAAATAAAATAAACCTTCGTTCATGCACTTGTCAGTTTTATTTTGAATAAATGTCTGAAATCTCAAAGAGATGAAAGCATTACATCGAGGAATCGTATCCAGCGCTCTTTTGAAGGGATTCCAAAAACTGGTACTCACAAGCTGAATTTTCCCAAATGTTTATGAAATGTTTAAAATTAAGTGTTGTTTAAACGTTGCTGTTTTATGTGCTCGAAATTTTGAATAGCAAAATGCATTTAATTTAGTATAAAATAGAGGCTTTTTTTTTTTTTTTTCTTTAAGTCTTCAAAACCATTATAACCACTTAAAATAGCATACTGTAATTCTTTCATTTTTGTAAAAACATATTTTTTAAAGTTTCTGATTTAAATTTTATATTTTTATACTTCTCCTAATTTTAGAGAGTAAAATATGAATTAAATGTTTAATAATATAAAACAATTATAACTATAATCAATATAAACACTTATAATTAATTCAAATACCAAATATGCAAGTACACAAAATGCTAATATTCTCCATTAACTGATTTTTGAATTATTCTTAAAATTATTATAGTGAAGTAAAGAGAAATTTGTATTACAGTTTACATAGGAATTAACTAAAATTTTAAATAAGATTTTAAATGGATATTTTGTATTAAATATATTTTTTTTAAGTGTAGAAACACAGCTTATTTAAATATACTGAATATCTATTGAGTTAAATTTGATATTTTATTTTTAAAACTTAGGGTTCAATGTTTGTGTAAATAAACTTTAAAAATTTTGAAAAACTATATATATAAACGATATTACAGCAAGACCCCGCTTAACGCGGGGAATACGTTCCATCAAAGTAGATCGTAATGCGAAACAGCGCGCGCACAATTTCAGGGAATCCCCGTACTGCTGCGAGCAATTTCGGGGAATCCACAGGGGAAATAAAAGAGCACTAAACCGAAACAGCGCTAAATGAAACAGCGTTAAGCGGGGTCTTACTGTACTTGAAAATTATTATTAGAGTTTTCGTTTATAAATAATTTTTTTGACTTGTGAGCCAGAAGGAGTTACTAATACTTTTCTTCTGTACACTAATTATAATTTTTTTAATAATTAAGGAAGAAAATAAACTTATGCAAATTTTATAAATAAGTAACCTCTAAAACGAAATTAATTATGTAAAGTACTGACAGTATATGTATGTTAAAAAAAAAAAAAGAAAGAAAGAAAGAAAGAAAAAAAAAAAAAAGAAACAATTAAAACGTTATTTCAGATTATATAATGTTTCTCATAAGAGTAATATTCAATATTTCTATATATAAATGTAAGGCTTTTATTTTACAAAACAAAGCAAAGCAAATTCGAATGAAGAAGTTAATAAAACTACAAAATCCTTTTGGGCGGAAAATAAGCATTAATACTAAAGTTAATTGTATCTTTATCACTGGAAGAAGAAATAAAGCGAGAAAACTAAAACGTGATCATAGATGAAAATGTTTTAAATTATGTAAGGGTTTTCATCAAAAGTATTATTAAATATTTTAAAATTTAAGGATTTTCTTAAAAAAAAAAAAAAAAAGAAAAAAAAAAATGCTAATCAAATTTGAATGAAGAAATTTATAAATCTATCAATTTCAAACCCTTTTGTTCAGAGAGTAACATTTAATACTAAAAGTATCTTATCACTAAAGAAAAAAAGAAAAAAAAAAGCATGAGAGAAAATTATTCATGTTTTGATTTTTGCAGCTTATGATAAAAGCATTAGACCGATAACGTTTCAATGATTATGTAACTAACAAATAGATACAAATGCTTTCTACCGAGATTTAAATTATTTTTAGTACTCCGCATTATTTTTTTTTTAATGTCCCTCTTTCTATTTGCACATTATAATATATTATTTATTTTACATTTCCGATTTTCCATTCTTTGATAAAAATGTGTAATTTAAAGTAAAGGAAAAGGAGTTTGATTGATAAACATCTGTACCATACTAGTATGTTTAATCTACTTTTTTTTGCGGGGGGGGGGGGGGGGGAGGGGGTGTATTTAATGAAAGCGCTTTAAAATTTACTTATAAAATAGTATGAAAATGACCTTTAAAATATAACAATAAAATTTTAAATTCATTAAGTTGATTATTATTATTATATTTTTTTTTTAAGGAAATTTCAGAATTTTAATAATTAAATTTTTATTTTACTAGATGCGAAAATTTTTTTATACATAAAATAATATTAATATTATACATTGGAATAGAATAAAAGTTTGCCATAAAAATGGAAATAAAATGATAGATTATTTAAAAAAATAAGTCTTACATCTCAGTGCAGAAAATTTTCTTCGTCATGTTTAGATAAAAAACAAAATGATACCGCACAATATTTAAACGATGGCACCTCTTCGCCTATATTATCTGTATTATATATATATATATGTGTGTGTTTTACAGCCTATCTAATATTCAAGAGGTATGACAGGAAAGTCCTTGATCAGTTTATCAGCATTTAAGAAATGATATTTCAAGGGAAATCAGCTGTTTTTCTTAAAAGATTCACAGTCGCTTCACAGCTGTTTGATAACTATCATTTTTCTTTTTTCGCATATACGAAAGTATGAACAAATTTAAAACAAATTATCAAGTATTTCAGCATCACAGATTCTTTACAGATTACCGTCTTTAGAGGTTATGAAACAATATAAATTACTTTTTGTAAAAAATATAATTTTTTAATAAAGGTAAAACATGTGTTTATAAGGCAAAACATGTGTAGCTTTATATAAATCTATAAAATCTATTTATATAATACCGTAAAAATTAAAAATTAATTTTAAACATAAATTTACGCATACTTAAATGTTAATGCTTTATTTCACTTTGTTATTTCTAAATAATTTTGTAACTAATGTCAAACTTGACATAATTTAGAAAAATTTAACTTTATGGAGAATTGTATTTCTATAAATTTAATGTGATGTTAAAAGTTTGGAGTTGGGTGAGTTTTACGTCTCACCAGTGCTACACTATGGGCAACTGACGATGGTCAGGGATTCATCCCCAAAGACGGTTCAGAGAAAATCCATAACAATATTGATCCTTCACGGTGAGGATGATTCCCCTGCTTCATGTATAATCTACAAGACATAAATCATCTATAAGACAAATTTTACATTTAACTTATTTAGATATAAACCTCTTTTATAAAAAAAAAAAATATATGTTTAATCTTAAATATGCATTTGTGTTTATAAGTGCAATTGGTTATACGTTTGGTAAAATATTCTGAAAAAAGAAAAAAAGAAAATAATTTTGGGCATGCATACTTAAAAATTATTCATTAAAAATGCCCATTATCAGATATTTATTATATTTATCTTTAATTCTGATTGCAATATTTTCTATATAATGTGATACAAATGTTCTGAAAACAATATTACATCAATTGAAAACACTGCATGTTATTAAAAAAAAAAAAAAAAAAAAAAAAAATGTTTGAAGAAATTTCTATTTTGTTAAATGAAACATTTTATCTCGAAGAATATACACTGATGGAAAAAAAAATCCCAACACCAGGAAGGAGCTGTGCTAGATAAGCGAAATTTGGTAGGCGTGTTTATACATCTGAAAGATGACGTCGATTCAAATTTCGAGCTACGCGCATAAGTGTGGCGCTAGTAGCGACACTATGTACATGCAAATGAGGTTTGCTTTAAATAAGCGCTGTAAGGTTCGTGATCGTTATTTACAGTTGATATTTGACGTAGTGGGTTAATGTTAGTCAAGGATGCCTCTAAGAAGACGAAGAAGCCATAATCAACAGCTCACTGAGTTTAAACGAGGTCGTGTAGTAGGGCTACGAGAAGGTGGGTTTTCTTTCCGGGATATTGCAGAAAGACTTGGCAGGAATGTATCCACTGTGCATGAGTGTTGGCAGCAGTGGTCAAGGGAAGGTACTGCCTCAAGAAGACCGGGTTCCTGGCGGCCACGTGGCACTACTGAGAGGGAAGACCGCCGTGTTCGGCGTATGGCTGTGGCTAATCGTACTGCGTCTGCAGCTGAAATTCGAGCTGCAGTTGGCACCACAGTGACACAACGAACTGTTACAAATCGGTTACTTCAAGGACAGCTCCGAGCCAGACGCCCTGTAGCGTGCATTCCACTGACTCCAAACCACTGCCGTTTGCGACGTGAGTGGTGTCAAGCTAGAGCTCATTGGAGGATGGAGTGGAGATCTGTTGTGTTTTGTGATGAAAGCCGGGTCTGCCTTGGTCGCAGTGATAGCCGTGTGTTGGTTAGAAGGAGGCCAGGTGAACGCCTGCTAGCGACCTGTCTGCGGCCTAGACACACAGGGCCTACTCCTGGAGTTATGGTTTGGGGAGCAATTTCGCATGACAGCAGGAGTACTCTCGTGGTTATCCCAAGCACCCTGACTGCAAATTTATACGTCAGTCTAGGGATACAACCTGTTGTGCTGCCATTCATGAACAGCATTCAAGGGGGTGTTTTCCAACCGGATAACGCTCGCCCTCATACCGCTGTTGTAACTCAACATGCTATACAGGGTGTCGACATGTTGCCTTGGCCTGCTAGATCATCAGATCTTTCTCCAATCGAGCACGTATGGGTCATCATTGGACGACAACTCCAGCGTCATCCACAGCCACATTAACCGTCCCTGCATTAACCGCTCAAGTGCAACAGGCATGGAACTCCATCCCACAAACTGATATCTGACACCTGTACGACACAATGCATGCACGTTTGCATGCTTGCATTCAAAATTCTGGCGGTTACACTGGTTACTAATGTACCAACATTTCATATTTGAAATGGCTCTTCTCGCCAATGGCTCTACCTGTGATCTTGAAACTTTAATTAATTAAATATGTTACCTAGACAAATGTATTGCTGAAATTTCATTACTGTACAATAATTTTTTCTTGGTGTTGGGATTTTTTTTTCCATCAGTGTATATGCACTATAAGAATATATTAAGATATAAATTAATGCAGATAATTAAAAGTTAAGCTCCATAATCAGCTTTCATTTTGAAGCTTTCAGCAACCCTCTGCCATTTATGAGATTTTCTGAAAGTGACGTCATTTTAACATGTTATCAAAATCTCATTATTTTATAATATTAAGTGAGCAATATTTGCATATATAAGTGTGTATTTCACTGTTCTCGGAAACAGTAGCTCGGACAGTCACCTGATTTAACACAAAGGTGCCCTCCGAAGGGTCATTGCACATCGAAGTCAGATTTTCGAATTTTTGATTAGTTTTCTTTTAATTAATAAATATATGAAAATAAAACTTCCTATTCCTATAATGACGCAGAATGGAGAATCTTAGAAGAGATTTGGTCAGTTTATTTGATTTTTATTGATTTGAGTATATTTTACATTGAACTACAGCTACGTTTTGAAGAACTACAAAAGATTTCATTGGTTTATTTGATTTTCATTGATTTGAGTATATTTTACATTGAACTAGAGCTACCTTATGAGAAATTACAAGAGATCTGATTGGTTTATTTGATTTTCATTGATTTGAGTGTAATTTTCGTTGAACTAGGTATACGTTTTGAGGAATTACGAAAGGTTTGATTGGTTTATTTGATTTTCATTGATTTGAGTGTATTTTACGTTGAACTAGAGCTACGTTATGAGAAATTACGAGAGATTTGATTGGTTTATTTGATTTTCATTGATTTGAGGAAGGGGTGTCCAGTGATGTTTTTTTTTTTTTGGTTTTAACATGCTTGACAGTGATTGCTGCGAAAACAAGTTTCATGTGTTTTCAGATTCATGCACAGCAAAGTAGGGGAGTCCAGTGATTTTTTTTTTTTTTTTTTTTTTTAAACATGCGTGATAGTGATTGCCACGGAACCGAGTTTCGTGCGTTTAGCGATTGCCACGGAACTGAGTTTCGTGCGTTTTCAGATTCATACATAGCGGGGTAGGGGTGTCCAGTGATTTTTTTGGTTTTAACGAGCGTGATAGTAATTGGAGAGGAACCGAGTTTCGTGTGTTCTGAGATTCATGCACAGCGGTGACGGCTTCCAGTGATTTTTTTTTTTTTTTCATGTGCGTGAAGCGTACATACGTGCGTTATAGTGATTGCTGCGAAAACGACTTACGTGCGTTCTCTGCTTCAACTCTCTGCTTCATCGAATAGTGACTTTTACTGTACGAGTAACAGCTTCAACTGTTTCCAGAATATTTGAAGAATTAACATTTTTATTTGAGGGTTTTCGAGAATATTCGTTTGAATAATAGTTTTGTTGCACAGATTCGAGATGTCCAAACAATGTTTGATATTGTCAAGGAGATCCCATACTAAAACTGCGAAAAAATAGTCGCCAATCGAAATATATTTATTTAAATGTTTTAATTATTCAATTAAAAACAAATCCTTTAAATATAGTGCGCAGCGAAGCGGGCGAAGCCTGCTAGTTTTTAATTATATTATGTTTTTAATTACGTTTATGTTTTTAATAAATATTTATGTATAAATAATTATGTTTTTAATTACGTCATTTCGACGTATTCACAACAAAATTTTTAAAACACATACATGGAAATTTGGACAAAAACATATGTCTCAAATAACTCTTTAATATAAAATTTTTAAACAAATTCTAAACAGTTAAAAAAAAAAAAAAAAAAAATAGAAAGAGTATTCCAAAAATTAGATCAGCAAAGGTGTTAAAAAATCTCTGTAATGTTTCTGTATTTTGTGAAGAAATATTCAAAAACGTTTTTGCGTATTTCGGAAAAATATTCCTGAACCTTTCTCTTTCTGATGCAAAGATTTCTAAAATTAATGTGTTTGTATGTTTCGAAAAAAAATATTCGTAAACCTTCCTGTTTAAGTTACCAGGACTTACTGAATAAGGTAGCTTTGAAGTGATCCTTCTTCTATGCATTTCTGTTACTATTTTGTTGTTATACTATGATTTAAAGTTACAGCAGTAATAAAACCAAGAGAGCTATTTAATAGGGTAGGAGAGATTGCACTTAATTTTAACTACAAATAAATTGTTAACAATGGCAATTGCAATTAAATGATATTGGTATAGGGGTTTTGTACATGTCTTTGCAAGAATATATTTTTATTTTATACTTTTCAGGGCTTCACAATAAAAAGATTCTACTGTTATTATTATTTTTTTTCTGCATTCTAGTTATAGAGGGGCTTTAAAACAACGAATAAAAACTTCCTAGAATACTGTGTAGACTTTAAAAGATTTTTATTTATCAATTGACGCCTTTCCTATTAATTATCTGCAAAAATTAACACATCGGCCCTTGGAGAATTGAACCCACGACACGCTCTAACCAAAAATCAAAAACAGTAAAGAAATGTCATAGAACGTGCTAAAAGATTCCAAACAAATACTTATAAAAAAAGAATATTGCTATCGAATGCTTTCGAAAATATTTTGAATACTTAAAACTTTATCTCTTGCAAAGTGAAATATTTATATTTTTCTTTAAATATTTATACTTTTGTGTTTGAACAATTTTCTTATTGTTAAAACTTTTATTTATTTTTTATTGCATGTCCTTGCAGGAGTGTATATAGATTTTTTAATGCTTTTTAGGACTACACAATAAAAACTTCCAGTTTTTTTTTTTTTTTTTTTTTTTTTTGTATTTTCATTCTTGTGCGTTTTAGTAACTAAAAGAAACTTCTTGAGAAAAAAAAAATAATTAAAAACTTGTGGGATAGTGTGTAGACAAAGAAGGATCTTTATTTTATAATAATTTGACATCTTTCCTATTAATTATATGCAATTAAGTAACACATTGGTCTTCGAACTTACAACCATCGCGTTATCAACATGACGCTCTATCCAATTGAGATAACAAATGACGAAAAAAGGTGGTAACATTTACGTTAAAGTGGAGACGTTTTGTTTTTCAGTGTGACACGAAGACACGATGACAAATACTAATTTCAATAAAATGCTTCTAAAAAAATATTTATTTGTGTATTTTATACTTAAAACGTTTTATTTGGTGCTTTTTCAATACCTAAAATATTTTTTGTTTTTTAATAACTAAAAAAAAAACTTCTTAAAAAATTCTTAGGATACCGTGCAGTCAACGAAAAATTTTCTTTTTTCAATTGGCACCTTTTCAACTAATTATCTGCAAAAATTAATATTCCGGACTTTCGGAGATCGAATTCTCAACCACCGAGTTATTAACTTAATGCTCTAACCAACTAAGCCAAGGAGCGAGAAACAGAATAAATTATATTTACTTTAAAATGGAGTGCCTCGTTTATTAGCGTGACACGAAAACGTGATTGCAAAGTCGAATTCATATAAAAAGCTTCTAAATAGCAGAAACGAATTTAGTGGGACCTTCAAATGTATAAACGCACCAGAAGCTCAAGGGGGAATTTTTGTCATGATTACAATATTTTTGTTACGTATGTATGTTAGAAAAGTAAAAATAGACATATTCTTCCAAATGTTTTAAGTAAACTTTTATATTTTCATGAATATATATGCTATTTGGATACAAATGCATGCAGTGCAATTAATTAAAAGAAGTGTCATAATCGCATGCTACTACATTCACAACGTATTATAAACAATACTTTTTACGCGTTAACACAATTTTTTTCCATTTATTTTCTTGCTGGTTTCTTTTTTTCAGATTCGGGAGAAACTTTTCGTAGAAATATTTTAGGTGTACCATGTTTTTATACCCCTGAAGTTTTAAGATAATTCTTCAAGCATTTTCTATATCTTTGACAAAACTTCTGAAATTGAAAATGTGTGGTTTTTCCTGACAGGGTAGTGTAGCATAAATGTCTATGTCTGCAACCTGAAGGTAAAGCACACACCATGTGGAATTTTGAAAAGAGTTACCACCACGTTTTTAATGTTCTACAATTAAATACATTTGTCCTGGAGAAAGAAAATGGTCATGGTTTTATTTTTCATTGTCGTATCTCCTTTACAAAAACTAGACACTAGTGCTTAATGTTTTTATATAAATCTAAAATGTACATAAAAGACTCGACTCTAACTTTTTTCACAAAATAAACATGGTATCCTTTATCACCGGGCTATATATATGTAAATTAAATGTTATCTTTTCGGTAGCATTATTGAAGTTTTTGAATTTGTTAGTGACATTTTCAGCTACACTACTAAGCTTTCTGAATTAAGTGTACTACTTCGAAATATGACTGTATCATTTCTGAATGCAAGTGTTGCCTTTTTGTGACGCTAATACAGGATAATAAACTTTGTGAATGCACAAGTAAGGTTTCATGAACTTTAAATATTAGTTTTCAAGCTCAAATATAACATTTGGTAAAACTGTCGTTAATCACAATAACATTTCAGAAATCGTTAACACAATATGTAAATATACATTGCTCGACGTGTTTCGACAGAGCGCAATATTTCTTTATCAGGTGCAGAAAAACTTGTGCCACCGTCGTGGAGGTAGAAACAGGTTTTTCGAAACGCATTATGGAAACTTTTTTTTGGATGATGTATTAAGAATGAAAATGCTACATTTCATTATAACTCTCCCACTCAATCTAATCAAACTCAGAATACGTTACCGATATTTCTCTATGTGTTTCCATAGTTGCCAACTTTTATAATTTATTCCGGAGCATTGGTAACCGCCTTTATTTCATACCACTTTAATTTTAATGTAATATTCTCCAACTGTAATTTACAAAAAAAAAAAAAAAAAAAAAAAAAAAAACTTAAGAAGTTTTGAAATTTGAACTTTGTTGATATGAAAAGAAGGCAACACTAAGAATGCTCAGGAATTAATTATAAAATTTGGCAATTCTGGTGTTGCGAAGATTTACGAAATTTTCCATGCATTTTGATATACACTCTATCGATAGTTCTCAATTTAATTCGTAAGTTTCTAAAATAATTTGCAGCATTTCCAAACAAATTAATATTACGGAAAGCATTGTATATATTTCATTTTAACTGTCATTCAGCAATATATATATATATATACAAAGGGCATTCCATAAAAACTGAGAGTTATTTTTTACGTAGTGGCAACACCGCGAAACTAAAAAATAGAAGTGCAAGCGATTTTTTCAAACGAGGCAGACGACGAAGCAGACGATTTTATTTTCCTATTTCCGTGCTTGTTTAAAGAACTGTTTTATTTGCCCTACAGAAATGGAGATGAGTGATTCAGATTTAAAAAACGAAATACGTTGTGCCATAAAATTTTGCTACCGTTTGGGCAAAACAGCTCCAAAAACAGTTAAGTTAATGAAAGAAGCTTACAAAGACAAATGTTTTGGTGAGTCTACGATTTTTAGATGGCATGGTGATTTCAAGAAAGGCCGTTTGTCTACAGAACTGGCTCCTAGGCCTGGGCGACCAAAAAGTGTTGTGAATGATCGAAATGTTAACACTGTGTGGGTAATCCTTCAAGAAAATCGGCGAATGACATGTGAGGAGATAGCGGCATCAACAAACATTTCGAAAACGTCGATATTTCGCATTCTACGCAACAATTTATAGCTTCGCTATGTTTGTTCCAGATGGGTCCCTCATCACCTTACTAAAGAACAAATGAAAACAAGAATTCACCAATGTTGTGAATGGAAACAGATGCTTCAAAATGATCCAAATCTCCTAAAGACTGTAATAACAGGTGATGAAACTTGGGTGCATCATTATGATCCCCTTACCAAGTCCACAACAAGTGTATGGAAACATACTGATTCATGATGATTATTTTCTTTGATCATAAAGGTGTAATCTATCAGCATGCTGTGCCTGCAAAAACTACTGTGAATGGTGAATATTATGCCTCAGTTTTGAAAATTTTGCGACAACACATATCGAGAAAGCGTAGTGAACTGGTAGGGAATTGGACATTACATCACGATAATGCTCGCCCGCATGTCGCTACTTCTGTTCAGTAATATCTTAGCAAATACAATATCAAAATCATGCCACATACCCCTTACAGTCCAGATCTCGCACCATGCGATTTCTGGCTGTTTCCGACGTTAAAGGAGAAGCTCCGTGGCAGAAAATTTAATACAGATTCTGAAGTTATTTCAGCAGTGGGGGGTTCTTTGAAGCAGCTTCCAGAAAAGGGCTTCTCTACTTGTTTGGAAAAGTGGGTTGAACGATGGGACCATTGCATATCATCTGACGGAAGGTATTTTGAAAAAGAATGATGTATTTTTTGCTGTAAATATATTTCTTGATTTTTTATGATTTTACTCTCAGTTTTTATGGAATGCTCTTTGTATATATGCATATATCGGGTGTCCCATAAGTCTGTAGATATTTTAAAAATTCATAAAAATTGAAGGAATTGGTAGAATTGGGTCGCGGTTTACGAAAAAGTTGTTCTCGTGAAGGAGGATTTTTATTTTTTATTTTATTATAAAGAAAAAAAAAGTTAATTTTTTTGTCGATAGAGGGTGTTGCACGGATGCGTAACGAGAAATATGCAAATGATAGTCCCATAAATTGCAAGGTTTTACGATTAACACATCTTATTTCTTTTTTCCCTCCTACTCGCTCATTCATGAAGTTCTAACTCCAGTACTGACTTGGTGGATAAGGCGTTATTGGCGAAGATGTGCATGAAATGGCCTCCGGGTAAGAACTGGCAACTTAAGCTACAATTTAAAGCGGTGGGGGGGAGGGGGGAATAATCCCCCTTCACGAGAATAACTATTTTACAAACCCCATTCAATTCTACCAATTCCTTCATTTTTTATTAATTTTAAATGTCTACAGACTTATGGGGCACGTACATATGTTTGTATTTATAGACGTTAATTTTTATCCCCTGAAAATAACATTTTTCTTTACGCGAAAGTAACGTTTTTCTTAATGCTGATTGATTTTCTATGCATGTTAACTAAGTCAGAATCAATCCATTCTACGCCCATGGTATTTTTTACAGAATACTACAGTCGGCAGCAAAATTATTGAAGTGCACATCCATATTTTTCATATACTCATTTCAGATTGATCACTATTTTTTATTATCAGTTTACTTTTTTATAAACAGCATAAGACTAAGATCATGACTCGACAAATGTTTATTTAACAAAACAGTACTAGGTGGACATCTTTTTAAATAGGAATTATTGTTAGCGCTTCAATAATTTTGCTGCCGAGTGTAGTACTATATTTTGATTTAATTAATGAAAATTCAGTACTTTTTTCATAACAAATTTTATATCCCTTAAATTTGGAGTTGAAACAAACAAAGAAAAAAAGAAAAAAAAGTCTTTATAAAATTCTATTATTTTTCCTTTAAAAAATTATAATATAAAATTACGATAGCTACCATAAGATCAGACACTAAGTTTGAATCATGGAGCACGTATATATATTTCCCTAATGTTCCACTTCAAGCAGTTGGTACCGGTCTAATGAAATTTAGTATCTTAATTTGCAATAAAAGGTCGTATAGAAACAGCTCATTCCAAATCTACTGTGAACGCAGTCGTTAATCTTCCAAATATGCTCATTTATTAATATACACTTTTTATTAAAACACTTGTTTGTGTGTAACACACAAGGCTCATTTATAATACTAGAATTAAAGTTGTTGACCATTATTCATGTATCTAAATCACAATAATAAACGCATGACTTATATAACAATTTATTTTCAGCTCTTCTGAGATTAAATTCTGTAAGCATCGATTTTATCCGTCATCAGTTTATTTATTTATTTATTTATTTATTTTTTATCATGGTTGGTAAATTGGGTCCAGTAACGAAACACATTCCATCGGAATTTTCCATAGAAACATTGTAATGATTTTTCGGAATAAAAAAATTGTTTATTTATAATTGATTCTATTTAAAAATTTTCATGCTTCATCTTGATTTCTCAATAAAAAAAAAAATCAAAATGTTAGAGATTTGACTTTATTGTTTTAAAATAATTAAACTTATTGCAAAAGGCCCCTTTTTTATGCCATAAGTCTGCCATTAATACTTACTGTAGTTATTGAGATGACAGAGGTCGCACTCTCCACCTTCTTTTAGGGTAGTTTTGAGGATGATAAATTTTCGCCTTTTTTAGTACTACTAGTAGTTTTTTTATATCTCCCTCTTGTTTAATCAAGACACATTACAATGAAAATACCATAAAAATTTCTCTATAAAAATAATAGTTCGTAAAAAAGTCGAATTTTTTTTATCCCTAAAAGGGCCCTAGAAAAAGGGTAGGGAATGCGAAGTATGAGATGATTTAATATTAAACTCATCTGCACTTTAATTATAGTGATGATCATTTATATTTATTTATATATATATAGTGCAGTTTTCAGCCTCTTATGTATTTTGGGGGGAAATTCAAAAGATAAGTGTGTTCCTGTGAGAAAACATGTATTAACTCAAGATATTTATATTATTCCAATTCACTGAAAGGTTTAGTAGCTCCTTTATTTTTTGAATGTCAATTTATGATTTTTTTTTTTTTTTTTTAATACGACCTCAAATACGAAATGAATGCAAAAACTACATGGCAAAAATCTGATATGGTCACCACATGACTTACTTCTTTATACACCCATTGTAATTTACATATTGTTATGAAAACTTTGACATTTTTGTGTGAGGTAACTGATTCGTAAATAAACAAGCAGATTCCAACCACGAAAAAAAAAAAAAAAAAAAAAAAAGAACTGAAAAACTGGTTCTTCAACCACAAAAGTCATGATAATAGAATTATATATACCATCAAACAAATATACTAGTTTTTTCAGAAATGGCTTATTGCAGAATCTCTGATTGGCAAATTCATAACTTAGAGTTTAATGAAAATCATTCCAGTGTAGCTACTTTTTTTCTTTTTGCCGAAAATTAGAGGTGAAAAACGATATTATGTTACAGAAACAATTAATTTACTTAAAAATTGAGAAGGATTTACTGATTCTGCCCATCTTGAAACAGTATTAGCCGAGAAATTTGATCGTTAATCTCGCCTCGTCGCCAAGTTTGTAGCTATGCTGATTTTGGTCTTGGCACCGATTTTGACGCATTTGCATCGAATTTGGCTACTTGGTGACCAAATTTGGCAAACATTTGTAGTTTAGGGTTGCCAAAGTTTGGAAGACCCAACTCGGCATTTTTCGCAAAGATTCATTGGTTTGCAGCACTGAACAAATTTCTTCAAAAATTCTTTAAATGACAAACAAGTCTAAAACAAAATAAAGTGCATTCGTCAACTAGAACCTGCTTCTGTCTTTAAAAATTACTTTCTACAACCAAAAATGTTGACAACCTTCATAATAACATCATTACGGGCCTCTATCATTAGCTTATTTTGAAATCTCTATGATGGTAGGTCATATATAATGGCCAAAACCTTTGTATATTTGGTCATTATGAATATAATTTTCGTAAATATCTCCAAAATGGAAAGTCACGGAAAGACCAAAAATGGAGGTGTTCAACTAGATGTTATAAAAAACAATTATACCAATTTGCAATGTTCTACGTCCAACAATTTTTGAGTTATGCGAGATACATACACAAATATATACACACATGTATACAGACGTCACGAAAAATCGTGTAAAGTCGCTCATATCTCTAAAATGTGAGCTCGTATTAAGATGAAACTTGCAAGTGTACAACTAAACATCACTAAAGTAACACATATAAGTTTGTAACATTCTATGATGATTCGCTTTTAAGGTAAGCGAGATATAAAACCCATTTCACAAATCGGAATTTCAATACTTCCTTATACATTGTATAAAGAAGTAAAATGTTGATACTAAAATTTCTTTAACTCTTTTTTTTTTTTTTTGGAAGGGGGGGGAAGGGAATTAGTTTTTGTATTATAATTAAGAATATTTTAATAATTTTCTTTTTTTAGAAATTTTTATAATTTATAATGTTCGTTTAAAACAACTAGATTAAAAATAAAAGTCAAATAATAATTGTATTCTTAGTTTTTCTTTTTATTTATAGTTTATCTTTCCGTAGCTTAACTACATACAAAATCATTTCATAAAAACTGTTAACATTTTTTCATTTGTTTTCAAACAAAAGGTAAAATTAACAGAAAAAAAGTTTAATTTTAATCTACTTTATTATTTTAAAATTGTGGTGATGGCATAATTTTTTTAGAAAAATATATGATTTATGAAAGTTTAAATTTGGAGAAAACAAAAAGTATTTAAATATTTTGGTCTTTTCGACTGTTGTCTTCAAGTTAAAAAAAAAAAAAAAAAAAATCAGCCAGATGGTACTTTTAGAAGAAAATAACCTATTCTGCTTTGTAAAAATAGTCGAAATAAACTGTTTTAATAAAATTAAAATTAAGTAAATAAATAAATGAAATACTTTGTAGTACATCAAACCAGAAAAAAAATCACCTTACATGAAAAAGAAAAAAGCTTATTTATTTATTTATTTATTATCTGTTTGAGTTCAAATATAAAATTTAAGACTGAATATATGCAATTTATTCCCCTTTTTATATTGTTGTAATATTAATTTTAATTAAAATGTGACCCTTCCACTACATAAAAGGACCATTTTCATTGAGTTTCTTTTCATTTGCAAGTAATAAATGCAATAGCTCTGTATCACCGCTGTTATTATTAATTGTTTAAAATTTAAACTTTGATTTTTTAATAATGAACTTGGCACCATTGGTTGTAACACAGCAGTAGGTTTCATATAAGAGCTTATATTTCCGTTTAATATTTATAAACTGAACTATAAGGTTCAATAAATAAATGTTCAATAAAATATATACTGAGACAACAGTTCTTATGATTTTTGATATACAAGTATATTGGGTTGTTCGATAATTAATGTCGTTTTTTTTTCATGTTTTTCAAAGTGAATTTATTTATATTAACAACAAACATTAATCAATGATATATTGACCATTTTGTTGGATGACCTTTTGCCATCTTTCGGTAAGTTGAAAAATTCCACGTTCGAAGAAGCCTTGGTTTTTAGAAGCGAAGAACTGGTGCACCTCATTTTTAACAGCCTGATCAGAATTGAAAGTTTTACCATTGAAATGGTTTTGAAGGGACCGAAACAAATGATAGTCTGATGGTGCTAAGTCAGGGCTATAGGGTGGATATGGCATCATTTCCCAATTGAGCTCTATTAATTTTTGAAGGGTTATCAAAGAAGTGTGTAGTCTGGCGTTATCATGATGGGACATCACGCCTTTGCGGTTGGCCATTTCAGGGCGTTTTTTCTTGATTTCTTCGTTTAATTTCGATAGTTGACGACAGTAGACATTCGAATCAATAGTTTGGTTTCTTGGAAGCAGCTCAAAATAGACTACACCCTTGTGATCCCACCACACAGAAAGCATAATCTTCTTTTGGTGAATATTGGCTTTGGACGTCGATTGTGGGGGCTCATCTTTCTTGGACCATGATCGTTTTCGGACTATGTTATCGTAAACAATCCATTTTTCATCACCCGTTATGATTCTTTTCAGAAATGGGTCGTTTTGGTTACGATTCATGCTTTTGGTGAGGTGGATTTCCTTTAATTCGGGAGGAACCCAAAAATCCAGTTTGTTTGCGTAATCAAGCTGTTGTAAGTGCAAGTAAACTGTTGAATTCGATATGTCGAGCTTCTCTGCTATCTCTCGAGTTGTCATACGCCGGTTAGTTTCGATTCACGGCTTTATTTTGTCGTCATCAGTAGTGGTTGGACGACCAGTATGTGGTGGATCTTGCACATTAAAATTTCCAGAACGAAAGCGAGCAAACCCAACGCTGACACTGGCGTTCAGTAAGGCAGTCCTCACTATAAACAACACACAATTTCTTTCGAGCTTGCAAAGCATTTTTGCCCTTTCGGAAGTAAAACGATGAAATATGCCGACAATGCTCTCTTTGATTGTCCATTTTCAAGTTTATTTTTAACCAACTTGTTGTTTACTAATGACGCTCAGTTTTTGACTGAAGGTAGTCTAAAGTCTAACCTTTAAAATAGCCACGCAATCACTACAACATGAAATATGCAGTTCACCCCGTCTATGAGAAAAAAACGACATGAATTATCGAACAACCCAATATTTTACAAATTAGAAATCTTAAAATTATGTTTTCTCAATTTGAATTTTTTCATGAATTCATGATCTTTAAAATAACAGATATTCTTCAGAATACTAAAACTGCTTCAAATATTAATGAAGAGACTTTTTTTTTTTTTTTGAATTGTTATTAGAACCTAATTAAAAGAGTTATATTACAAAATAATTATTACCCTAATTTTTTTAAGTAGGTTCTATTAAGCGTCTAGAAATATTTTAAGTCTTTTTTTTTTTTTTTTTTTTTTTAAGTATCTATAGAAATTTTAGCATTTTGAAGATCATGAATTCATGAAAAAACGAAAACTGAGAAAACGCAATTTAAAGATTTCATATCTCTAAAATATGCGTCAAAATCAATAAAAACTATTATTGCTTGAATATATATTTCATAGAACAAACCTAATATAGTTCCATTTATAATTATAAAATAGAAATAATAAGCTTTTGCATGAAACCTGCCAAATCCCATTAAAAAATATATATATATATATGCAGAGAAAATTTATATTTGTCCGTTTTCCAAGTGTGCGATTATGAACAAAAATTGGCCCCGCCCCTCCCCCCCCCCCCCCAAAAAAAAAAAAAAAAAAAAAAAAAAAAAAAAAAAAAAAAAAATGAACCCAATTATATTCTGTATGAATATTAGAGAATAGATTTTCAATAGAGATCCATATTATTAAAGCCCCTTATCAGTTCTATGATTTCCTTTACTATATTGCTAGACATATGGACGTGAAATACTTTTGTATTTTCAGGCTACCTCTTTAACCCTTTCATTCCCAATTTTTCCCCTTCATAAAACAATAAATCTTATATTTAGTCACAAATTTATTTCAAATTTATTATAAATAAATTTTTTAATATGAGTAAAATAAGAGTACGAATTAATATAGCTAACAAAGCGACTGAGAGGTGTTTATTTATGTTTAATATAACCACTGATGCCATTAAAATTTATAACTTTATAATAAATAAAACTATCAAAACTTTGGAAGAAATACAAATTATAAACATTAAAAAATAAAATAAAAAACATTTCAAACGGTTAATTTATGTTAAAAATAAATATTTTAACTATTTTTCTGCATGCTCTTTTTAAAACATGTCTCTTATCCGCGTTTGTAATGATCGATAGATGGCGCTTCCTCAACTGCAGTTGTTAGTAAATATTGCCACGTGTAATAATTGCCACGTGTACTTATTATTGTGCTCTCTTGTTGTTCTATCATTGTTTCAGCGTGAAAGCTATCAGTGGTATGATAATTTCACCTTAGCCCACCAGAGGGCGAGCATTTCATTAAAATCGCGGATTGTCTCAACTTTGCAAAATATTTCTAAAATGTACACTTTTAGTGGAAGTGTTAGCTTCGATAATTTTATTACATCATAAACAAAATTAAGCGTATGTTTTTGAAATAGTTTTCCATAAAAGACCATAAGACATAAGAGGTCACAGAAAAAAAAAAAAAAAAAAAAAAAAAAAAAAAAGTCATTTTCTGATGAGATAGTTTTGAGAATGTGATAGTATTCCACAACCATAGGCTTAGCATTAAGAGAGGAAATCGTAGAGCTAACTGATGAGGGGGACCTAAATGGCTAAGCCCATGTCATAAAAGAAACTCACAAGCTGTTAACCCCATGAGAGTGCGTGCTTGATAAATTATTTGATTGCATAGCTTTACAATTTTGGTTGAAGTTTTTCCGTTCTGCGAAAAAAAAAAATAAAATAAATAAACCAAACTGCAGATTAAATCGAAAAAAAGTATGCGATCAAGAAATTTCCTAAGAACATGCTGCCATGGAAAAAGCACATTAGCTTGTATCTTCGTAGACGTAACTTCTCAAATGCAGCAATTAGTTATGAGTAATCACCAATAATATGATCATTCATCAAATTTTTAGACTATTGGTATTTAGAAGTATTTTTTATTTTTCTGGCAGTTTTTAAACTTTCATTTGCCATTAAAATTTAAGAGAAATTTTTCATTTGTTAAAAAAGTAAAAAAAAAAAAAAAAAAAATGGCAGTTATGTGGTAGTTATAATTTATAATATTTCTATTTAGAACCTAATTTTCCAAGAGATACGTTTACATGCATGACATTTTTTCGCCAAAATAAGATTGAATTTATCACAAGAGGCAAAACTTTTATTCATACTTTTATTCATACAGCATTGATAAAATAAATTCGTAATATTTCAAGAATTATGGATCATTTGTTTAGTAGTTTGTAATCTACAAAGACCGTTACTACTTTCTAGAGTTAACATAAGATACTACTATATTTAAGATATTTTTTTCTAAATTTTACCTTTCTAAAGTTATTCTTTTATTTGTGCAACTTAATTCACTTCAGAGAGAATTTATATCAAATAACGCAGTAAATTCATTATACATGGAGTTTTGAAATATCTTATTTGTTAAAGAACATGTAATGTTTTTACATTCAAAATTTTGTTTAATTGAACCTAAATTAGGATTTATAAAACAGCTTGTGAAATCTGATAATTTAAAGATGAAATCAAAAACATAATATTAGTTACTAGTAGCCTTTGCCCGCTTCGCTGGACACTGTATTTAAATGAATTCTCAAAATTCTTTATAATTTATGCTAATAAAATTAGACCTTTGTCTGTACATCTCTCGGAATCAAAAATGTCCGATATCCTCACGTTTGACACATCGTGAAAGCCAAAAATGACTTCAGAAAATTTTCTCTGTGTGTGTGTGTCATTGTGTCTATATGTCTATAACACAATTTTTGTCCGGATATCATGTGAGAACAACTGAACGGAATTCAACGATACTTAGCAGGTCTTTTTACCCAACTTAAAATTACATCCATCAACTTTTGCAAAATTCCCCTTCGTTCCTCCCTTAGGAGGGCAAAAGCCAAAAGCACATTTGCAAGCATAACTCGGCTTCAAATTACTTCAGGGTAAAAAAATTGCGCACCGTAGGGCTAGACTTGAATACAAATAAAACATTATCTACGATTAAGGAATTTTCGACTTTTAAGGGAAGAGAGGGGGAAAAGTCATTTTTGGTGGGAAATTTCGCAAATTTATGATTTTTGAGCAGAAATCTACCAAAAATTGAACAAAGATATTGAAAACAGCCGTGCGTCTTCTTTAGGATATTTCCCAAAACATACTTTTATTTTTATTTTTATTTATTTTTTTTTTTTTTTTGTGAGGGTGGGGGGAATTATGAAGAGGCAAATTCGAGAGGTACCCCTTTTAGCACTAAATTTGTCCTGGGAAATGTATGGGAGCTGTGTTCTCGAATTTTGGTGCTTGGATTGTTTATATATATCCGACACCTAGAGTAACGGGATTAATTGAAATTCTTCCCTTCCCTTTGCAGGGCAGGACGCAAAAAAAAAAAAAAAAAAGTTTGTCAAAATTGCACATGAGGCGACTAGAATTGAGTACAAATAAAACATTATGTGTTATTTTGGAATTTTGGATTCTTAATGGAGGGAGGGAGAAAAATAATTTTTCAGGGGGATATTTCGCAAATTCTGCATTTTTTAGTAGAACTCTGCTAAAAATGGTACAAACACGTTAAAAACAGCCATTTGTCTTCTTTAGCATATTTCCACAAATCTATTTTCATTATTTTTGTGTGATTTTCAATTTTTTTCTTTTTCTTTTTTTTTTTTTTGGGGGGGGGGGCTTTTAAGGGGGTAAATTCAAGACCTACCTTTTAGCACTAAATTTGTCTTGGGAAATCTGTGGGATCTGTGGTCGTAAAATTTAGTATGTAAATTGTTTATATATATATCCAAAACCTGTTGTAAAAGAATCTTACAACAGTTCCCCCGTTACCCCGTCGGGGTCAGGGGCAATAAATACGTTTCCAAGCACAAATTTGCTTCAAATTATCTCTGTAAGATAATTCACGTACTAGGCACATACTAGGTGAGTCGTATTAAAACTTTGACGATAACTTTAACGCCCCAGCCCACCCGTTTCCGCTCTTCGATGTCTTTTTCTAGTCAATTCTGTCCTTTTATTACTTCCGGTGTCAGCCTTTTTTTTTTTTCACACTTGACATTGTGAATTTTATTGGTTTTCATGTCATGCTTTTTCTGTGGATTTTTTCCCCGTTTTTCTCTGGATTTATAGCTTTTTTCCCTCTTTTTTTGACATTCTAGAGGCCGGGGTGTTGGGCGGATTTGTTATGCGTACCCAGTACGCACTATAATGGGATTTTGTGAAATTTGCCATTCCTCCCATTTAGGGTTTAAGAGGAAACATGTTTTCAAGAGTAACTCTGCTCCAAATTATATCTGAAAAGCGATTTTTTGATGCGACGATTGGCTATGCGTATAGAATACTCACTACAAAAAAATTTTGCGAAATTACTTTCTACACCGAGAGGGGGGGGGAAGAAAAATACGTTTTCAAGCTTAAATCTTCTACAAATTATCTTCGAAAAGCAGTTTTTGATGTGTGGGCAGGTTATACGTATCTAACTCGTAGTATAAAGAGATTTTTAAAAATTAAGCTCCCTTCCCACTCTTTAAGAGTGTTTGGGGGCAAAAACACGTTTTCAAATATAATTAATATAATTCAGCTCCAAATTATCTCAAGAAAGCGATTTGTTCATGTGTCGGTTGATTATGTGTAGGCAACACACTCTTTAAAAGGATTTTGCGAATTTAGCTTACATCCTGGGAAAAAACACATTCTCACATTTGAATTTGCTTAAAATTATCTTAAAATGGCGAATTTCAGTGCCTAGGTATTGATTAAGTGTTTGCATTATGCACTTTACAGGTTGATTCAAAATTAAATTGACCAATTTTAAAAGAATGTAACTATTTATGGTAAATTTTAATCGCTTTACCACCAGTTTTATTTTAAAAGTGAGACGTTTAAATTACCAATCCAGCTATTTTTGTTAGTGGGAGTAAATTATGGTTCCGAAGTTAGACCCTCAAACCCGAAACGAAATTTTAAAGCTTTTGAAGGATGATTGCTCAAATTTTGTTATAAATAAAGCATTTAAAAATAAGAAAAGACATTTTTCTAATGGATTAATATTTAAACTTCGAAAAGAAATAAAATTTGGCTGGAAATCAGAAGCTCCAGGGAAAAAATGTGGACGAAAGGAAGTTCTTGGTGAAAAAGAAAAAAAGAAGCTGAAAAGACTTATCGCTCCTCTGCCTCAAAAAACTTTAGCAAAGAAACTATAGGTATCGCAATCGACAATTCGTCGTCAGATAAAGAAAACTGGCTATAAAAAAAGTAAATAAACCAGTCTGTCATCAAATGTCTGCAAAGACCATAGAAAAACTAAGAAAACATTCTTGGCCTCTGTATTAAATGTTACGCAAAGGTAGATACAAAACATGGATAGCAACAGATGAAGCACTGTTTTATCTGCCATCCACAACTGGCAAAACGAAGATACAATATATTTCACCCGAAAAGCATCGGAAAGACACAACTCTTTTGCAAAAGGCAAGTTGGCCGTCAGGTGTTAAGGTATGGATGAGAATGTCCTCCCAAGGCTTAACAAAACCATTTTTTATAGAACCAAAGGCTAAAATTGATGCTAAATACTATCAGAATAAAGTTTTAAAGCACATGATCAAAGAAAGTAAACGTCTTTACCCCCAAGGAAACTCTATTTTCCCCCAAGATTTTGCACCGTCATACTGCAAAATCAACTATTAAATGGCTAAAAGATAAAAAAATAAATTTTCTTCCTCCTGAGAAATGGCTACCATCATCCCCTGACTGTGGTCCTTGCAACTATTTTTTATGGGGATACTTAAAAAAGCAATTAAGTAGACGTAAAGTAAGAACATTTCAAGGGCTTCAAAAAGCAATCAAAGAGGAAGTTGGAAAAATACCCCTAAAAATGGTCGAAAAAGCTCTTTTGGCTTGACCTAAAGATTTACGTAAAATGTAGTATGCTAAAGGAAACTACGTTGAAAATTTCATGTAAATAACTTAATTCAATAAAAATTTCTGATGCTCTGAAATTGGTCACACTAATTTTGAATCAAACTGTAATGGGATTTCGCGAAACATCAACATTTTCTGCTAGGGGAGGAGAAGTAGTGAGGACATGGACAACTCACGTCACGAGCGGGAAATCCTCTACCGAACATAGCGGTAACTTTAACTGAGGTTTCGACTGATTTCAGGGATTTTTTTTTTTTAATAATAATATGGAATTTTGAGAACTCATTTAAATAACGTCTTACGAAGCGGGACAAAGTCAGCTAACTATTAATAAAAAATCACAAAAAAAAAAAAAAAGTTACACTAAAATCAGGTGAAACCTAATTTAAAGTTTCTACGGCGTTTGGTAGAGGTCTTCTTTTTCGCAACATAAACAGTCCGGGTCCTCACTGCCATCGGCAGCGATTTACTCGCTTTTGCTCTCCCCTCCTCCTCCGCGTGTGTAAGAAGTTTCGAGAAATCCGACCAGAGTGCATATTGCGTACTCTTAATCAACACTCTCATACCAAAATTCGCCATTCTTAGAAAACCTGAAACCGTGTTTTTTGCCCCGCCCTCCCCAAGGGGGGGGGGGGATAATTTCGGAAAATACCATTAGAGTGCAAGTTGCATATACATAACTAACTGACACATCAAAAAATCGCTTTTCTCAGATAATTAGGAGCAGAATTATGCTGAAAGCGTGTTTTTCACACACACGTGGAAAGAGGGAGAATTTCGAAAAATCTCTTTATACTATGTGTTGGATACCTATAACTGACCCACACATCAAAAATAGCTTTTCTGAAATAACTTAGAACAGATTAAAACTTGAAAACTTTTTTTTCGTTTTTACGTAGAAAGTAATTTTACAAAATCCCTTTGTGGTGTCTATATTGGGTACGCATTACCAATCGACATAAAAAATCGCTTTCCTGAAATAATTTGGAGCAGAGTTAGCCTGAAAACGTGTTTCTTTCCAATCTTTAAAGAGAGGGGGGGGGATTTCCCCAAAATTTCATTATACTGCATGTTTGGTACGCATAACCAACCCACACATAAAAATTAATCTTACTGAGATAATTTGGAGCAAGGTTACGCTTGGAAACGTGTTTATCGCTCCCTCCCAAACACTCCAAGAAGGGATAGAGGAGGGAATTCGTAAAATCACGTCTCAATAGGTGTCGGATACATATAAGCAATTTACGCTCCAAAATACGTGATCGATCCTCACATTTTTTCCCCAGGTCATATTTAGTGCTGATAGGGGTATCTCGAATTTGCTCACTCGTAAGCACCCCCCTTAATCGAAAATGAGGAAAAAGCAAAAGTGTGTTATAGAAATATTCTGAAAAAGAGGAATGTTTTTTTCAGTATCTTTGTACCATTTTTTATAAAGTGCTATTAAAAATTCCGGAATCTGCGAAATTTGTTTCCGAAAATTGGTTTTCCTCCTCCCCTCCCTCAAAAATCGAAAATTTCAAAATCGCAGAAAAGACTTTCTTGTACTTTAATATACTCTGTCCTTGTGCAGTTTCTTAACTGGGAAGTAATTTGGAGCCGAATTATGTTTACAAACATGTTTTTGCCTCCCGCTGCCCAGGGGGGAAAACGGGCGGGGGGGGGGGGTTATTTCGTAAAATTTCGCTACTATAGTTGTCGGATACGTGCAAACATTCCACCACCAAATTTTTTGATTGCATCTCCTATAGATAGATTGCATCTCCTCGGACAAATTCAGCTCTAAAACTAATGTCTCGAATTTGCCCACTCGTAACGCCCTCCCCTCCAAAATTGAAAATCACAAAATCAGAAAAATGAGTTTTTGGAAATATCATAAGAAGGCGCATAGCTTTTTTAATATCTTTATACTATTTTTGGTAGAGTTCTACTCAAAAATCCGAAATTTTCGAAATTTCTCGCGGAAAATTGATTTCCTCCCCCCCACCCCCCTAAAAATCAAAAAATTCAAAATCTCATATTTTTTTTTTTCCCTCAAGTTTTGTGTCTCTATGTGTAATTTCTTCCTCGTGAAGCAATTTCGAGCCGAAATATGCTTACAAACGTCTGGGGGGGGGGGGGAGCAAAAGGGGAATTTTATAAAATTTGATACACGTAATTTTAAGTTGAATAAAGACCTAAATTCCTGCAAAGTGTCGTATAGAAAAATAATCCACCAGATAAATTATGAAAAAGGAAGAGAATGTCTTCCTGTTCATATGAGTTTCATCTAATCATCTATCTTGATCTAATCGTGGAGTGACTGCCTTCTTTACGTTTAGTAAATAGCAAATAAACATACATTATTATGAATTTGACAAATTAAAAGATATTTATTATTAGTGAACATAAAATTTAAACAAAATCCTACAAATATGATAAGTAATATGTCCAAATTCAGATTCTTAGTTGAGTGATAAGGTAAGATTATCCCGTGATTACACTTACCCCACTTCACCCAACACGAAAAATTAACCCAACAGAGTTAAAGTAACTATAAATTATAAAATACGACAGTAAAAAGAACAAACATTTTTTCTGCACACCAGACAATCCAAAATAAGCTCAGATGTGTATTTTTTTTTTTTTAAACATATTTTGCTTATTGATGCATTAATAAAATCCACAGATGAAGCAGAATTTACAATTTTACTTTGGTTACAATTATCAAATCCTTTGGGATAATTCAAGCATTTTTTTCTTAATTTCTTTTCAATAAAATATGTGTTTTAACTGACATATAGTATCTTAAAAATACTGACTCTTACCAAACTTTTTTCAATTCTTTTTCAACAACAAGAACAGGAAAATAATAGTACAGTAATAATTACTCCGCTGCTATAGCGATAAATCAAAAACTTATGTGCTACGATTTCTAATTAGTTTGAAGGTTGATTACTCAATCAGACATTTATAGATTTTTTCTTCATGCAAAAATCATAAATGCATTCGATTTTTTACAAAGGAATCTATGGCGCAACTAATCGGACAATCCAGTAACAGTGACTCTTTTTCAAACATATGTTTTTAATCGACCGAAGCAAATAGGTTTTATTTACTGGACAGAATTATTGCTAAAAAAAAACAAAATAAATCTACAAAATCAGTCAACAAATTAAGTTAGGTTTTCCTGACTTTGTATGCTTTTTTGCTGTGACTAATAACAAAACGCGTTACTAATAGAATGGAGTCGAAGGCTGATTTTTTACCAACTACGTGAAAAATACCAGTGCTGGGAATCGAACCTGGGCCTTCCGCTTAACGCGAGGATGCTCTAACAACTGAGCTACCCTGGCTGATAACAAGGTTGGCATTTCGTATACAATATACGTTGGGCAAGGTCACTGAGTCTGCATCAGAGCAGCTATATCAAGTATCATTTGTAACTTGATATAGCTGCTCTAATGAAGGCTCAGTTTCCTTGCCAACTATATTGCGTGAGAAATGCCGAGTTGGTTATCAGCCAGGGTAGATCAGTGGTTAGAGCATTCGCGCGTTAAGTGGAAGACCCGGGTTCGGTTCCTGGCTCTTGTATTTTTCACATGGTTAATAAAAAATCGCCTTCGACTCCATTCTATCTTCAATGAATTTCCTGGTTGATGAATAAAATTTCTAAAGTAACAAAACAAAATCTCAAATTTGTTATTTTAATAGTAAATTGGAAAATGCATGTTGGTTTCAATTCATAACGTATTTTCAGCTTACCTTTTTATGTAAAAATTAAATCTCTATTTCAAAAAATAAACAAATAAAAGAAAACTTCAAAGCTTTCAGAAAATATATGGCCGTATTTTGATTTCCGTGTTAGGTAGATGTACAAAATGTTTCCAGTGTTCCCAATTTATGGCAAGTTTTTCGTCGTTATACTCTCCATTTAAAGTTGCATGATAGAAATCCGAAAACTGCTCTTCATTCTTATACATTAAAGTGCTGTTTTCAAGAAACAAATCGTTTTGAGGGTCTTCCGTAGTAAATGTTATTTTATCTTGATCCTCCGTATCATTTCCTAAAAAAAGAAACAGAAAAAGAGATATTGCATTAATATTTATCTCGTAGTTGGCAACTTTTATTATTTTTAGCTACTGGAAAAAACTAATAGAATTTTTATTTTATTTAATCAGTGAAAACTGTTGTGAAACCACATTTAAAAATATTTTATTAATGTTTGTCAGTTTAAAAAAAGCATAAAAGCTCGCAACTGCGTCAGTTATATTTTAATTTTTCTGTTGTATACATAGTATATATAATTTTATGCATAGTATACAGTTAGAAGAAGAAATACTGTAGCAAGAAATACTTAAGTTATAACAAGAATTACTATATATATGAATATAAGGACTTTGACGAATGATATTGGTCAATTTTGACAATGTATAATTAATTTATTTCTACATCTATGCATCTAAAACAAATTTATTTTTTATGTATCAACCTTGAAGAATACAAGTGCATGATATTTATACTATAAACTAAAGTAGTTTGAGAAAAAGAAATGAATGAAGATGAACCTAGAGAAAGGATTGTTGCCGAATTCTTAAAGAATCCACAGAAACCATGACATAACATTGCTATAAACTTAAAAATTCCCAGAAGTACTGTAAATAGAGTATTAAATAGATTTAATGAAACATTGCCAACGAAAAGGAAATCTCATTGTAAAGAAAAATTTGGAGCTCATGATATTCAACTTGAGAAAAACATAGAAAGAACAGTATGTAGAAATCGAGGAATGTCAGTCAGAGATGTGGCAAAAAAATGTGGAACAAATATATCAATCGTTTAGAGGGCTAAAAAATGATTGAACTTAAGAACGTATGAAAAATAAAAAATGCCTAAAGTGAAAGAAAAACGAAATATATCTATAAAACTAAAAGCTAGGAAATTGTATGAATATATAAGCAAGAATAAGTTTCATTGGATTTTAGACGATGAGACCTACGTCAAAGCTGACTTTTCTACTCTTCCTGGCCCTCAGTAGTATACAAGAAAGAAATTGGAACATCTGCCTGAATCAGAGACATCCATGAGTCTGGAAAAATTTTGAAAAAAATATCTTGTTTGGATCGCTATTTGTCAGTGTGGAGATAACAGTAAGCCGTTTGTAACGGAAAGTACAATTGATCATAAATTTATGTAAATGAATGCCTCAGGAAGCGTTTGCTGCATTTTTTAAATAAACACGATATGCCTACGTTATTTTGGCCCGATTTAGCCACAGCTCATTATTCAAAAAATGCAACAAATTTTATGAAACAAAATTCCATCAATTTCGTGCCAAAAACCATAAACCCACCAAATGTCCCACAGTGTCGCCCCATTGAGAGATATTAATAAAAAAAAAATAAGATCCTCAAAGAAAAGTGCCACCAGCAAAGAACATTTCACTCGTTTGATCGAAAAAGCTATCAAGGGGGTCCCAAAAGAGACTGTCAAATCACTAATAAAAGGCATTCGTACAAACCTGCGAAAAGAATATGAAAAACTGTAAAAAAATTTGTTTTCACTACTAACATATTTTTGGAAACCCAATTCATCATATTCATGCAAAGATTGCTGAATAAATTTAAAATTAATAATTGGTATATTTATTTGAAAATGACCAACATCATTGATCACGGTCCTTATTTAGAAAACAGTTCAAAATAGTATTTGAGACAATTTTATTTGACATATATTTCTGTGGAATTGCATTGGGAGGAGTTTTAAAGCCCCCCAACACTTCAAAACATAATTCTTACATTCCTAAAAGAATGTTAGACTATTGTGAAATAAAATAAATAAAATAAATCCCAGAGTAATCAGACAACTTTCAAACTCGCCACCCCTTGAAAATTGCCAATGTTTGTCAAGAACTTTAAGTGAAAACCACATATTTTGTACAAAATCTCAAATTGGAATTCCTTGCAATTCCTTGTAAATTGCGCTGATAACATACATGAACACCAACTAATTGCAAAAAAGGATTTTTGCTTCAGGAGATCCGAAAATGCGTTATTACAGAAATTTAAACATTGAAAATTGGAATTAAAATTAATACTTTGTCTAACACATGAGTATGAGGAAGTAATTATCACTCCTAAGTAACTTTAATGGGCAAGGTAAAATTTAGTAAAACACTTCCTTCAATTACATTTAAAAAATAATGTATTTGCTTAAATGTGATACAGGGAACCTTATAAATGAATGGTGAATGTTTTTCAGACCACATATATTACGAATCATGCTTTTATGCACACATACACACACACACAAAAAAAAGTTTTTTTTATTTTTGTTTCGTGGAGTCTAAATATATTCAATATATACCAGACATTTCGATTATTGATATATAATGTATTTAAAAGAATTCTTTGGATGATCCTGTACATAAATAATTTGCTCGATTTCAATAAATGTTTCAAGTAGCATCTCTTATGAAACATGTTTAGTATACCGAGTTTGGGAATTCCACTATGTTCCACAGTTGTGCTGATAACAGATACATACACCATCTTTTAAAAACGTGAATTCCGGATTCAAGCACCTCGAAACGTGTAAATAAAATAAATATGCAATTTGAAGAACCCCAAAACAATACTTTCTGTAATAGTACATACATAAGAGAAAGTAATAATTATTTTAATTTAAAAATAATTATCTATCGCGTTTCTAAAAGGAACTAAAAAATATATAATATTTTCTGCTCCCTCATACAGTTACGCAACCCTATACAGATTCTTCAGAAAATTTGTGATTGTGAATTTTTAACAACTATAAAATATTTGTGACATTTAAAATAAAAAAACATGGTGAGTATTATAGTAGATAATAAGGCATTTAGCGAGTATCTGCCGTTGAGAAAACTCACACAACAGTTCATATCATTTACAATGTAATGATATGAAAAATTTCTTATTTGAACTGATCATGCACTAATTATCTCTTGCATACTCCCCACGTTTTTCGTTTTAAACTTTACAAATACTTTCCTAGCTGTTAAATATTTATGATTAAACGTTTTTTGGAGAATTTGTATGAGGTTATATACTTGTATGGGTTTAGGAGAAATTATTTTATACTTTTTATTCCGTTGTAAAAACGAGGTTTTTTTCTTCTTCTTCTTTTTATATATATGAATAATTTTTTTCTATTTTTTAGTCTTGTGTGTGAGATTTTCCAATCGATTTTAAACATTTTAATAATATTATAACAGAGGTATTCGGAAAAATTTTGGTTTATTTTAATTTCTACTCACTTGATCATACCTGAAATAGAAAATTGTTGTGCCTGCTTAGTAATAATATATCTCTTCAATTTAATATTGTTATTTTCGTGAAACATGAATAAAGAATCAAGAACAATCAATTTTATAAGATTTTCATTTCAATATTAAAGCAAAATGATGCCAGATTTTTCTTTCTTTACTATTTGTAAGTATATGAATCCCTAATTTTGCTGGAATTCCTGTTTGTCTCATTCTTTCTATATTTTTAATTGCATCTTCACTACACGTTGTCTTGCCAATGAATTTTGAGCAATCGAGCTCCTCTCCTTTAGCCCATCCAATGGCCTGATAAGACTCAATGCAACACATTCGTCCTTTAACAAATAGTACATATGGTACACTATACATCCTTGGATTTTATGGACTGTGCAAGCCCAACACAATATTACTGGCAGGCCCTGACTAACGTTCAGGGTATGCAGGCAACTTTCCTGGGACTCCCCATAAGCATATGCAGAAATTCTGCAACCTAAACACCTCTTATGCCACTGCAAGGAGGGCCCCACAGAATAAGCTTGCTCCGGGGTTCCAGGTAGTCTAAGTAAGGCCCTGATTACTGGGGTTGTGTTCACTCGATTGTTCCATAGTTCCGCAGTGTTAGAAGCTGTAATGATTTAAGGCCGGTTTCCATTTAGGCTCAAGATCAACGCTCAAAATGTCATTAATCACGCTTCCGACACAAAGAGCCAAATGTCTTGTCATCAGTTGTAGCCCTTTCTTATCAGATTGGGCAGTTACCTCAAAGGAAAGCATGCAAAATTGACAAAGAAATCTACCCCCAGCCCCGCAATTATCTCAGCAGGGGACCCCGTTCCAGGGTTTTCAGCTGGCGTGAGCCGAGGTGACCACATCAAAGGATTCTGAATAGAAGCCGCCCAGTGAGCTCAAATGGAAATCGGACTTTTGACTTGATAAATGATTGTCATCTCTGCTAAAGTCGATGTGAATAGATAAAATGTCGGTATCGTACATCTGATCACGAGGGAATGGAATGAAGGTCAAAGAATTTCAGTTATACTTCCCATTGCACTACTCACAAGATTTCGCTCTCTGTTAATTTTTGAGCGAAACACGCGGTTGAAAATTTCAATTACTTTTGTAATCTTGATGTCTTGTTGATATTTCTTAACTCCATTTATTTCTAGTAAAAAAAAAAAAAAAAAAAAAAAAAAAATGAAATACACATATATGGTCTGCATATCAACAGCATATATTAATACAAAAATGATTGTATCTAAAGTATTTCTTTCTTTTTTAAATAATTTTCGTCTTATTTGACAAAGTTCATTTTTATTTTTTCTTAAAGAACTGCATAATATTATTAATTAATGAACTAAATATAGGAGAGTTTTTTATTATAATGCCAACAATAGTAAATACCTAGAACAAAGATCATTTGCTGCTGTATTATATCGATTTGGATCCAAAATCGACGTATAAGAAAATATGTATATTATGTCAAATATTTTTTAATGTCCGCTCTTCAAGCAATTGACTCACTCAGCCACACACGAACACTAACCATTGATAATTGCTTAAATCTCCTCAACTGCAACTGGCTTGCCAGTAATAACAAGATAGTAGTTCTCCAGCGGATTCCAGTCCACTGTGGAAATCGGGAAACCAGACGGCCAATTTCTTGACTAAAAAGGAGACCTCTATGCTTCAGAGAATTAATCCCAACTTCCCTTTTAACAATATCAAATGTCCAATAAAGAACATCTACAGGGATTTTTTCCCGCGAAGAACTCAAAAATTCCAACCTTAATAAACCATGGCTTAATCAGATTCTTATTGTCCCTCAATGGACTAGATTAAGATTTGTCGCCGTGTTTCGTTTGATATCTAGCCACGATTGTCTGCGTAAACATCTATGTCGTATCACCGTGGTTCCTGACCCTTTTTTGCAACCTTTGTGATCTCTACGAAGAAACAGATTTCCCTCACCTGTGTAGATGCTTTGTTCTTCCTCGGCCATCAATCTGGGAACGCTATTGGATAGCTCGCTTTCATTTATAGATTTATTGTTATCTCTTTTGATTCAATTGTCTTTTAATGTGCCATTGGAAATTAAAAAAAAAAAAATTCCTTAAAATACAAAACTAATCATTATATTAATTTATTTTAAAATAGATAAAAAAGAAAAGATTAGTTATTTAGTTATTGAATGCATAAATATTGAATCTACTTGGACTTCGCTCGTATAGCTACCAAAATTACATTTTAAAATAAAGTTTATTACCACATTATTTCAGTGGACACTTTATATATTAATTTTCAACGTTTCAAAACATCTATACAGGGTGATTCAAAAAAACGTGGACAAAATGATATGGCAGATCAGTTATGCAACAAGGATCAAAAATTGCATAGGAACAAAGGGTCGCAAACGCCTGTGGAAGGCGCTAGAGCCACGAGAAGGCGTTGCAATACAAACACGAACTGAGCAAACGGAGATTGTCTTCATTCGAGTTCTGGATGCGTTGGGCGTAACATGGCTAGTTACACGCACCGCAAAATGGCTGACATGCCTTTAATTTACGGTATGACCAACTGCAATGGACGAGCAGCTTTGCGAATGTATCGTGAGAAAGAGAAATATCCTGGTATAAAGGTACCTAGCCGCTCATTCTTTGCCAGTCTGCAACGACGATTGTGTGAAACCGACTCGTTCAATGTTCACAAGCCGGATGCTGGTCGCCAACGAATAACTCCGACAGTTGATGTTGAAGAAAGAGTTGTCCAAGAACTCCAGTGTAATCCTTCAATGAGTACACGAGTTGTATCCCGAAAGACCCATATCCCCCAAGCTACTGTCTGGCGCGTTGTACATGTTGAAGGACTACATCTTTATCATTTAAACGCGTCCAGGCACTTATTGGTTGGTTGGTTGGGTTTTACGTCGCACTAGTGCTGCGCAGATGGGCAATTGGCGACGGTCTGGGACTCACCCATAGAGATGGTCCGGAGACATGCCATAGCAATTTTGATCCTCAACGGAGGAGATGGCTCTCCCGCTTCGGTGAGCCCCATAGGTATAATTTTCGTTCAGGCACTGGAACCGGGAGACTACAACAATCGTATGGACTTTGCGTTTTGGTTTTTGCAAGAAAGTGCTGCAGACCGAAACTTCGCAGCAAGTGTTCTCTTTACGGATGAGGCTGTGTTCTCATTAGAATGAGTGATGAACTTTCACAACCTGCATACGTGGGCGGATGAAAACCCGGTGCTTCATGTTCGCATGGAGCACAACGAAAATTTTCCGTTAACGTGTGGGCTGGCATTGTAGGAGACTGTTTACTTGGTCCGTACATTCTCCTAAAAAGACTTAACGGTCCCATTTATCTAACATTCTTGCAAGAGGTTCTACCAGAAATGCTGAATGATGTTTCGATGCCTATTCGTCAACGCATTCGATTTCAACACGACGAAGCGCCTGCACATTTCAGCACAGATGTTAGAGCACATCTGCAGGCTACTTTTCCTGGCGGCTGGATTAGTTGCGGTGGACCAATCACATGGCCACCACGATCACCAGATCTATATCCCTTGTATTTTTTCTTATGGTGATTTTTAAAAGGGCTTGTGTATGAAACACTTGTTGTAATGCCTGAAGACTTGGTAGGAAGAATCGTTGTGGCAGCAGGATGTGTTCGAGATACACCTGGTATCTTTGAGAAGATGCGGCGTTCTATACAACGTAGATGCGAGGCGAATCTAGATGCATCTGGCAAAAACTTTGAGCATCTCCTGTAGGCTGAACATTTGGCTTGCATAAGTTGCATGTGAGTGAGTAATTATCAATAAAATGATCGTAATGGTTTTGTTTCTTTTCTTTGTGTTATGTATTATTTTAGACGCCCTGTAGCGGCTCCGGATCGCAGTTGCGACCCTCTGTTCCTATGCGATTTTTGATCCTTGTTGTATGACTGATCTACAATGTTATTTTGTCTACGTCTTTTTGAATCACCCTGTATATTAATTTGAAACATGTTTTTGTCTGCCTCCACTAAATTGAGAGAACGGCTAAGTGTAAAAATTTGGTTGAGGTGTCTAAAAAAAGGTCATGTTCTGTAAATGTGTTATGAAAAGAGAAAAATAAAAAAAGTTGAACGGTTCCTTCCTGGGGGGGGGGGGGCAGGGGTTAAAAACACGTTTGAGAGCTTAACTCAGCTACAAATTACTTCACGGGGAAGAAATTGTACATAGAGGGACTAGAGTCGAATACTAAAAAATCACTTACTACGAATTTGGAATTTTCGATTTTGAAGGGGGGGGAAAGGGGGAAAATAGATTTAGAGGGGCGAAAGGGGGGAAATTAGTTTGAGAGGGAAATCCGTTCGAGACCCACACATGTAGCACCTCATTTTAAAGGTCTTGAAATTTCATGTCGATTGGGGATGTTTGCATACAATATAGTGCGCCACCTGGTGGTGAAAAATGGAACTAGATGATTTTGTTGTAGACCCTATCATGTTACACCTTATTTTAAAAGTCTTGGTATTTCCTGACCGTTAGTGATGTTCGTACCGAACACATTGTGCTCCCTGTTGATGGAAAGTGCAACTGAAGGATTTTGCAGTTTAACCACCGCGTGACACCTTATTTGAAAGGTCTTAGAATTTCAAGACGATTGGAGATAAAGGTCTTAAAATTTCATGTTGATTGGGGATGTTTGTATACAATATAGTGCGCCCCCTGGTGGTGAAAAATGGAACTAGGTGATTTTGCAGTAGACCCTATCATGTTACAACTTATTTTAAGTGTCTTGATATTTCCTGACCGTTGGTGCTGTTCGTATAGAACACGCTGTGCCCCCTGGCGGTAGAAAGTGTAACTAAAGGATTTTGCAGTTGACACCACCATGTGGCACCTTATTTGAGAGGTCATGGAAATTCAAGGCGATTGGTGATGTTCGTATACAACATACTGCGCTCCCTGGTGGAGGAAAGTGGATTTTGCAGCGCGTGCATAGCATGCCTGCTATACGGTGCCTCAGCCACAGGCAGCGGTTACACGAGTCAGAGGTTCGTTCGGTTCAAGGTTAATTTTTGAGAATTTTTTCAGTTTATTAGCGGCCTGCATATACGTGCCCGCAGGCACTGGGTCACGAACCCGAGTTCCGTTCTGTTTGAGGTAATTTTGTTTGTTACAGATGATCATTTTTTTTGTGATGTTTTCATTTAAAAATAGAAATTCAAGCAAAATCGAGTTAAAGATATAAAACCATACAAATTTAAGGTGCATTTAAGGTTATTATCATGGGCCCGGGCAATGCTGGGCGGTTTCGTTCCGTTTCAGGTTAATTTTTTGGAATATTTTCATGGTATTAGCGTCCCGCGTATGCGCTGCCGCAGGCACCGGGGTCACAAGGCAGAGTTTCGTTCGGTTCGAGGTAATTTTTTTTTGTAACAGCTGATTATTTTTTTTCGCAATGCTTTTATTTAAAAATAGAAATCCAAACAAAATCGAGTTAAAGACATAAAATCATACAAATTTAAGGTTCATTTAAGGTTATTATCATGGGTCCGGGCATTGCCAGGCGGGTTCGTTCGGTTCCAGGTTAATTTTTGGGAATTTTTTTATGTTGTTAGCGTCCCGTGTATGCACTGCCGCAAGCACCGGGGTCACAAGGCAGAGTTTCCTTCGGTTCCAGGTAATTGTTTTGTTACAAATGATTATTTTTTTCGTGATGCTTTCATTTAAAAACAGAAATTCAAACAAAATCGAGTTAAAGGTATAAAATAATACAAATTTAAGGTTCAGTTAAGGTTATTATCATGGGCCCGGGCAACGACGGACGGGTCAGCTAACATATAGTCGTAGTATTAAACGAAATAGAAAATAAAAGATAGCATCTGTTTATTTGGAGTCAGTTTGATGTCACATTGACAGTACTTTGTAGAAAGTGATGTCATATAGAGTATTTCTATTTATAAGCATTTTTCCGACTTTCTTTTTTTTAAGTGAAATGTCGTAAATTATATTAGATGTTTTAACATGAAATACATTTAAATAATGATACGACGATTTGTGAAACATTACGATCAATAAAGTGACCGTCGAATTCGACGGGTTCAAGCTAGTTGAAGTTCTTTATTTGAAAACTCTAGTATAAAGTCTTACTTAAACAAGTACAATACGACAATCACAAGACTTTTTTCTATATTTTATTTATAGAAATTCACGTAGTACAAATTATTTATTAAAATTATTGTTTATTATTATTATTTTCCGTTATGAATGCAGGCAGTTTTCTTTTCAGTGAAGTGTGACACAAACTGTCGAACGAAAGTCAATTGCGTGACTTCTGAAAATTTCATTTATTGGGATTATAATAATTTATTTATTGAGGATAATAATAATAATAATAATTATTATTATTATTGGTGTTGGTGTTGTAAATGAAATGAATCGATAACTTTCTTTCAAATTATCACAGATCTATGGTTCAAACATTCATTTTAAAGTCATCGATAAGTTTTTTTTAGAAAAATAACCACACTGAAAATTTATTCTGTAAGGAGGAAATGCTTATTTCCCCTATGAAAAAGCAAGTTTTTACAGCGTTTATTTTTTTTCCTAGTTGTTTATTTTTACTATAAGTAAATATATATATATGTATACATTAATTTTAAAATTGTTCGTTAAAAGTAATTTTCATTGTGTACATTTATCCGAAATTTTGTTCTATATTGCGATACAAGATAAAATTAGAGACCCTACATGATAAGAGACGGGACATTGACCGGCCGTTTGATCCGCCATGTTTGTTCATGCTGTTACATATGATATCATTACACTATGAAAATGTCGAGAATGACTCTCTGTATCGTTGTAACAAGATAAACAAAGCCATTTTCCCATGTTTTTAATAAGAAGAAAAGTGTCAGGCTGTGGTAAAAGTATATTATGATCTATAGCGATCGTGCGGTCACTGAACGAACGTCTGCCATTTTTGTTCAATGTCCAGTCTCTCTCTATAGAGGGTCACTAGATAAAACGAGATCACAGCGCCACTTATTGATCGAGATATACAAAAACATACGTAACATCAACTTATGTCAAGGTCCAACTAAATATAAAGTTTAGTTGAATTCACAGCGTCCACGAAATTTTACCGACACACATAGAGAGACACAGGCCCACAGTCAGACTTTTTCTTAAGAATGGCTAAATCGAATCCCCGAATCCATCAAACACTGATGGACGAAAATATTCACAAATGCAATACTTTCTTCTTATATAGATAAAAGGAAGTAGAAACGAAAGACTTATCAATCATGCACTGAGGAAATATTCTGTGAGTGACATCTAGAATCTAAATTGTGGCTCCAGTAAAAATAGTTCCATGTCATCCTTATAAATTCTAGTCTCCTTTGAAAGCGAGTTCTAGAAACCTTTATTAGAATTCTAGCGTGTTTCTCTGTATTATCGAGGTCAAACTTATTTAAAATCTCTGCAAATAAATGCGAACACAAGAGGCGAGTTTTAGCAACGATAATCTTTGTTTATAACGCGATTCTAGAAAATCAAGCGAGAATTTCTCGCAATACAAAAAATTCGTGATTTCATAATATTATTTCACCGTCTAGAAAAGTGTAGACTAGAAATTCTCGATCATTTCGTCTATTCAGGTTATTTGTTTACCTTATGCGCATAACTCGGAAACCTATATTTCTAGTTTGAGGATTCAGAAAATGAATGCTTATTCGTTCAAGATGAATGCGGTATATTTTTTTCCTCAGTGTGCATTCCGTACATTCGAAATGGACGGTCATTTTATTCATTCAAAAGAAATATAACAGCAAGGCTAAATAGTTTACAGATATTAAAACCCGAATAAACTACTACGTCAGAAGCGCCAAAAGAAAAATATTTGCGATGCATACAGCTGTTTCGGTAGCCTTAAGCGTACCGTCTTCAGGGCAAAAAGAATTCTGAATCTGGAGAAGTGCTCGTATATATAGGAGAGAGGCCGAATTTAGTTCAACCAGGAGGATTACGGGAAAGGTGGAGTGTGTGACCAATAGGAATTTAGGAATGTTAGCTGTGTAAACAGCAGAAAAATTAAGAAAATGTGGACTGAATGTAAAATTTCCAACAACCAGACAAATGGGGAACAGCGAAATCACAATTTACAAGGTTTTTAAAATTTTTATAAATATGAAAAGCTTCAAAGAAATCGAGTTCATGAATGGATTTAGGACTGTAAATTATTTTAGCTGAATTAAATTTAAAATTATAGTTAGAGATATGAGATATTTAGAATATTTAAAATATAGAGTGTAACTGTTAAATTATGCACTATATTTTGATAAATAAATAAAAATGCTCAGTATCTAAATATAAACTGTTAAAAATCGAAAAATAATATTACCTTTAGTTCCATTGTACCCAGAAATGTGGAGGGTGTATTTGTTAAATTCGTCATCTATCCAGAAAGCATTATAGGTTTCATAACGTTTATTTTGCTCTTTATCTTCCATAGTGAAAAGGACTGAGTAGAGCTTTTGATTTGTTATAGCAAATATATTGTCATTGCCTGTTAATTAAAACAGAAATTGAGTTATAAGACCGATATACTGAAAATTGCAAATAGCTTTTATTACAGAATATTAAAAAATAAGTCAATAAAAAAGTGAATAAATTGAATAAATTTAGTTTTTAATGTATCTGTGTATATTATAGTGTTTATTAATTCTAGTTCAGATTTCAGATGATATTAAGGAATGTGATGAATGATATTGGTCATTTTCAAATAAATATAAAACATATTAATTTTTAAATTATTCAGCAATCTTTGCATGAATACGATGAATTGGGTGTACAAAAATATGTTAGTAGTGAAAACAAATTTTTTTTACAGTTTTTCATATTCTTTCCGCAGGTTTGTACGAATGCCTTTAATTAGTGATTTGACGGTCTCTTTTGGGGCCCCTTGATAGCTTTTTCGATCAAACGAGTGAAATGTTTTTTGCTGCTGGCACATTTCTTTGAGGATCTTAATTTTTTTTTAATAGAGCCCAATATCTCTCAATGGGGCGACACTGTGGGACATTTGGTGGGTTTATGGTTTCTGGCACAAAATTGATGGAATTTTGTTTCATAAAATTTGTTGCATTTTTTGAATAATGAGCTGTGGCTAAATCGAGCCAAAATAATGTAGGCATATCGTATTTGTTTAAAAAATGCAGCAGACGCTTTCTGAGGCATGCATTTACATAAATTTATGATCTATTGTACTTTCTGTTACAAATGGCTTACAGTTAGTTATCTCCACAGTGACAAATAGCGATCCAAACAAGATATTTTTTTCAAAATTTTTCCAAACTAATGGATGTCTCTGAATCAGGCAGATGATCAGAGTTCTTTTTTGAATAATACTGAGGGCCAGGAAGAGTAGAAAAGTCAGCTTTAACGTAGGTCTCATCGTCTAAAATCCAATGAAACTTATTCTTGCTTGTATATTCATACAATTTTCTAGCTTTTAGTTTTCTAGATATTTTTTGTTTTTCTGCCACTTTAGGCATTTTTTATTTTTTTATGCGTTTCTTAAGTTCAATCATTTTTTAGCCCTCTGAACAATTGATATATTTCTTCCACATTTTTTTTTTTTTTTTTTTTTTTTTTTTGTGTACATCTCTGACTGACATTCCTCGATTTCGACATAATGTTCTTTCTATATTTTTCTCAAGTTGAATATCATGAGCTCCAAAATTTTCTTTACAATCAGATTTCCTTTTCGTTGGCAATGTTTCATTAAATCTATTTAATACTCTATTTACAGTACTTCTGGGAATTTTTAAGTTTATAGCAATGTTATGTCATGGTTTCTGTGGATTCTTTAAGAATTCGGAACAATCCTTTCTCTAGGTTCATCTTCATTCATTTCTTTTTCTCAAACTACTGTAATTTATAGTATAAATATCCTGAACTTGTATTCTTCAAGGTTGATACATGAAAAATAAATTTGTTTTAGATGCATAGATGTTGAAATAAATTAATTGTACATTTTCAAAATTGACCAATATCATTCGTCACAGTCCTTATTAATTTTGATAAATACACGATCTGCCATTAAGAATTTGGACACATTCGAATTTAGACATTTGCCAAATATCTAGACAAATTCTTTGGGAATTACCATGAAACTTTGGGAGTATAAATAACATTTTTATTTTACATCATATATTTGGCAAAGGTTTTGCCCCGAAGAGAATAAGGGAACCAGTAAAAAATTAAACTATAATGAAAATGTTTTTGATGAACCTGTAAAAATTAATGCATAAAATGCATTTTGGCTGTACCATTTGATTTTGAAGTTTCTTCTAATTACCTGTACATATTTTTATGAGGCTACCACGTATATTCATGGAGATATAACTGTTTCTTTAAAAAATTGCCACTTTTTAAATTATGACACGTAGGGTAATAGACCCAGTACAAAGTCATTTTTAGGAAACTTTATATACTACATTAGATACAGCATACTGCAATCAGAATGCAAAAATGTCCAATATTTTACGAAATATGAGCATTTTTACTAGATAATTTCTGACTACGAATGCGCAAACTTAAAAAAAAAAAATTAATTTGCATAATTTAATAGCCAAAAGTGTGGAGCAATTTATATGAAAACCCCAAACAAATATCATGTGAATTCAAAAAGTTAAGAGAGAGAGAATAAACAACTAACTTCTCAAAAACTGTTTGCAGTTTACTATTGTGCTTTGTTAAGATACTTTTTAATTTATAATTCCACTTTGTCTTTGAAAATGTGTCCTTGAAAACTTCAGTTTTTTTTTTTTTTTTTTTTTTTTTTTTTTAACAATATGTACATGTATACAACTTTAACTACATATGTCTGTTGTTTTCCTTAATTTGTTCTACTGTTAGTATTATGAACAATGTAGAGATTGTACTTGGCTATTTTTCTAGAGGTGAAAATTGAACAAAAATAAATTTATTTATCATTGACTTGAATATTTTTTACTCTAATTACTATATATATATATATATATATTGTAAAATCTTTGTCTATATATCTTAAAATTCTGTTAACTAGTTTTGCCTCTAAGGCAGTAGCACGTGTTTTTTTGCACCTGATGAAGGAAGGCTACGTCCTTTCGAAACCGGTTGTGCTGGATTAAAATTTATGGTGTGTAAAGAAGTCTTATTGTCTATATATCTTCCATTATCAGCATTTCAAGATGATAATGAAACATCTTACTCCTGTGGTTCGTTTATTAGATTCAAGTTGTTAAATTACCTATCCATTCTCATAATCATCTATAAGTCTGTAAGTTATTATACCGTTTTTTACTTAAAATTAAATCTCACGAAGAATATCGCAGGCTTTCTTCTTTGTTAGACCTGAGAATTGTCCTAATCTCAATCCGCTCGGAAATGTTTAGTCTATAAAAGTGGGTGTCGATTAGAAATTTGTAGCCTACAACTTTGCAAAAACTAGAAACAAATGTTTATGATGTTTGGCACAGTGAAATTTCTGAGTTTCATGTTAAAAACTGTAAAATACTATGCCATTGCGCATTAAAGCAGTAATTCCATATAAAGGCGGAATTATCCAATCCAAAATACATATTTTTATTAAATAAATTGTTTAGATCTAACAAATAAATTGTTTTATTTCATACATTAAAATAGTACTTGTTTATTTCATATAATAAATCCTAATAGAATACAAATTATATGTTTTTTATATTACGTTTAAAAAGAAAATTTTCTGTAGATTTTTATTAAATACTTTATAGAGTGTAATAAAACGAATTATTAAATCGAAAATGTACTTAGGTATCATGTTATGACTTCCATATTATACAAAGATAACAATTTTATTTGCTGCAATCTTTAGCTTTTAAATTATTGCAAATTCAAAAGGTATAAGTCCAATTTCCTGCATTGTGGCTTTTTTTTTTTTTTTTTTTTTTGTCGCTTACTGTACATGTATAAAACTTTAACTACATATATCTGTTGTTTTTCTTAGTCTATGTTCTACTGTTAGTATTATGAACAATGTACAGATTGTTCTTGGCCATTTTTCTAGAAGTGAAAATTGAACAAAAATAAATTTAATTCTCATCGACTTGAATATTTTTTATTCTAATTACTACCTGTATATTTATTGTAAAATCTTTGTCTATATATCTTAAAATTCTGTTAACAAATTAGACGAAAAAAAGGTCATTTCGTATATTCTATCATTAATTTATTAAATGTATCAGGAAAAAAAAAGAAATGAGTTATGACTCGTTTCGTGATCTTTTTAAAGAAAAATAATGTCTGAATATAGGAAAATGGTGATTGTTTATTAAATTTCATAAAAGAAAGTAGTACCGGCTTCAGGGTTGTTTAAATAAATTTAAATAACAGAAGTCGTTAAAGAAACAAAAGGAAAATTATAATTGGGTGTTAGAATAGTATTTCCTAGTCGACACTATAGCTCAAAATGGTTGGTCTAACGCCCAATAGTCATTAACTAGTCGACAGCAAAATTATTTAAGCGCTAGCAATAATTTCTATGTAAAAAAAAAAAAAAAAAAAAAAAAAAAAAACGTTTAATACTGTTTTGTTAAATAAAGCCTTGTCGAATCATGTTCTTAGATTGACTAAGAACATGATTCGACAAGGATTTATTTAACAAAACAGTATTAAGTGTACCTTTTTTATATAGAAATTATTGCCAGCGCTCGAATAATTTTGCTGTTGACTGTAATTTGTTCTTATTTTTTATGCAAAATTACTACAGCATTTACATTTTAACCCCTTACCTGCCTAGAAAAATTAACGAGATTTGCTTTCCATTGTCACCGTTTTTCTTATAGTTATGCGTTCACTATTCCAGAAACATTCGCTTTCCAATTCCTCCCCCTCCTTCCTCTTCTCTAAAATTAGTAAATATTTTGAAAACACTGTAAAATACATTTTAGTGCATTTCAAAGCCATGGGTGTAGTTTCGCTGATATCAGCGCATTACAACATATCGTACTTCCGAAAAGCGTATATATATAAGCCCGGGGCAGTTAAGGGGTTAAAACTGTTATATGTGGTTCAGTTTTATTTTCTCATTTTAATATTCAATGCCCTAAATTGCAGAATAATGATTATAAATTCAAATTTATGATAAATGGCTGAAATCAAACAAAAATTATCTTACCAAACCAGAAATTTTTTTCTAGGTTACCAAATCCTTTTTTGTAGCTCTCCCAATCTTTATAAAAATAATTCTCTTCTATTTTGAAATCACCCCATCTCTGAATGACCTAAAAGAAAATATTTATTATATAGATATATAGTTTTAGAATTTATATACGAGTAAAAATAACGTAAACAGACCAACAGACCTTTATCTAAAGTATTTTTACGATCTAAGAATTTTAATTCTATCAAAATCTAAAATTTTGAACGGAAATTAGTTCTGTAATTTTTTTTAGTTATAATCAATTTATTAAATATATTCGATAATAGTAACAAGGCTGCATTTTTACAGGCAGCTGTAAAAAGTGTCAATTCCTTTTATTATTTTTCTTAATGGTATTCTATTTAATATTATTGTTTTACTGGCCTGTGTACAAAAATGAAAATTTATTACTTTCTTCTATATGTATATATAGAGAAAGTATTGGATTCATTAAAATTTTCGAACTCCAGTTTTCGATGGATTTACACGTTTTGGGATGTCCTGAACCCGATTCGACTGTTTTTAGAAAATGTCTGCCTGTCACTCTATCTGTCTGTGTGTCTGTGTGTGTGTGTATCACAAATTTTGTGGACTCTGTATTTCACGAACAAATGAACGAAACTTAACGAAACTTATTATTTAGTTGGGCCCTTACATAAACTGATGTTGATTAGATTTGGGGATCAATCACTCGACAGGTGGCGCTGTCATCGCATTTTTTTCCCTAAATTTTTAACATGGCTGTATAGGATAAAAATTTCGTATAAACATGCATAATGGGAGTTATTTTTAACGTGTGATTGTAAAATTAATATGAATTATTGATAATAGTAGTAGTAAACTAAGGGGGGCGGGAGAATTGTGCATGTCGGAGCATCCCTTCCTCCCCTGGGTTTCTCCTCGGGGGGGGGGGGGATTTTCAATATGGATATCTTTCAAAAGATCTCGTCAGTGCTTTTAAAACAGATGGTTGAACTATAAATCTGGTACAACTTAAAGCACAGTTATCGATTTTTTTTTTCACAAAAAAAAAAAAAAAAAAAAAAAAAAATCGTATTCCTTCTGATAATTGCAAAAAATTGATTTTCTCTCCGCATTTAGTGATATAATTCTGTCAGATAAGAATCGTCTGCATAATGGAAAATAATTTATTAAATATTTATGAATATTTAATAAATATTTATAATAATTTATAATGGAAAATAATTTAATAAATAATTTGTATTGAACGAATTCTGTATACAATTATATAGAAGAAAGTCATGCGGTGGCCACATCATATTAGTTTTTATTTATTTTTGTTTATTTATTTATTTATTTACGTTCTAATTTTCAGCTTCAAATAAGACAATAAATGGCGCAAATGACAGTTTTAAACTAGTCTTTTTACTAATTTAATTTAAATAATTTTAAGATTTCTTTACTTCTGAGCACTTTAGTTCCCGACCTGGAACGTCTTCTTAGTCTATTATTCCGCTTGAGATCTCTTCCGTCACTGTTCGGATTTATCATGTCGCGCCATCTGAAGTTAATAAAAGATAGTTTTACGTTGTTGCAAGCCCGACAATTGTTCAAAATTTCCGCGCTTTCACATTTGAGGTCATAGTTATGATTTTTTAATTGGTAATTTTTTTGTGTTTTCAAAGCTGATTTTTAAGTTTCTTTTTGATTTAATTTAATTAAGGCTAAAGATATTTTGTTAAATTTAAAATTATTTTGATCCTCTTCAATTCGATTATTAATTTTCTATTTTCTCACATCGATATATGCAACTGTATATATACACTGATGGGAAAAAAAAATCCCAACACCAAGAAAAAATTATTGTACAGTAATGAAATTTCAGAAAATACATTTGTCTAGGTAACATATTTAATTGATTAAAGTTTCAAGATCACAGGTAGAGCCATTGGCGAGAAGAGCCATTTCAAATGTGAAATGTTGGTACATTAGTAACCGGTGTAACCGCCAGAATTTTGAATGCAAGCATGCAAACGTGCATGCATTGTGACGTACAGGTGTCGGATATCAGTTTGTGGGATGGAGTTCCATGCCTGTTGCACTTGGGTGGTCAATGCAGGGACGGTTAATGCTGGTTATGGATGACGCTGGAGTTGTCGTCCAATGATGTCCCATACGTGCTCGATTGGAGAAAGATCTGGTGATCTAGCAGGCCAAGGCAACGTGTCGACACTCTGTAGAGCATGTTGGGTTACAACAGCGGTATGAGGGCGAGCGGTATCCTGTTGGAAAACACCCCCTTGAATGATATTCATGAATGGCAGCACAACAGGTTGTATCACTAGACTGACGTACAAATTTGCAGTCAGGGTGCTTGGGATAACCACGAGAGTGCTCCTGCTGTCATGCGAAATTGCTCCCCAAATCATAACTCCAGGAGTAGGCCCTGTGTGTCTAGGACGCAGACAGGTCGCTAGCAGGCTTTCACCTGGCCTCCTTCTAACTAACACACGGCTATCACTGCGACCAAGGCAGAACCGGCTTTCATCAGAAAACACAACAGATCTCCACTCCGTCCTCCAATGAGCTCTAGCTTGACACAACTCACGTCGCAAACGGCAGTGGTTTGGAGTCAGTGGAATGCACGCTACAGGGCGTCTGGCTCAGAGCTGTCCTTGAAGTAACCGATTGTAACAGTTCGTTGTGTCACTGTGGTGCCAACTGCAGCTCGAATTTCAGCTGAAGACGCAGTACGATTAGCCACAGCCATACGCCGAACACGGCGGTCTTCCCTCTCAGTAGTGCCACGTGGCCGCCAGGAACCCGGTCTTCTTGAGGCAGTACCTTCCCTTGACCACTGCTGCCAACACTCATGCACAGTGGATTCATTACTGCCAAGTCTTTCTGCAATATCGCGGAAAGAAACCCCACCTTCTCGTAGCCCTACTGCACGACCTCGTTCAAACTCAGTGAGCTGTTGATAATGGCTTCTTCGTCTTCTTAGAGGCATCCTTGACTAACATTAACCCACTACGTCAAATCTCAACTGTAAATAACGATCACGAACCTTACAGCGCTTATTTAAAGCAAACCTCATTTGCATGTTCATAGTGTCGCTACAAGCGCCACACTTATGCACGTAGCTCGAAATTTGAATCGACGTCATCTTTCAGATGTATAACACGCCTACCAACTTTCGTTTATCTAGCACAGCTCCTTCCTGGTATTGGGATTTTTTTTCCATCAGTGTATATAGATATATACAGTTATATATAAATATTGCTAATGTAGGTATTTGATAAATGCCAGCGGTTCTAAACGATCGCAGATCAAAAGTTGCTCCAGTCGGAGGACGAAAGGGCTCAATTGTAAAGAAATAAAGGTATTTTAGGTCTTAAAGGTATTTTAATTTAGTTAACTGTTCTTTACGTTATTATCGCTAAAATTAGTCTTTTCACTATCAATCATTTAGCTATCGAAGAGAAATGTTAGCAGAATAGATACCCATTTTATATATCTAGGACCGTGGCAGCATTCCGTTCCGCCAAGCTAAAACAAACATTAAGGTAAATAAATGAAATATACAAAGTAGGAAATAATAAATGACATGTTTTATAACACTATCAAAGTTTCAAGATGATTCCTAAAGAACTTTTCAAAATATTTGACAAAACGTCTAAATTGGAAAGTGTCCAAATACTAATTGGTAGATAGTGTATTATAAAGGTATCAGGAAACATCTTTTTTGTTACAAACATGAAATAACAATACACAAAGCAACCTTTTTAAATAAAATATTTTAATTGGTACTCTGTTATTTATTTTTCTAATGAATATTTATAATTGTTTTTTATAAGTAATACCCAATGCAACGTACTTAAAATAACTAGAGAAGAATATTTTTCTTATATTTTTTTGAAACTGGATTTATTATACTTACAGTCCATCCTCCACCATCCGTTGTCATATCACAATAAACATCTAGACGCGTTGTAGAGGGCAGTCTGCTAATAGGCCATATTGTATACACACCACTTTCATTGTAACCTCTCTTGTACAAATCAGCACAATCCAGAATATATTTGCTTTTATGATCCTCTTCCTCGTCTGTTGAAAATTAAATACAAGTTGCTTAAAATAATTAATCTAAAATAGATTGAAAACAGCTAATGGAAATATTTTAGTAAAAACAGTTTTTTGTTTTAATAAAAGAAATAGATGTTGATGAATGTCCATATAAATACGAAATGTTTTGAATTAAATCAGTGTATCTGAATTTTATTTGTGTCAGGAAATACATTGTGCCAAAGTAATTACAATTTATATAAAATTAAATATTATTATATAAAACTTTTTTATTATAATGAATATTAAATATTATTAAATATTATTATAAAAAATATTATTAAATATTGTTATATTAATTAAATATTATTATATAAAATGTATTTATTATAATTTTATTTATTATAGTATTATTTATATAAAATTTTGTATTAAATATGAATAAAATATTTTAATTCGATCTCCATGATTAATCAGTATACCTCCAGTTGAAAAAAGAGGCATTACCACTAATTTTAATATTAAGCAAGACGACTCCCGTACCGTATCAGGTACGACCACTCTAAAAAACATGTTATTGACTGCTATTTTATATTAATAAAATGGATGTCATGCTAAATTAGGTTTTAAGTCATGATACGAAGTACACCGCTCAACCAATCGCTACGAAACTTTGTACGTTTATTTATCAGAACAAAATTTACATAACTTCATATTTTTTAGCTCAATCAGATAATTGGTTCGAGATATATTAAAAAAAAAAAAAAAAACACATTTTAACTTTAAGAATAAAAAAAAAAAAAAACATTTTTTTTTGCTTTTAACATAAAATAAAATATATTTATTTTTAAGCCTGTATCATTAATGTGTTTTGATAAAGTTGACGCCATAAAAACATAACTTTTTATTTTTATATTTTAATTAATAAAATATTAATTTCAATTAACCGAATAATCTTATATCTTTTTACTTTCCGAACATACATATGAGACGAAAAATTTATAATCATCACAAATATTCGAGTTTGAGATTTTGGTGTGTCGATAAACTTTGATATCGTTTTTATTATTTTTACGGTGATAATGTGTGTGTGTGTATGAATGCGAGTGAACACGGTAGCATCTAAACGCCTTTTTCAAATAAGTTGAAAGTAGGTACGTGTGTTGTAGGTCACCGTAGCAAGAACTTCATAGATTTTGATGAATCTAGCTTATAATAAAAACAATTGTAACATTTTTTTCTCTAAAATATGAAGAGGGAAATCTAACTCCAAAAGAGTGGCATAATATTCTTTAAATATACTAAATTGGAACGACCATTAAAAGAGCAAAAAGTTCCTTTTCAAAAGAGTGAGAATTTTCACTCTCCATTAAGAGTGATATTATTCAAAAATCATTCAACAATTCTCGCTGTCTAAATAATTCAACAATTTGTCCTTCATGGACTAGAGGAGCGTTTTGCCTTTGAAGCGCTAAGTACATATACATGGTAGTTCGTTAACAATTAGTAAATTATTCAGTAGCATAGTGTGTAAATCCTAGTTCATCAGCGACAGCAACTGCCAAAATCTTCTCTATCGTAAATTTTGATGCTATTTTTTTGCAGAGATCATCTTATCATATCGTTCTCATATGCATATGAAATTTACTATAATTTATAGATTATATAACTGCAGTTGCCTCCAGACGTGGAAATGTATTTTATGGAGACCCTGTATTTGCAAATGATGTGAATTCGCATTAGCCAAAGCTTTAAATGAGTTTAGTGAAGAAAGGATTAAAAATGTTACGAAATTGATCTTACCAGAAATATTTCCTGTTTTCACTTTTAATATCAAATCTAGAGCATCGTCAAGATAAGCAGAAATTCGTTTCTTTTCTTTAGAGCAGCAAATGCCGAAATTTATCAGTGAAGAAAGCAACATTAAACATACAAGTGTTAATCTGTAAATAAATTCATTTTATTAACATGAAGTATTAACTATATGTACAGGGTGGTTATAATTAAACTTCTCCAATAAACAGAATCCTACAGCTTTTTGTTATTAAAATCACACAATCAACTGTGGAAGAAACTCATATTTATTGAAATTTTATTCTTTCGACTGAGTAAAAATAATGCCTGGACCGGGAGTCGAACCCCGGATCTTTGACTTACAAGGTCAAGGCTCTACCAATTGAGCTATCCAGGCCGACACCCCGATCCGCATTACTCATTCAGACAACCTTTAGACAGAAACATCTCTGGTCTATCATGTAGATAGCTCGACAGAAATAAGCAGCAGGAAATGGAAAACACCATTTGATGATGGGAGAAAGAAATACAATTTTTATTAAAATCACACAATCAACTGTGGAAGAAAATCATATTTATTGAAATTTTATTTTTCCGACTGAGTGAAAATAATGCCTGGACCGGGAGTCGAACCCCGGAACTTTGACTTACAAGGTCAAGGCTCTGCCAATTGAGCTATCCAGGCCGACACCCCGGTCCGCATTACTCACTCAGACAACCTTTAGGCAGAAACATCTCTGGTCTATCATGTAGATAGCTCGACAGAAATAAGCAGCAGGAAATGGAAAACACCATTAGATAATGGGAGGCATTATTTTCACTCAGTCGGAAAAATAAAATTTCAAGAATCCTACAGCGCAAACGGGTGAATGGAATGACACAAAATTTGGTATATAGACTATACCCGAGATGCGCTCACGGAATTTCGAAAAAAAAAAAGTTCCAAAATATGCACCAGAGAGCGCCTTTTCAGGAAAAACATTAAATTTAATACAATAAACTACCAAAACGGAATACAGAAACAATATTAACATTTATTGACTAGTTTCTGATCACCTTGTCATCGAACCACATTAAGTAATACCTGTTTTGAATAAAGCTTCCTCTTCTTCGCAAGCATGCAAATCTCGACATTTTTCCCTAGAACTGACAACTTTTCCCGGTTTTACATTTTATCATTCATAATTATTGTTCTGGATTATTAATATTGTTCCTGTATTCCGTTTTGGTCATTTATTGGGTAAAATTTAAGGTTTTTTCGGAAAAGGCGACCTCTGGGGACATTTTGGAACTAATTTTTTTTTTTTTTTTTTTTAATTCCGTACGCACATCTCGCGTATAGTCTATAGACCAAATTTATTGTATTCCGTTCATCTGTTTGCGCTATAGGATGCAGTTTATAGGGGGAGTTTAATTATATCCACCCTGTATATTTTATGTATTATAAATAGCATCTTACTTTTTTAACAAGTAGCAAGGATCAGCGCGGTCCTTTTTTGAATTCCAAAAAATTTTAACGGAAATCTCTAGTAACCTGTGCAATAGTTTTCTTCTTACCTTTCCTTTAAGCAACAAATTCGAAATGAACAACATAGAAATTACTTTATGAAAATAGTAGTAATCGTAACAGTGACTACGCTGACCTCTGAACTGAATATATTTTAAACGGTGATAGACGAATAAACTGAAAATGTAAAATTATAAATTATTTTACTTCAGAATATTATATATATATATATATATATACACTATCTGAAATTTGAATGTTATCAAGTCAGAAAATTGCCAATGAGGGAATTTTTTAAATTAGCGAACAATAAGTTACAGACTCAATAATGGAAGAGATTCTTCGTAAATGGGTTTTTCCAGATTTTGCTGTGACCTTTTTGCGTAGCTGCTGTTGTCTCATCTAACAAAGCTAATTTTTGTAGTGTATATTACAATAAATATAATCATACATAGAGAATTTAAATACAATAAAATGGAAGATAAAGTTCATTTCATCTATTTCTACAGCAAAAAATGCATCGTTATAAATTATTTTAAAAATGTCAACTTTACTACTAGTTTGTCCAAGGGAGTCGTTTTAATTACTTCTTAATTTCGTTAAAAAAATAATACACTTTATAACAAAAGGACACGTTACATAAAGAAAGAGTTATCCGATTGAGATAAAAATTAGTGTTTGTAAAGATTCTACATAAAAAAATAAAAGGTAAATATGTCACTACAATTGAATATCCTATTTCAGAGTTTTACCATTATGTATGGGGGAAGTTGATAAAATGTTGGTCCACCTCTGGCCTAGATGCAGGCTGTCCTCGGCGGGGTAAAGGTCCCAATAAAGGTCCTGGATTGTGTCCTGGGGAATTTCCTGCCATATTATTATTTCTAAATGTCAGACTAAATCGTCAACATTTCGGGGTAGCTGTAATCGTCTTTTCTCTAACAGTGCAGGATGTTCCAGCAACGTAACAATCATATAATGCGGAAACATTGCAGAAACTTTTCGAAACGTGCAGTTTGCTTTCAGATTAGTTTCAAAAACGTAGAAATGCTCGCGACCGTAACAAAAAATCCGATACATAACAGAAAAGTTTCAATCACTTAACAGACAAAACATTGGAAAAGGTAAACGTTTCAGAAATATATCAGAGAGTATACTTAAAGGTGTTACGATAATAAAAGATTGTATTGTTATTATTTTTTTTTCATCATAGCTCAAATATTCTGTTCTGTATGTGTCAACTTTCCTCCCCGATAAGGCCATTAGCTTCGGGCACAGTACGAAGTCCCCGTATTCTTATATGTATGAACTAACTACCAAAGTAATCTGGCTGTCAAAGGTAAAGGATCCCAAGACTGCAATGTCCTTTTGTGGGCATGTGTGGCGTCTGTTTCTAAGAGAAGGATTCCCATTTCCCTTCTGACCTTACGTCTCCTGATACGCCTGCAATTATCATCAGGAAGCTGTTAAAAACGGAAATCGCCACTAAAGACTGACTATAGGTGTATGTCCCGAGTAAGCGACGAGAGACAGGCACCACTATAATCGAACTTGTCAGTGTACGAACGTGAGGCTTCGTCTGTCAAGGGTGTACATGGACACATATTAGTTAGTTGATAATAGCTACTTAGTAAATCGCTCTGTTGATCCACTCTAGCCAGCATCCTCTAATCTCCAGCCATTGCCTAATTCAGCTTCGTCATAGATGTCGACCGATTGTTCGAATTGCTTAACCAACATCTTTCAATCCGATAGCATGCCTTCTTTCGAACCGTGATAAATGCTTTTGTAGTTACTACGGAGCTTTCTACGAAACATTCTTACAGTGCACGAAGATATCTGCATTTGAAAAGCAACAGAAATTTTGACCTTTAGAAAGAGAATCATAATACCTGCTGAATGCGCGTTTTCGATGCGCTAGGACTCTCGCTATCCATTCGATACCAATTTTAAACATCTAAATGTTCAGGAAAAAGTTTTTGCATAAGTAAATTCATTACAATCGGATTATACTTTCTCGGTGCATCGATTTTTTTTTTTTTTTTTTTTTTTTTTTTTTTTTTAATATCTTAATATATATAAATCTCGTGTCACAATGTTTGTCCTCAATGGACTCCTAAACCACTTAACCGATTATAATAAAATTCGCACACCATGTGCAGTTCGATCCAACTTGAGAGATAGGATAGTTTAAATCTCAAATTATAGTCGCAATTTTAATTTATTGGTAATTATTTGTCTGTTATTATTTGACAATCACAATTATCTGTTAACTCCAAATGATTCTAACAGATGTCGATACCTTTCGACTGGGTTGAAATGAAAGCTGAAATATATTTGGTGCTGCCATCTACACAAAGAATCTTCAACTTTTTAACCTATTAATAAATTTCGTATAATTCAATTATTTCCACTTTTTAAATTTTTGGTGTTAGCATAGCCGGCCACGTGTTACTTAGACTGAAGTGTAAATTGAATTCATATTATAATGAAGATAATACAGTGAAATTAATCCTGTTTTTTACTTATTTGTGCTTCATTGATCAAAACTTTATAATTTAATATATATATATATATATCTTTATATATAAAATTTATTATGTTTGTCCGCGATGAACTCCTAAACTAATGAGCCGATTTTAATGAAATTTGGACACTGTGTGCAATTTGGTCCAACTTGAGAGATAGGATAGTTTTTATTGCAAAATTCGCCTCCCAAAAGGGGGGGGGGGAGGGGCCAAAACGTGATTTCACAAACAAACAAACAAACAACAACAACCAAAAAAAAAAAAAAAAAAAAAAAATAGAAATGCAGATAGACTGTTCAAAATTGGTATAGAGAGGTTTTAGAGGCCTGCAAATCGAATGAGGATATTTTCGAAAGTGTAAAGTTATTAGGAGGGGCGGGTAAGGGGGCGGAGGGGCAAAAAAATAAAAATAGAGTTACATCGCTAAAAATTGGTACATAGAAGTTTTTGATACGTACAAATCGATTGCAGATATTTTCGAATTTGTAAAATTATTAAGAGGAGCGGGAAAAGGGGGGGGGCAGAGGAGCAAAATATAAAAATGGAGTTAGATCATTCAAAATTGGTGCATAGAATTTTTGATACCAACAAATCGATTGCGGATATTTTCGAATTTGTAAATTTATTAGGAGGGGCGGGAAGGGGGGCAGAGGGGCAAAAAATAAAAATATAGTTAGATCGTTCAAATTGGTGCATACAGGTTTTTGACACCTACAAATAAACTGTAGATATTTTCGAATTTGTAAAATTATTTAGAATAGTGGGAGGGGGGAGGGCAAAGGGGCAAAATAATAGAAATAAGAGTTAGAACTTTGAAAATTAGTATTATTAAGTTTTACGGCCCGATAAATCGATTGCGGATATTTTCGAAAGTATAGAGTTATTAAGAAGGGCGGGAACGGTGGATGAAGAAACGGTGCGCATGGTTTGCGCAGGTATACACTGCCGCAGGCAGTGGGGGTCCGAACAGATTATTCCACCAATGAGAGAAGATTTTTTTGTATTTTATATTATTTTCCTTTCGATAATATATGGATTCATTATGAGTGTCGAACATTTTTCCCGATCAGATTTTTTTTTCTCTTTTTTTTTCACATGTTAAAAATTAATGCAATTTTGAGAATTCTTTAATTATAGTGAATCATTTAAAAATAGGGACCAGCGAAGCGGGCTAAGTCTGCTAAGATCAAGGATGTTATCAAGGATGGTCTTTATTCGTAAATAATAATTTTAATATATTGAATATTTTACTACATTATAATTCAACGTATAACATAGCCACAGCAACGCGTGGCCGGGTCTGCTAGTATACTGTATAAGTACATATTTAAAATGATTTCTTACATTTCATGTGACTTTGTAGACATGATGTAAGTGCATTTATTAATAGTTGTATTTAGAACCCTGCCTTCTTTCTTCCTAAATTTTATAATGTCAAAAAAAAAAAAAAAAAAAAAAAGCACTTAGGATGAGTTGGTGAGTCTTATATTTAATCAGTACTCCATTAAAGAGAGTTTATTATAGAAAAAAGTTCGCTCTGTAACAGTTATTATTTATATATTATTAATAATCTTAGAAATAAAAAAATACAAATTCGAAAGTGTACTCTTTAAATGACAGACAATCACAATATATATATTAATACAGTTAAGTATATTTCTTGAATCAAGGAAAGTATCACATAATTTCTTTTATTTCTATGCAAGAGATACTTTTCATTACCTAAATAATATAATAATAATAAGCTATATTTTTAATACGAAACGTTGAAATATACAAAAATTAAAAGCAAAGGTTGAGTTATACAAACGTGAAAAGCAAATTGTTTTTAGATGAAATTTTTAGAAGAAATGTTTTGCTATATATACACATTCTGAGGTCTTCAGAATCCGAAACGTGTGTCTTTGTGTCTGTTATTCAAAACTTATAAATAAATCTTAGCAAGAAAGAGAAACAAGACCTTCCGGCTTTTTCGGAAGGGTAGGTTGATTTCTTTTTCCTTATCAAGTAGCCGTCATTTTGTTTCAAAATGGCGGCTACAAATTATTAATGCACTTGGTAGAAATATTGATGTAGGCTATGCACATATGGAGTTTTAAGCAAATCGGTTCATAAATACACTTTTATGTGAATTTAAAATTTTCAAGTGGCCGGCGCTAGGAAAAAAAAATGGTGGGTTAAGTTGACAAATATATGAAATGCGTTTGTGAGATAAGCCTACTGTACACACATAGGTCGAATTAATTCAAAATCTCAAAAGTCATTGTGTTGAAAAATTAAGTGGCTGCCACTTCGATAAAAATGGCAGAGAAAATTGCTCATCTAAGATATCGTTGCAAATTTGAAAATAATTTTTTTTTTTTTTTGTAGAAATTCTTTCAAAGAGGCTTAGTAAGTTGATGAAATGTTAGTTTCCTGCATTTCTAGTTTGTTTCAGCATTAAAATAGTCTAATTTTACCTTAAAAACGAATTAAAAAGATCCAGTAACGCATGTAATTGATTTGGCGCCAAATTTGGCGGCTTTTCCCCTATGGCGACTTTTTTGGCGACTTTTGGCGAGAAAATACTTATTATCGATATACCAAAGATGGACGCAATAACATGATTGGTTCATGAGTTACGTGAATTTTCTAGATTTTTGTTGTTTGAATGATAAATCTTGTAAAACAAAATAGCAAAACAACTTGCCCATCGAAATCATCCAGTACATTTGTACAATAAGTTCATTGTCCAGTTCTAGTTTAAATTAAATCAGAATTTCAAAAATTATAATCATAAGAAATTTTCAGGTGGCACCACTTGTAAAAAAAAGTGGAGTGAGATGCCTAGCGAACTTATCTGAGATATTTGAATGATAAATCCACTACCCAAACTTGAAGCGAATTGATTCTGTCTTACTAAAGTTACCATAATGACAAATTTTCAAGTGGCCGCCACTTGAAAATAAAATTGCGGATCAAGTCATCGAGAGAACTTATCCTAGATATTTGAACCAAAAGTTCACTAACCAGCTTTTATTTGAATCAGTTTAGTATTTTAAAAGTTATCGTGATGGCATATTTTCAAGTGGCAGTGTGATTTCAAGTGGCTGGAACTTAGACACAAGATGTCGGGACAAGTTGCCTAGTGAAAACATTCAAGATAATTATATGATAATATCACTGTCAAAATTTGGTTCGATTTGAAGTATTATTTCAAAAGTTATCGTGATTTTAAATTTTCAAGTATGAGCCTGATTTCAAGTGACCGCGCTTAACATAAGATATCTGCCACTTTATTAAAAGTGGCGGATATAGTTTATTAATACACTTCATTGAGATCCTTATGTGGTCTGTATTTACATCACAATTCAAACAATTTCGGAATACGCTTTTTACAATTTAAATTTGAATTTTTCAAGTTGTCTCCACTTGAAAACAAAATGGCGGAGCAACTTGGTTAACAAACTCATCTAAGATATTTATAAGATAAGTTAAGACACTGTTCAAATTTGGTTCCATTTGGAGTATCATTTCGGAAGTTATCATGGTTTTAAATTTTCAAGTGGTGGCCTGATTTCAAGTGGTCCCGCTTAACTTAAGATATCCACCACTTTATTAAAAATGGAGGATAAAGTTCATTAATAAAGTTATTTGAGACACTTGTGTAATCTATGTATACATCAAAATTAAAAGAAATTTGCAATACGCTTTTTACAATTTGAATTTGAAATTTTCAAGTGGTCTCCACTTGAAAACAAAATGGCGGAGCAACTTGGTTAACAAACTCATCCAAGATATTTATAAGATAAGTTAAGACACTATTCAAATTTGGTTCGATTTGGAGTATTCTTTCGGAAGTTATAGGGATTTAAAATTTTCAAGTGGTAGCCTGATTTCAAGTGGTCCCGCTTAACTTAAGATATCTGCCACTTTATTAAAAATGGCGGATATAGTTTATTAATAAACTTCATTGAGATCCTTATGTGGTCTGTATTTACATCAAAATTCAAACAATTTCGGAATACGCTTTTTACAATTTAAATTTGAAATTTTCAAGTGGTCTCCACTTGAAAACAAAATGGCGGAGAAACTTGGTTAACAAACTCATCTAAGATATTTATAAGATAAGTTAAGACACTGTTTAAATTTGGTTCGATTTGGAGTATTATTTCGGAAGTTATAGGGATTTTAAATTTTCAAGTGGTAGCCTGATTTCAAGTGGTACCGTTTAACTTAAAATATCTGCCACTTTATTGAAAATGGCGGATAAACTTCATTAATAAACATCATTGAGACCCTCATGTGACCTGTATTTACAACAAAATTCAAGCAAATCTTGCTTTAAATATGCTTTTTACAATGTCGGTTGTAAATTTTCAAGTGGCTGCCACTTGAAAACAAAAAGTCGGAGCAACTTGGTTAACAAACTCATCCAAGATATTTATAAGATTAGTTGACTGTCCAAATTTGGTTCGATTTCGAGTATTATTTCGGGAGTTATCGTGATGACAAAATTTTCATTATAGATAGATAGATAGATAGATATATATATAGATAAACGAAGTGATTGCAATAGGTCGATTTCTAAAGAAATCAACCTAAAAATATACTAAATTTGTATCATATAATGATGCTGAATTGGATTAAAGGGCTAATGAACGTGGATAATAATTATTATTATAAAATTATTATTATAAAACATCACATATATAATATATAAAATATGCATGTATAAAGGTATGATAAATTTTGAAAAAATGACCTCTATAATTCCATTCTTAAAGGTTAATTATATGATAATAATGATTAGCTTTCAAAGCTAGTGAGATTTAAAAGCATTAGACTAGAAAAAAAAAAGTCGTATTTTACAGAATAAATTTATTTTCTTATTTTGAAAAAAGTATGAAATTTTAATATTAGCTTAAAAGTTCATAAAGAAATAAATCAGTTATTTTTCGTACTTAAAATTTCCTTTTATTCACAGAAATAATCCTGTATCCAATAAATTAATCTACCAAAAGCTATCTTTATATTATCCTAGTCTACATTAAAATTAAAAGCAAAATCTTATGAAAGAACAATATTCCGAAAAAGTTTTGTATGTACGTTCATATTCTTATTTACAAATTTATTTAACTATTTAACATAACCCTTGCCAGATATATTTAGATCCCATGTTACTTATAATCTCATCGATTAGTCTGTACTCTCTCTTTATGATATTGAAATGCATCATAAAAGAAAATCGCGTGAGTAACACACCAGATTATTATTGAAGAAATATTCTTAAAAGCTTCTTATGATAAAAATCTATCTATATTATATTTTATGAAATTGGCTAATTATTTATTTAATTTAGAAAAATTAAATTTTGAAAATGTATTAATTATTTTTCATTTTCTTTTCCTTACACATAAAAAATAAAATTTAAAATTTTATAATATGAATACATAAATATATATCAAGACAGAACGAAATAAACCTTTTTCATAAAAAAAACGAAAGGAAATAATTTAGATTGTCGATGGAATTAGTCTTACATCTCCATAATGAAAGTCTTCATGTTTCTCAAAAAAGCACAAAATAATTTTATACAAAATGAGAATCATACTCTCTCTGTGTTTATCATCTATCTTATATCTGTATTGAAATCCATTTAACGTTTAAAAAGTATGATATGAAAGCAACTGATAAGTTTATCAACACTTAAGATGTAACATTCCATGTGTAAATGTAGCTGTTTCTCTTAAAAAATTCCCAGCTGAATAATTTAGTGCTGATAATATTAAATTTTACCAAATAGATTTTTATGATATCATATCAGCAAATATGTAAATATTTGTAGCAAATAATCAGATACTTCAACTTAAAATATTAATATGCCTTACGAAAATGTTTTTGAGAGATTAAATAAAGTTGTTAATTACATTTTTGCTTAATTTAAATGCGATATTTCATAAGCTTTATACCAGTTTATAACATTTATTTACAATTTTTCCTGATAATGTGTATATAATTGCAAATAAAATTGTAAGCAGTCTTAGGTATAAGTATTAATTTCCCACTTGTTCTTTCTAAATAATTTTTAAAATAATACGTAATACCATAGCATTTTTGTTAACTTGCTACTCCACTATTATTATTACTCCGCCATACTTTACAAAATATCGAAACATTCTTTTACTTCCCGACTACTGTGGGTAATTGGAGTACTTTTTGTATTTTGCCAAAAAATTTTATATTGGGTTTTCACCTGATTTACATGTTCTAAGGGTCTCCTGAATACAAAAAAGTGGTTTCCGACAAACTATCAATGTGTGTGTGGAATCTTCTTACTATCATATCTCCGAACCTAATAAAGATAAAACTACAAAATTTCAGAATTGAGACAGATCTAGTGTACAGATAATTTTTGCGACATCTGGTGAAAATTGAAAAAACGGATATTGAAAGCCGGAAGTGGGTTCGTAAGTCTGTATCTTAAAAATTGTTCTAATGATTTCTTTCAAAATTGCTGTATAAACAACTAATTAGATATCCTTTCCTATTAGTCCAGGCAACGAAGGCCAAAATTTGACGAATAGAAAAAGAAAAAAAAGTTTAATTTTGAAATTTGGCACAGTTATAGCCGAGAGTGTCCTGAACCTTATACTAAAAGTCCCCGTCCGTGGGAGGTAAGCGGTGGAGGAGGGGGGGGCAAGGGGGCATTTAAAGGAAGCCACTTTTCAGTTTTTATTAGATATCTGGAAAACTATAAGATTTAGAAAAGAAATCTCAGCCACAAAATTAATCTACGTGAAATTTCCTACAAAAATGTCTGTTACGTTTTCTTTGTATGATCAATAGTCTAGAAAATGTAGGGGAATTAAATATTACATTTTTTTTTTTTTTGAAAAATGCTTTTTTGCAGCGCTGTAATGAAGGGGTTCTAGTTAAATATTTTCTATTTATGTGTTATGTTCTAATTATGTACGAAAAGGATACTTTAGGGTAATACAGCAAGGTTTTGTTTATGTTTTAGTAACTTTGAGGCAAGTAGGGTTAAATGGCGTTTTCATTTTCAATTCAGATAATGAAGACCAAAATTTGAGAAACATAAAAAAAAAAAAAAAAAAAAAACCGTGTAGTTTTTGAAATGGCCGCAGTCGTAGTCAAGAGTCTAAAACAACATATCAAAAGTCCCCACCCGTCGGGGATAAGCGAGGAAGGAGGGGTGGTGGTCAGGAAGCATTTAAAGCGGGGGGGGGGCACTTTTCAGTTTTTATTGAATATCTTTAAAACTGTCGGATTTATAGAAAATCTCGATCACAAAATAATCTGCGTAAAATTTCCTATAAAAATTTCCATTAATTTTCTTTATATGGCCAATAGTTTAAAAAATATAGGGGGATGAAATATCACATTTTCTTGAAAATTGCATTTTTGCAATAGTATAATCAACTAAAATGTGTAATTAAAAGGGCTTAGGTAAGATATTTTCTTATTTACAAATTAGGTACGAATGGGCTACGTAATGGGAATATAGGAATTTTGTTTATGTTTTTAATAACTTTGAGGCGAGTAGGGGGAAATAGTATTTTGAGTACCAATTTAGATAACAAAGACTAAAAATTGACAAAAAAAAAAAAAAAAAAAAAAAAAAAATCGTGTAGTTTTGAAAATGGACACTGTGTCACAGCCGAGGAGTCTTTTTAAAAATACAGTTAAAGTTTCCATCCAGAGGAGGAGGGGGCGGTTAAGTGGTAGGCAGGGGGAGCACTTAAGAAGGTATTTTTCAGCTTTTTTGAAATATCTTGAATTCTGTGGAATTTAGAGGGATTTGGTGGGAGAACAGGCTTTCAATGTTCATCTGTTTATAACACTTAAAAAAAAAAAATAAATAAACACTGAGCCAAGCGGGTACCTTTAGAAGAAGATGAGTTCAAAATTGAGCATATAATCACGAAATATGAATCCTAAAAACAGTAATTAAAATAAAAAATGCGTTTTCAATGCGCATTGTGTATTTTACAGATTAACTTTAACTGTTTATGTTCCAGGAAAAAATAAATAAGAATGCAAATATTTAAATTAAAAATGTGTTCATATATATTTTTCTAACTGCATGCTGGTACAATGCAGTTTTTCTATGTTTTGTAATACTTATAATTATAAATATTGTGTGTATTTTGCATATACTATCACTTATGGGATTCAAAAAAGGGGAAGAAGGAAAAAGATCATTCGCACTGCCTGCTTTTTTAAAACAATGTTTATCATTTCGAGTAAATGTATATTTGTAAAAAAAAAAAAAAAAGGTTTAATTTGTGATTGCGTAACTTTTTCCTTCTAAATATCTCATCATTTACAAAATATCTAAGAAAAACTTAAAAAACTCACTTTCAATGCTTCCCAACAGTGCTTTCCCCGCCTCCTGACGACCGAGGACTTTTAGTATGTTTTTCAGGACACTTACCGCTATGATTTTATCCATTTGCAAAACTATACGATTTATTTACCTTAGTCACTAAAATAAAAGGTGACAAGTTAAAAGAATAAATAAATAAATAAATACTAATTAAGAAAAAAAAAGAACATTTACTATATTATTCTTACGCAGTTTAATATATTACTCTTACACCCTCTTTCATACACAGTTTTGTATAGATAGTAAATATTCCATCTGATCTCTTTTAATTGAGGTCTTTAATGATTTTACTATTGCATAAAAGGAGTTTTTTAAATACAATTTTTCATTTTCCTGTATTTTTTGAATTATTGATCATTCAAAGAAAATGTAATGGCTATTTTTGTAGCAAATATGAAGTAGGTTAATTTTGAATTTAATTTTATCCTCTAAACTGCATAGTTTTCGGGATATTTAAGAAAAATGAAGAAATCCCTGTTAAATGACCTTTCTGACGAGAAAATTTTAGTATACTGTTTAATACACATTAGTACGTAGTTAAGGATACCTATCCCTATGATTTTACCAGTTTTTAAAACTATACGATTATTTTTTTCCGTTCGTCAATTTTTAGTGTTCGTCGTCTAGATTGATACTCAAAATACCGCTTGCACTTACTTGCCTCAAAAAATTTTAAAACACACAACGTTTGCTGTATCATCCTTACATAGCTCCTTTTCCCAAATGCATATATATCACTGCAAATAAAGGCGTCTTAAAGTCAGACAAAAAGACATCTTAAAATGGATTTCAGACACGTAAATGTCTTAAAATGAAGCTAAGACATAATAGATATCTTAATTTAAGACACTTTTGCGTCTTAATAAACTGGTGATGCAAATGAACTAATAAAACTATGTAAAAGTATCTTTAAAAAGGAAGGTGTCTTAAAGTAAGACATTTTCACATTTCATCGTTGACTATTAGTAGTGGCGCCATCTGTGAATGGAAATCAAAATCATCTTCACTGTCTCGTTTTTTATTCATATCAAGATACAGTTTTAATAAAATGATAATTTCTTTTAAGAATTTTTTAACTTAGCAGCGAAAAAAAAAAAAAAAAGATATTTTTAAAAATTGAAATCATGATCAAATATCAAAAATTTAAATCTCTTATCTGAAAAAATAAATAAATAAAATTTTTCTGAAAATCATTTCAAGTGAGTAAGGCTAGCCGCTCTTCTTTTACTCCTAGTTTGACACTTTTTCAATTCTATTATTAAAATAGTTACTTTATATTTAAAGCTCGCTCATTTAATTAAATGAAATAACATTAAGATGAACTTGCAACGAAGAATATTTTATCGCTAAGAAAGCGAATTTCTAACTAATCTTACACACAACTTGTAAATAGCTGCTTTCTTTCTTTCTTTTTTTTAATCTCTTTCGATATAAAACTCTTTTCTTTAACTTTTTTACCTGGACGTAAAACAAAAATTTTCTAGTTTTCATATTCATATATATACATATATTTTTTGTTGTTTTTATTCGTTTTAACTAACAGTTTATAGAAAGAAATCGTTTTCAAAACATTACAATCTTAGATTTTGATATATTTGTTTATATTTTACAAAATTTATAATTCTACAATTGAAATTTAATAGAATTAATACATATCGAACTTTAGATTTAATCTCGAAAGCTTTAAGGGAAAAAATACAAGTTATATTATAACACTACAATCCCTTTCACGAAAATTACAGTATATATTATTGTAAATTTCCATATGAAGTCGTGGCGCAATTGGCAAGAGCGTCCGTCTTTGGTAGCGAAGATAGTCAGTTCGATTCCAGGGGCTGGTGTATATATGTGTATTTTTTTTTTCTATTATTATATTTTATCAATGCTCTAGATTATTATAAAATATGTTTTAAACAGAAAATCAGAATCACCACACCACAACCACCTTTATTTATTTAATTATTAAAAAGCCTTAAAAATGGCAGATCTTTTAAGCCTAACATGGCGGTGTTTCAAAACATAAATAAGATGGCGGAGTTTTAAGACATCTGCAATGTCTCAATTTCAGATGCGGAAAGTTGTCTAAAAAAGTAAGACACTTTTTTTTCGCTTAAAAAATGACTATCCGTTTAAGACACTTTTTTAATTGAATTTAAGACGTTTTCGTTTACAGTGATCGATATATAAAAATATATTTCGAATAACAATATATATATCGTTACATAGAAAATATTAGATCTGAACCATTTTATTTACGCACAATAGTTGATTTCACTAATACAAAAAAGCAATTTTCGAGAAAAAACGATATTTCATTCTTCTGCATTTTCTGAACTGTTGATCATATAAAGGAAAAGTAAGATATATTTTTGCAGAAAATTTCAAGTAATTTAATCTTGCAACTAAGTATTTTTCTTTAAGCCGATAATTTTCAAAATATTTAAGAAATGTACTTAAGATACCCTCTTCACTCATCGCCGCCAGAAGTCGAAGCTAATATTATTCTATGGGAATTTTTTCTTTACAAATAACTTTTTAGCTAATACATATTTTTGAATTCTGTTTTCACATTCTGAAAATTCGCAGCTGTTAAATTGACGGACCTTTTTTAAATATATATATATATATATATATATTACATTTTTTATATTTTATTTTGATGCTACAAAATACGAATTTTCAATATGTGAAATTTTTTCATTTTGCAATTTCAAAATAAAATATTAAAAATTAAAAAATACATTTTTAATAAGGTCCGTCAATTTAACAGTTGGGAATTTTCTGAATGCGAAAAACAGAATTTAAAAATATGTATTAGTTAATAAGTTATTTGTAAAGAAAATTTTTCCCATAGAATAACATTGGCTCGGGCTTCCGGCGACGGTAAGTGAAGAGGGCCGTTAAAAGTAGAAAGGGAAAAACAAAAAAAAAGAAAAAAGAAAAAAAGAAAAGAAAAAAGAAAGAAAAGAAAAGAAAAAGAAAAACCCTTTGAATATCTATCTCTAATATCTACATTCAGCTCCCACAGGCACATTTAATATGATATTTTGCACTATTACCTCTATGTTTGTGCCCATTTTTAAACTTGCAAAAATTTTATTTTATTTCTTTATTTTATTTTTATTTTTCTGTTTGTCTATTTTTGATCTTCGTTAACTAAATTGGTACTCAAAACGCCATTTGCTCTATCTTGCCTCAGAGTTATTAAAAACATAAAAAAATAAAAAGTAAAATAAAATAAACTGCCTACCTCTTATGCAGCCCCTTTGTACATAATTTTTAACATAAGTAGAAAATATTTATTCTGGATTCTTTAAATTTCACATTTTAGTTGATTTCACTATTTCAGTAAAGCCTTTTGCAAGAAAATGTAATATTTTATCCACTATCTATATTAATAAAATCAGACTTTTGTTGTTTTTTGTCAGGAATTTGTCGGAATCAAAAAATTTTGCGATATCTTCACGTTTCACACCCCATGAAAGCCGAAAATGACTTTAGAAAATTTTGCCTGTGTGTGTGTGTGTGTGTGTGTGTGTGTGCGTGTGTGTGTGTGTGTGTGTGTGTGTGTGTGTTTGTGTGTGTGTGTGTGTCATCGTGTCTGTATGTCGCTTTTAGGTAGATTCCTTATAGGAGATCTACCTATTGCAATGGTTCTCATGACACGACTTCTGGAAAATTTCTTCATATCTTCACCGATCATGACCCCTAGAACCCAAAACCACCCTCCGTTAAAAAGTTTATATATATATATATATATATAGGTATATATATATATGTATAACGCTTTTTCCCATGTTAAGTTGTGAACACGATAACTGGAGTAATTTTTATTTAAATTTAACCATCTCAGGATATGTTGTCAGGACAGTAAAAATCTCGGTCGAGTTCGTAGATGGGGTATCCAGCTCAAAGGGGGTGGAAAATGGTGGGGGGGGGTGGAAATTTTCATTTGCCCATAATTTCTTTAATATTGAAAATAGGAAAATACTTCAAATCAGGCGAATTACCGCCTTACCCTAAAGAACAATTTTTGTATTTAAACTTTTTCGATAACTTCAATTGCTTAAAAGTTACAAGCTAAAATGTGATTTTTCGTCAATTGTTCTATATAACCGACATTTGCTATATAGCTTTCATTGCAAAAATTTGTAATCTGATGCTTATGTCACGCGCAAACGATAATAAAAAAGATCACTGAAAATATAATAAAATATTAATCATGTTTTAAAACAATAAAATAATCTGATTAAAAAAATGTTTAATTTAACAGAAAATATGACGTCACAATTACAATGTACTGAGAAAAATGAAATGAAATTTTATCCGTGATTTTAAACAAATAAAATAAAAGTTAATTAAAAAAAATAAATAAATAAGTAAATAAAATCAACATATCTTAGTGCTAAGCAGATTTAGATTTAGTTTTATGACATAGATGCTATAATGTAAAAAATAAATGTCATCGTTAAAAAAAAAAAAAAAATCGTGTAAATCGATGCTAAACTAATTAAACTGGCATGGTAGAAAAAGTAATAAATTTGGGGACATTTAGGTATTATCCCTTTAACAAATGAACTAGGGACGATTTTAATGAATTTTCCGTTGAAGTTTATTTTCATGAAAACTTAAATTTAAATTAAAGTATTTCATCACTCGAATTCCCTTATTTTGATAAATAAAATTATACCATTTAAAAAAAATGAAGAACACTCTTTTATCCTCGATTGTAATGAAATGCTTGCCCTCTGGTGGGCTAAGGTGAAATTACAATAACCGTGCTTTAATTCGGCTTTCATCAAGCCTCCATTGCTTGCCGATGTTTAGTTTCACATATATTTACTGAACAAAAATGAATAAATCCGGTAAAAAGAAAACACATACTGTTGTGTGCTACAGTGTAACTCCAAACGATCAAGGAATCCAGAATTAAGCTTTCATTTATTTCCAAATGACAAATTTAAAATTTCAGTTGCTTCGGCTAATGGAAGTAAAGAATTAATCAGATGATTTGAAACTAATATTTGTACAACTTCAGTTAAAAATCTACTTCCGATCGAACTTTGAATAAACTGAAATATTTTTTCCAAAAGCAATCAATTTTCCATGATGTAATGGCGGAGAAATTATAGTACGAATATTAAGTAGAATAACAAAAAGAACAATAATAAATACACGTGGCTATTATATTTACTAACAACAAAAGCTGAAAAAGCGTAATCTATCGATCATTACAAACGCGGATTGAAAAATGAACTAATAAAAGTTTTAGAAAACTATTACATACTTTTAAATCTTTATTAAAAATATTATTTGTTGCCACTCGACATTATACAAAGACATCCAAAACCTGTGTCACAAACGATAGTTTTGTATAAGTATAGATTTCTTGTTTGCCCCTGGAACCTGCCCCTGATGGGAAAAGTGCCTGGAAACACTTGTATCTAGTATTGTCATTGATTATGAAGTCGTGTGCAAAATTTCAAGTCCTTCGGACGACAAGAAGTTGCCGAAAATTGAATTGCAAAATTCCGTTATATACATTAATAGTTGGATCATATCAAATTAATAAACGTGTGTTAATTAAAAACCATGTTAAACGCTTTAATTAATCATTTTAAAAATATAAAATTAAAATAATACGTTAATCTTAATACAAATATCGTTTGTGGTGAATAGTTTAGAATGTCAGTTTAGGCAAGAATTTAAAATGTACCATTGAGAGTAATACGTTACAGCTTTCTTTGACTTTTTATCTTGTCGAAACAAGATATTGGTCTGTGAAGAGAGATGAGGTTTTCGCTTGGAAAGAAAATATAATGACGCCAAAGCTGCCTTTCTCCATCGCCAAGCTCGCCAAATTTTGTCGCCAGACAACGAATTTTGTCGCCAAGTCAAAAATTTCGTCGTCAACTATCAACTTTTGCCACCAAATCACAAATTTCATTGCTAAGTCGCAAGTTTTGTCACCAAAATCTCGCCAAATCATACAATTTACTAAATTCATAACAATTAACATTGAAATTCAGCGGTGCCAAATGGTCCAATGTTAACTAATGTTAATGTTCCAGTTTATGTGAACCAAAACAGTTTCACTTTACAATTTTTACTCATCTGACAATAAGAATCACAAAAACACAATACAAAACTTTCAATAATTCAATAAAAATTATAGTGAAATAACTATCTAAAAACCGCTACCACTTATCTGTATTTGACTTGACCATAGCAACGCCAAGCTTACCAGAGCTTGACCATAGTCAGTGCATTCATCACAAGTGCATTTTCACGTTTCTATTATTTTTTCTTTTAAAAGAAATATATTGAACAACAGTTATATGGATTTTAAATAAAAATTATAATTTTGATTAAGCTTGGGTGGAGAGGGTGGTGTAGCCCAATAGCCCCCTCCGGGATTCACCATAGCTGGGATTGTATATCTTTAAGACTTGTATTTGTTGAATGATTATGAGCTTGAATTTTAAAAAATTGAAACATTTACAAACCAATAAATCTAGCCTAAAATTTTAACCAGAATGAATAAAACCCTTTTGTAGTTGAAAATTAAATTTCTTGAAAACAGAATAGCGACGTAAATAATGCAATGTGTGGGAACAAAGCCATTGGCTAAGCATTAATGCATATGTAAAATTGTAACATTAACGTAAAGGAATCTACCTTTGCCTTTAAGCTTGCCGAAAAGGGATTTTTTTACTTTCTTCTATCTTCAATAGAAGAAAGTATTGGATTCATAAAAATTTTCGATTTCGGGTTTTTGATGGATTTACACGTTTTGAGAGCTGTAGAACACGATTTGACCATTTTTAGAAAATGTCTGTCTGTCTGTCTGTGTGTGTGTGTGTGTGACAAAATTTTGTGGCAAATGTACCTCAGGAACTACTGGACAGAATTTCATACAAATTGGTATGTAGTTGCACCTTGACATAAATTAGTGCCTATCAACTTTTGGTAAAAATCGTCTTACAGGTTGCGTTGCCATCCCGCTTTTTCTAAATTTTTAACATGGTGATATAGGGCAAAAATTTTCAAGATGGGTATCTTTCGAAAGGTCTCGTCAGTACCTTTAAAACGAATGGTTGAACTATAAATCTGTGATAATTTAAAAAAGTTATCGAATTTTTTTACTTTTTACAAAAAAAAAAACTTAGAAAAAAAATCGTTTTTTTTTTTTTTTTTTTTTTTAAACGAAATTATCAAAACTTGGTATTTAGTTGGCTCTTGACATAAACTGGTGCTGATTAGATTTGGGGATCAATCGCACAACAGGAGGCGCTGTGATCGTATTTCTTCTAAATTTTTAACATGGTAGTATAGGACAAAATTTCGTATAAATGTACATAATGAGAGTTATTCTTAACCTGTGATTGTAAAATTAATATGAATTATTGCTAATAGTAGTAGTTAATTAGGGAAAAAAATTGTGCATGCGGGGGCATCGCTTCCCCCCCTGGTGGGAAGTACCCTCTGGGGTGGGGTAAATTTTCAAGATGGGTATCTTTCGAAAGGTCTCGTCAATACCTTTAAAACGAATGGTTGAACTATAAATATGTGGTAATTTAAAACAAAGTTATCGATTTTTTTTTACTTTTAACGAAAAAAAAAACCCTTGGATTTTTTTTTTTTTTTTTTAAATATTGTTACTGAGTGAATTTCTATAGGAAAATATAGAAGAAAGTCTCGTGGTGGCCACAACATACTAGTTTGTCCGGGCATCACTTGAGAACAGCTGGGCGGAATTCAACGGCGCTTGGCAGGAATTTAGGTCTTCACCCAACTTAAAATTATATCTATCAACTTTTCAGAAAATCCCCCCCGTTCCCCCCTGGGGAGTAAAAGACTAAAACGTTTGTCCTTGCATCACTCGAGAACGGCTGGACGGAATTCAACGGCGCTCGGCAGAAACTTAGATCTTCACCCAACTTAAAATTATATCTATAGAAATTTTTTAAATTATGATTAGTGTTTAAATTGTGGGTAAGAAACGCCTGCGCATGCGCCATAAATAGTTTTTCACTAAAACGCTTTGAATGGAAAAATAAAATACAATAATAAATTTTTAAGTTAAAGACTTTTTTATACGCGTGATTCGCACGACAGATTATGAAAAGATTGAAATGAAGTGTTGCCATCTAAGTTTCATACTTTAGTTAATTTTAAAAAATCTAATTTTCGTATCGAAAAACTGTTTACACCCCAGGATTCAGAAAAATCCCCCCTTTCATTTGGTACTGAAATTGTTACGATAGGTCTGATATTTCTAATTTATTTTTCCCTTTTTTCCGTTGACACTTAAATTTCATACTTTAGTTATTTTTTAAAAATCTAATTGTCGCATCGAAAACGTGTTTGAACCCCTGGATTCAGAAAATTCGCCCCTTTCATTCGGTATCAAATTTATAAATATAGGTCTGATATTTCTAATTTATTTTACCCTTTTTCCGTTTTCAACCCAGATTCGTTAGAAAGTTTTATATTTATATATACGCATTCATATATGTTTTTATTTTCCAGAAATAAAATGAAATATTTTTAATTTCACGTGAATAATAATAAAAATTAGAGAGAAAAATACGTACAAAAATTGGGGATTTTTTTTTTTTTTTTTTTTTAATCAGGAATTTGCACGTGGATAAATATTTTCATAGAGATATTTGGCATTAGTTTAATAGTTTTATTTAACTAAGCAGTACTTTTCTTTCCTGCAGTATAACAAATTTTTTTTTTGTTATTATGTACCTTATGAGGTTCTTTTATGTTCTCCCCTTAATTGTAAATGATTATAATTTGGATTTTATTAAGATTTTTTTTTTTTTTTTTTTTTTTGCAAATATGAGAAAAGAGTTTTTATTTTATTTATTTATTTATTTTGTGTATGGAACAGCTTTAGTATTGGATCCCTTTGGCAAAATTTGAAATTCGGCACCGAAGTAGCTCGGACGTTTTTCGCCAAGATCTTTAATTGCATAATTGAGATAGCCAATTCAGTTCATCGCAAAAATGGCTTAAAATATTTAAAGTCACCAAAGGGTTCCCATGCTAAAACTGTGCTTTTTGTATTTATTTATTTATAATATTTTCTATTAAAGTCTTGTGTGGTCGCGAAATTTGGTGCGTAAATTGTTTGTATGCATCCGGCATTTATTGTAACTGGATTTCACGAAATTCGAATTGCCCCCCCCCTCTCCCTTCTCGGAGTCGGAGGGCAATAAGCATGTGTAAAAACATGTTTTTCCGTTTGAAGTCGCTTTGAATTATCTTAGAATGGCAAATTTTGGTGTGTGGATATTGATTAAGTGTACGCATTATGTACATTAGTGGGATTTTGCAAAACTTCGATCTCACCCGCTGAGGAAGGGGAAGTAAGAAGTGGGTAAGTTGTGCCGAAGATAGTGGGGACCCAGACTCCTCATGTTGCGAGAGAGAAAACCTCTACCGATCACAGCGAGAACTTGGGTTATTAATAAACATATGGGATTTTGACAACTCATTTGAGTTTAATGTCCAGCGAAGCGGGCAAAGCCTGCTAGTGAGAAATATAAACACTGCAATCAAAATTTGATCATTTACTCTTTTGATATCAAAGTACTTACTGTTTTTTCTTTGCGATTCTGATGCATATTTCATATCACGTGGCCCTTCTTTCTTACATGTAAATTATTTCTATTCAATCTTCTGATACTTTTAAAATCTCAGATGTTTTAAACATGATGCTTTTGGTACGAAAGCGCATGCATTTGATATTATACCAGTCGCAGAAATTGAAACGCTGAAAAGAAACGATATTTTAAATTTGAAATTACCGAAGTTCTGCTTTTACACTTGTATATTTTCATTGCAATTTTGCTAAAAATTATTTGCTAAAAATTATTTCTGGTCTCCGTCTTTACGCATTTAAATGAATTTATTCTTTTAATTCTAAATGATTTAATGAAATTATAGTGACGATTGAAATTTCAACTTAGTTTTCATTTCATGAAATTCTAATTCTGAAATAAATGCGTACACGAGCTCAAAGCTTCAGGTCTGGCGTATGAACAAGAATAATTAAACCAAATGAAAAGCAAAATCGAAACTTTTGTTCCCCAAATTTTAGTAGTTATGTCCACAATGGCTGTGTCTTTCCCTACAAAAATCGAAAGAATTTCATGATTGATGCAAGATTTTTACTCTGAGCGTGCATGCATATGTTTGTGTGTATGTGCGTTCTATATGCAACTATAACTATGTCCGTAGTATGAGGAAGTATCTTGCTCTACGTTACTCTATATTGTGTATGACAACATTTGTATTGCAGATTGTTAAAACAGTAGCAGTTGAAATATATATTTATGAAATATATATTTCGTTATCTATATTAATAAAATCAGACTTTTGTCTGTAAATTTGTCGGAATCAAAACATTTTGCGATATCTTCACGTTTCACACCCCATGAAAGCCGAAAATGACTTCAGGAAATTTTGCCTGTGTGTGTGTGTGTGCGTGTGTGTCATCGTAGCTGTATGTCGCTTTTTTTGTCCGGGCATCACTTCAGAACGGCTGGACGGAATTCAACGGCGCTTGGCAGGAATTTAGGTCTTCACCCAACTTAAAATTATATCTATCAACTTTTCAGAAATTCCCCCCTTGGGGGTAAAAGACTAAAATACGTTTGTCCGGGCATCACTCGAGAACGGCTGGACGGAATTCAACGTTGTTTGGCAGAGACTTAGGTCTTCAAACAGCTTAAAATTATATCTATAGAAATTTTCAAAATTATGATTAGTGATTAAATTGTGGGTAAAAAACGCCTGTGCATACGCCATAAATATTTTTTCACTAAAACGCTTTGAATTGAAAAATAAAATATAAAAATAAATTTGTAAGTTAAACACTTTTTTATTCACGTGATTCACACTACAAATTATGAAAAGATTGAAATGAAGTGTTGCTATCTAAATTCCATACTTTAGTTAATTATAAAAAATCTAATTGACGTATCGAAAAGCTGTTTGCACCCCAGGATTCAGAAAAATCACCCCTTTCATTTGGTACCAAATTTGTAACGATAGGTCTGATATTTCTAATTTTTTTCCCCTTTTTCCGTTTTTCCGTTGCCACTTAAATTACATACTTTAGTTATTTTTTAAAAATTTAACTGTCTCATCGAAAAACTGTTTGCACCTCTGGACCCAGAAAAATCGCCCCTTTCATTTGGTATCAAATTTATAAATTCTGATATTTCTAATTTATTTTACCCTTTTTCCGTTTTCAACCCAGATTCGGTAGAAGGTTTTATATTTATATATACGCATTTATATATTTTTTTATTTTCCAGAAATAAAATGAAATATTTTTAATTTCACGTGAATAATAATGAAAATTAGAGAGAAAAATACCTACAAAAGTTGGTGATTTTTTTTTTTTTTTTTTTTAATCAGGAATTTGTATGTGGATAAATATTTTCATAAAGATATTTGGCATTAGTTTAATATTTTTATTTAATTAAGCAGTACTTTTCTTTCCTGCAGTAAAACAAAAAATTTTGTTGTTATTATGTACCTTATGAGGTTCTTTTACGTTCTTCCCTTTATTGTAAATGATTATAATTTGGATTTTATTAAGATTTTTTATTTTTATTTTGTAAATATCAGAAAAGAGTTTTTATTTTATTTTACTACTAGTATATAACCCCGTCAAAAATGACGGAATGTAAAATCAATTAAGGTACTGAATCAACGAATGCTTTGCCTGCTTCGCTGGACACTATATTTAAAGGGGACTAATGTACAAGTTGCGCCTGACGGGATTAATATGCAAGTTGTATCTGACAGGACTAATGTGCAAGTTGCACCGAACGAACAAACTATTTCTTTTAACGAAAATACCTCTAATATAACGTATCATATTTTATATCGTATTTATCGTAATATAACCATAGAATAATAATAAAGGAAGAAGGAGCATGGCAATACTCTAATGCTTACAAACCCCTTCTAGTGAATTGCCAGCGAAAGCTACTTTTGCTCCTCTCAACTTTGAAGTAGGGCACCCATCCTCAGCGCATTTATCGCTGTTTGTTGTGGGTGCTGCCCAACACCTTGTGCTGCCTCGCAGACTGATTGGCAGAGAGACGAGACGATTCAAAAATCTCGCCAACAATTTGCCAAACAATCAGATAGAAGCACTGTTACAACCGTATACCCGGCATTCCTGGATTTTACAAACCGAAACCAAAACACGTACGCTCCTTCTTCTTTTATTATTATTCTATGAATATAACTCAGTACTTATTTCGCTTCCGTCTTCGACTCGTTTTAATAAATATTTTTTATAAGCATGGGCAAATTTAATATTTTTTAATTTTTAATTTTTCGCGTGAAAACATTATTTCATCTTATGTCCCCCCCCCCCCTTTCAAAAATATATATATGTATAACCACGGCCCTACTAGATCACTCTACGCCAAAGGCGCCAACGTTAAAGCGGCCATAACAAAACTGCAAATATCAATGCATGCCGCGGAATCCATCTGGGAAAGTAGATGGCGCTCGCTCCCAACCCTAAAAATCAGTTTGTAACGTTACATCGTGCTAAGTTTATGCCAAGAAGCAAAAAATGTTCATCCATGGTTCAACAATTAATTATTAAAAAAAGGAAAAAAATAATTTATTATTTTTCCGTGAATTGGTTTAAAATTATTGCTACAATTATTTTTATGATTCAGATATTTTTGCGTATCTGATGACTGCATTTTAAATTTTTAATTAATTTAAATGCTCTGCAAGTTTGCTGTGGCGGCGCTGCATGCCAACCCTAACATTCAATGAATTTGATTCCGGAGAAATCGTCGATTGTTATGGCCGCTTTCACGACGTTGGCGCGTTGGCGTCGAGGAGTGATCTAGTAGGGCCGTGGTATAACAATAACTGGTAAATTTTTTTGGCAACAATCATACATTTAAATGTCCAATTTTGAAATTTTTTTCATATTTTAATTAATTCTAAAATATCTAATCAAAACTTCGTTACAAATGAGGTACCAAATGAAAGGTACCATATTTGTAACGAAGTAACCTTAGGTACCTTATTTGTAACCTTATTTATTTTAACTAATTTGATAAATATAACATCACAATCAACTGTTTGTTTATCTCAGATAAGTACGTTATGGTACGTTATCATGATTGCAACAAAATGATGTAATAGCTATTAGCCCATAATTTTTATGATTGAATTTTATATTACACTTTAATTTTATCCTCCATGGGCATTTTAGAATTGCAATGGTAGTTATAAACTTTCGTTGAAATCTTTTTACATATTGAGATTAAGGGAAAAGGGCAAGCACAAAAAATGTTCAGTTTCGAAAGATCTTTCTAATGATGTAACATTTATGCAGATTAATAAAAAAATAAAAATAAAAATACATAGCATTTCTAAGGGGGGAAAAAAGGCTACCAGAAGTCTCTGTTTTGAAGTGGTCTAAACCGGAATCGTTCCTGACAGAAGATGGTCATTATTATTATTAACTAGTATATAACCATAGAATAATAATAAAGGAAGAAGGAGCACGCTAATACTCTAATGCTTACAAACCCCTTCTAGTGAAATGCCAGCGAAAGCTACTTTTGCTCCTCTCATCCTTGAAGTAGGGCACCCATCTCAGCGCATTTATCGCTGTTTGTTGTAGGTGCTGCCTCGCAGACTGATTGACAGAGAGACGAGACGATTCAAAAATCTCGCCAACAAGTCGCCAACCAATCAGATGGAAGCACTGTTACAACCCTATAACCGGCATTCCTGGATTTAACAAACCAAAACCAAAACACGTACGCTCCTTCTTCCTTTATTATTATTCTATGTATATAACCCCGTCAAAAATGACGGAATGTGAACGATAAATCTTGAAAAGAATGTTTAGATCATGATGGTTACCACGTGATCATTTAAATGTATTTTCAATTTTTGTTTATAAAACAAATGTGTTTCTATATTTTATAATTTTCGTTCTGAAATTAAAAAAAATTCTACCCGATCAATAAATATGAAGGACAATAAAAAAACTGCTGGTTGATAAAAAATATAGGCCCGACAACACAACAACAACAACACATCCCAGTGTTCCATTAAGTGCTCTATACGCAAGCGAAGTGTGACGTCACTGACCGTCCGTGGATGCAAGAAAATGATTTCCTATGTTAACCGCCCATTGAATTTTTTGTAAAAAATTATTAAAAAACTAGGAAAATTATTTCCCGATTTTAATCCCCTTATTTGGGTATATATATGTATTAGTTATCATGTTCATGCGTTAGATTGAGTTATTTTACTGTCAAATTGACAAAATTTTAATTTTAAATTTCAAAACTCTATTGTCCTTGGCGTTTTTGTATTTGGCGATCAAAAACGTGCTACGAAAATATACATGCCAGATGTATATTTTCGTAATATGTATTGTACGAAATATTGTTTCGTATCATTCATTACTCTCTTAATATAAGATTTTAAAATAACCATGATTTTTGAAAGGAATTAAATTATATTCGCCAGATAATTTGGCGATATGTATATATATATATATATATATATATATATATATATATATATATATATATATTGCCAAGGATGACCGATATCAAATCTATTCCGCTGCAACATATCTTATATCAGATACTTTATTTAGACATTTGAAAACAAATTTCACTTCAAATTATGATAGAATATTTATCATTTTCCTTTTAATTAGTATATTAGTTGGATATTTATTGTGTAAATATCATCCTTTGAAATGAAATGTTTATGTTTTCAATGGAATATGGAAGTTTGCCATTTTTTTTTTATCTAGAGTTTTGAAATTTAAAATTCAAATTTTATCAATTTTAGAACAAAAACAACTTAATCTAAAGGCATGCACATGATAACTAATACATATCTATACCTAAATATGGGGATTAAAATCGGGAAATAATTTCCTTCGATTTTTAATTACGAAAAATCCAATGGGCGTTTAACATAGGAAATATTTTTCTTGTATCCACGAACGGCCAGTGACGTCTCCACTTCGCTTGCGTATTTAAAGTCCTCATAATAAGAAAAAACGATTCACTTCATTTTACAAAAATACTTTTTTTAAGACTATCGTATCTGTTTTCAAATTTTCTAACTATCCAATAACTACAGACACTCCATGCTAACCCAAATTCACCTCTACTCAATACCTCCAACCAGCTATCTCACCCACAACATCGCCAAAATATCCAGGATCCTGCTAGGGACTTTCTCATTCTCAACCGAACATTTTACCTTGACTCGACATTATCATCTTAGACTACTCTACTTTCAATACTCATTTCAACTGATGACCTTTACTTGCCCAACCATACATTCTATCCCAACTATCACTTTACACTAATTTCAAAACTAAAATCAACTGGCGGCATTTACGTACTAAACTCGACGCCAATCATACCTTACAATGTAAACAAACAATGAAGCTTCATAAAATTATTTAAAGGCTTTAATGCGTTTTTACAAATATTTTAAGATTTTTAAGGCTTTAATATGTTTTAGAAATAGTTTAAGCGTTTTTTTTTTTTTTTTTAATGAAACAGAGTCGTTCATTCAGAATTAAAGAGTTGTCCATTTGGAATTTGTATTTTCTGAATGGCAACAGTTTGGTTTGTTTTATTTGGTATTGCGTTGTTTATAATCATGAAGTTACATAATTCTATTTATAGGTTCATGTTTATAATAGCCAGTGATCCGTTATATTTAATTTAGACATTTAAACATTACAATTGAATAGTTTTCAGACAGGTGAGGGTCATTATTATTATTAATTTTATTTAATTTTATTTATTTATTTATTTTGTGTATGGAACAGCTTCAGTATCGGATCCCTTTGGCAAAATTTGAAATTCGGCACCGAAATATCTTGGACGTTTCTCGCCAAGATCTTTAATTGCACAACTGAGATAGCCAGTTCAGTTCATCGCAAAAATGGCTTAAAATATTTAAAGTCACCAAAGGGGTCCCATACTAAAGCTGTGCTTTTTGTATTTATTTATTTATAATATTTTCTATTAAAGACTTGTGTGGTCACAAAATTTGGTGCGTAAATTGTTTGTATGCATCCGGCACTTATTGTAACTGGATATCACGAAATTCGAATACCCCCCAACCCCCTCTCGGAGTCGAAGGGCAATAAACATGTGTAAAAACATGTTTTTCCGTTTGGATTCGCTTTGAATTATCTTAGAATGGCGAATTTTAGTGTGTGGATATTTATTAAGTGTACGCATTATGTACATTAGTGGGATTTTGCAAAACTTCGAACTCACCCGCTGAGGAAGGGGAAGTAAGAAGTGGGTAAGTTGATGCCGAAGATAGTGGGGACCCAGACTCCTCACGTTATGAGCGAGAAAACCTCTACCAATCACAGCGAGAACTTATGTTATTAATAAAGATATGGGATTTTGATAACTCATTTAAGTTTAATGTCCAGCGAAGCGGGCAAAGCCTGCTAGTAATTTATAAAATATTGATCATATTAAGAAAATGTAACAGACGTTTTTATAGGAAATTTCACATAAATTAGTTTTTGCAATTGAATTTTTTTCTCTAAACCCTATACTTTTCAAGATATTAAATAAAAACTAAAAAGTGCCCTTTTTAAATGCCTTCCTGCCCCCGCTAACCGCCAACGGGCGGGGACCTTTAGTGTGATGTTCAGAACACATTTAACTATGATAGGACTTATTTTCAAAACTACACGATTTTTTTTTTTTTTTTGTATGTGTGTGTGTGTGTGTTTGTGTGTTTGTCAATTTTTCGTCTTATTTATCTGAATTGATATATTTAAGACACTATTTACCCCTCCTTGCCTCAAAGTTATTAAAAGTATTGAAAAATCTTGTTATATTACTTTTAAATTATGCCCTTCGTACATGATTAATGCACACGTTGAAAATATTTGACAAGTCTTTATTTGATTTTACTACTGCAAAAAAAAAAAAAAAAAAAAAAAAAAAAAAAAATGAAAAAAAAAAAAAAAAAAGTAATAAATTATCCCGTTATATTTTCTAAACTATTATTACTTTCTCTTACCCATAAGGTAGAGAAAGTATTGTTTTTGGGTCAAATTTTCGAACGCGAGATTTTGTTATATTTACACGTTTTGAGGTCCCCTGAATACGAAAATCATGTTTTTAGCAAATGGTCTGTGTGTCTGTGTGTGTGTCTGTCTGTTATCAGCATATCTCAAAAACAAATTATGGCAGAAAGTTCAAACTTGGTATTCTAAATGTGTATCATATAGGGATGCTACAGTAAGCTTTTCGTTAAGATCAAGCAAATGGTTCGTGTACAGGGACAATCAAGATAATTCTAATACATTACGTCTATGGGGGAAATTGCAGGTAAGTAGAGTTTAACGTCTATAGACTGCACTAAACCAAATGAAACGAACATATATTTTTTGTAATAGAGATAGTTAACTGGGAAAAAAAATTTTGTGTATGTAGGAGCCTCGCCTCCCCCCCTGGGGGAGAAGTCCCCCCTCGACGGGAGTAAATTTTCATGATGGGTATCTTTCGAAAGGTCTCGTCAATACCTTTAAAACGAATGGTTGAACTATAAATCTGTGATAATTTAAAACAAAGTTATAGATTTTTTTTTATTTTAACGAAAAAAAAACTTAGAAAAAAAATCGTATTTTTTTTTTTTTTTTTTTTTTAAATATTGAGAGTAAAGTGGACTTTTTTTTTTTGGATATTTAGTGTTACACTACCTCTCTAATATGGAAATCGTCTGCATTATCATAAAAAACTATTTTTTGAAATAATAATTTTAATAAATTATTTTTTAAAAACAGAATTATTTTTTAATAACCGAATTAAATTCTATATAAATGTAGGTGCATTAATGAAACGGGGGGTTGAGGGGGGCGGTAGCCCCCCTCACACAGAACTAATTATCGTATAAAACTCTTCTGAAGCCTAATTTGATTTGTTTAGCATAGGTTTATATGACAGTTCTCGTTATCTTACCTCTTAATCTGCAACCTGTATTTATAGTATTAAATTTCAGGGTAAGAGAAAGTCGTGTGAGTGACACACCAGATTATTTTTCATTCATTTTTCAAGCATTGTGTTCTATGAGAGACATTTATATAAACCATATTTTCATACCCTTACTGTGCAAAAATCTTAATGAAATTGAAATATATTATACAAGTTCACTATCGGATGTTCCTTGTTGAAAATGGAGTTTATACCTCTACTGGTTTGTGTACAGGGATCCCCGAAAATATTTCAAAGCATTGTGTTCTATGAGAGGCATTTCTATCGACCATTTTTTCATACCCTTACTGTGCACAAATCTTAATGAAATTGAAATATGTTATTCAGGTTCACTATCCGATATTTCCTGTATAAAATGAAGTAAATACAACCACTGATTTGTGTACAGGGATACAAAAAAGTATTTCAAAGCATTGTATTCTATAAGAGGCATTTCTATAAGCCATATTTTCACACCCTTACTATACAAAAATCTTAATGAAATTGAAATATATTACACAAGTTCACTATCGGATGTTCCTTGTTGAAAATGGAGTTTATACCTCTACTGGTTTGTGTACAGGGACTTCCGAAAAATTTTAAAGCAATGTGTTCTAAGAGAGGCATTTCTATAAACCATATTTTCATACCCTTACTGTACACAAATCTTAATGAAATTGAAATATGTTTTTCAAGTTCACTATCGGATGTTTCCTTTATAAAATGGAGTAAATACCACCACTGATTTGTGTACAGGGACACACAAAAGTATTCCAAATCATTACGTTTTATGAAAGATATTTCTATAAACTAAATTTTAATAATATTACTTTGCACGAAGATTTATGAAATTGAAATGTGTTATTTATAAGCACGAAAGAAAATGCTTTGCATATAATATAGCATGATTAGCATTAGATTTAAAGGGTGAAACAAATATATTCAGTTATATAAAGAGTTATTAACAAATATTTGCTAAAGTTGTACTTTCGTTTACATTAAGCATTTTTAACACTTTCTAACATTTTTAACACTTCCCAACAAGGGTGAAATGTGTTAATGACTTCGGTTTGTCTGTCTGTCTTTCTGTCTGTCCGCACTCTAACTCCCGTAAATATTTGTGGAATTTCTTGAAACTGATATATGTTATTCAAGTTCACTATCGGATTTTCCCTATCGAAAATGGAGATTATACCTTTACTGGTTTGTATACAGGGACACCCGAAAACATTTCAAAGCATTGTGTTCCATGAGAGGTATTTCTGTAAATCATATTTTCATACCTTTACTGTATACATATCTTAATAAAATTGAAATATATTATTCCAGTTCACTATGGGATGTTTCCTGTGTAAAATGGATTAAATGCCAGTACTGATTTATATACACAGGCACCCGAAAGTATTTCAAAGCATTTTGTTCTATGAGAGGTATTTCTATAAATCATCTTTTCTACCTTTACTGCAGACATATGTTAATGAAATTGAAATATGTTATACAAGTTCAGTATTGGATTTTTCCTGTATAAAATGGATTATATACCATCACTGTTTTATATACAAGGACACTCAAAAGTATTCTAAAGCATTCCGTTCTATGAGAGATTCTTCTATAAATCAAATTTTAATAACTTTACTTTCCACTAAGTTTTAGGAAACTGAAATATGTTATTTATAGGCACAAAAGAATGCTTTAGAATATAGCATAATTAGCATTAGATTTACAGGGTGACACAAAAATATTCTGTTATATTAAGAGCTGTTAATAAAAAGTTGCTAGAATTATATTTTCGTTTACATTAAGCGTTTTTAACACTTTCTAACATTTTTTTAAGAGTGAATATGATATCAATTCGTGTATCTGTCCGTCTATCCGACTGTCTGTCTCCCGTGCTCTAACTCCCGGAATATTTATGAAATTTTTTGAAACTGATATATGCTATTCAAGTTCACTATCGGATGTTCCCCATTGAAAATGGAGTTTATACCTCTACTGGTTTTTGTACAGGTACAACCGAAAGTATTTCAAAGAATTGTGTTCTATGAGAGGTATTTCTATAAACCATATTTTCATACCTTTACTGTACAATATCTTCGTGAAATTGAAATACGTTATTCAAGTTCACTATTGGATGTTTCCTATATAAATAGATTACATACCACCACTAGTTTATGTATAAGGATACTCAAAAGTACTCCAAAGCATTACGTTCTTTGTGAGATATTTCTATAGATCAAATTTTAATAACTTTACTTTCCACACAGTTTTAGGAAATTGAAATATGTTTTTTATATGCACAAAAGAATGCTTTGCATAGAATATAGCATAGTTACCATTAGATTTACAGGATGACTCAAAAATAATGAATTATATTAAGAGCTAGTAATAAAAAATTGCTAGACTTGTACTTTCGTTTACATTAAGCGTTTTTGACACTTTCTATCATTTTTTTAGTTTGAATATAATTACAATTTGTGTATCTGTCTGACTGTTCTTCTGACCGTCTGTCTGTCTCTCTGTCTGTTTTTCTGCCATCTAATTCCCGTAAATATTTATGGAATTTCTTTAAACCGATATATTTTTTTCAAGTCCACTATCGGATGTTCCCTATTGAAAATGGAATGAATACCTCATCTGGTTTGTGTACAGGGATACCCAAAAGTATTCGAAAGCATTGTGGTCTATGAGAGGAGTTTCTATAAAATATATTTAATATCTTTAATGTATAGAAATTTTAATGAAATTTTAGTATGTTATTCAATGCCCTATCGGATGTTTCCTATGTAAAACAGAGTATATTTCTAACTGGTTTGTGTACAGGGCACTTGAAACGATTCGAAAGCATTGTGTTGTATGAGAGTTATTTTTATAAACCAAATTTTAATAATTTTATTTTCCACAAAGCTTAATGCAATTGAAATATATTATTCGCATGCACAAAAGAGTGCCTTCTATGTAATATACTATGGTTAGCATTAGATTTACAGGGCCACACAAAAATAATCAGTTACATTAAGAGCTATTAATAAAAATTTGCTGGAATTGCACTTTTGTCTACATGAGCGTTTTAACACTTTCTTATAATTTTAGTGGGAATATGATTTCAATTTTTGCATCTGTCTGTCCGATTGTCTAAGTTTCTATCTGTTTGTCTCCGGCTCCTATAATCCGTGAATATTTTGAGAATTTTTAAAAAATGATACAATCATGTTCCCTATGGAATGTTCTCTATTTAAAATGTCATTAATGGGTCCTGTACAACTAGTTTGTTTACAGGGACAGCAACAATAAAAAAAAAGTATTACGTTTTAGGACAGATTTTTTTAAAAGTTATATTTAAAAATCTTTCTACTGTAAAAATCATAAAAATTTTGAAATATATTGTTAATATTCTAAAATAATGTTTGTATAGAATATGATATGATTCACTTTCAGATTTACAGGGCTACACTAAAATATTCAGAGAGATCAAAAGCTGTAATTATAATATAATGGCTGCATTTTCTTTAGCGTTAAGCTTTTTTGACACTTTCTGAAATGCCTAAGAGTAATTTTAAAATCAATTAGTCTATCTGTATATTTTTCAGTCCTTCTGTCTGTTTTGTGGTAACGTAAGCATGAATATTAAAAGATATTCTATACAACAATTGCGTACAGTTGGAAAATGATACTAATCAATGCGTACTGCATGATTTTTCTTTCTTGTTTCATTATGCCCTCGGGCAGGCTTCTGAGCACCCGTATGTCAAATTTTGTATTTTTACATTCAGTAGAGGCTGAACGTATAGATGCACAGACAGACAGACAGAGAGACAGATATCTTCTTTTATTATTATAGATTTTTTTTTTTTTTACTATTCCCCCCAAAAGGCTTCTGAGCACGTGTGAGTCGGTATTTGTACTTCATGTGTTAGAAGTCAATTCAATCACGTTTTAGCAGTAAGTAAGCACCATGTAGTTTCACACAGATACACGCACACACACACACACACACAAAAAAAAAAAAGTAAGGAAAAAAAATGAAAAAGAAAGAAAGAAAAAGGTTTTAATGTTCGCATTATATGGATACAACCCCTTCATGCAATGATCCTCAAATAAAGCGAAAGAAATGCTGTACGCAAGTGGCACTAGATTTTTTGAAAACACACCTATAATATTTAAACCACCTGGACATGTAAGCAAGTGCTACTGTTTTCAGTTTGTACGCATCTGTCACGACGCCATTTCGATAACGGTTTCTTTTTTCTTTCTTTTCTCTTTCTCTCTCACTTTTTTTAAAACTTATATTTTACAAAAAAACACACTATTTACAAGAAAACCAGAAAATTGGTTGTTTTACACTGATATATAGGAACTCCTGCAGATTTTTTTTTTGATCATATTAAAAAAACAAGCAGAAGTCGCGTACAAATCGTTCAAGACTGCTTGTTAACATTTTCGATTTCTTTTTCTTTAAAAATTGAATTTCACAAAGCTAAATGGTCTAAAATGCTTAAGCACTTATTATATAAAATTAAATGAAGCGAATGTGAAACTTAAACCTCGTATGCATAGTACTTAAAATAGAATCCGTGTAAAAAAAAAAAAAAAAAAAAAAAAATTCTAAGTTAATACAAGTATCTGAAATTCCAAGTGTCTGAACTGTAAAATGTCTGAATTGTAAAATATCTAACTGTCAGAACTGTAATGTGTCTTAAATTCAGATATATCAATATTATTCAGACACTTAACTTAGTCTATTTTTATAAAGACAATATGTGTCTTAAATTCACACGTGTGTGATGGCTGAAAATTTGTATCTTTACGTGTTTCAGACATTTATGTGGCTAAATTGGTATTTCAGACACATCTATTTGCAGTGTACGCTTATACGTTCTGGGAAAAGATTCCTTAATTTACTTTTTTTTTTTTAATACCTTTATTTGCAATGAATATCAATTCTTGTTTTATGTGAACGAAATTATGATTTTTTTTCACTTTTTATACTTGTATATGCAGAAAATACAGAGAAATACTTGTTGCAGTTTAATTTAAAATAATCTATTTAAAAAACTTTTAAAACCCAAATTCTTAATGTATCATATCACATAAATCTTTTCGAAGTTATGATTTTGCAAATTTTTTTGTATTAAGGTGAAATGATAAATTTCAGCAGAAAAGAATTTGTACTCTTTTATTGTTGTTGTTGTTGTTGTTGCTTATCCTCTTTGTCTGACGGAGTCAGACAAGATCTACGAGTTCGTTGACAGTTAGAAAGTCAAAGACCAGAAGAGGATTGATGAAAAGATCCTCCTTAGAGAGTCCCATGCAATCCAAAAGGTGCTCAGGAGAAGCCTGATGATTTTGGCACTTGGTGCAGGTGGCGAAGGTTTTCCTGCCCTCGATGAAAGTGAGGCACTTGATGTGACCGCTAGCGAGTCTTGACAGCACAGTTCGGGTACGTCTGTCACACGGGAGGTCAAGGGACAAACCCGGTTTTGAGCCCTTGTACCAAATATGGGTGGGGGGAGTTTTCCACTCCTCCGAGATTTTTAAATTTTCCCGGGAGTATAACTCCTGAAAAGTAAGTGCGGAGGAGGGAGTTGAAGAAATCCTGCAACCCTCCTTAGCAAGATTATCAGCCATTTCATTCCCGTGGAGATTCACGTGTGAAGGTATCCATTGCAAATGAACGTCATGGTTTTGTGAAATGAGCATTAATTTAAGCAGTACAGAGGTGCTGACCTTGTCGCCCACAAGAATCCAATTACTAAGATGGTGAAGAGAACTACGGCTATCAGTCAAGATCCATAGGTCACCATAATCCTCTTCAGAGAGAATAGCTTCTAGTCCCAGGTCTATTGCAATCAATTCACTTCTGAAGACAGAGCAGTAATTTGGATTACGATGAGACAGAGTCAAGTTGGCGTGAGGGGTTTCAATATATATGCCACTACCTGCTAGGTTGTCAATTTTACTACCGTCGGTGAAGATTTTAATGGCATTATTAGGAATGTGGCTTAGGTTTTCCAAGGTCAATTGTCTAAGATGTTCTGGGATGTAGTCTTTCTTGTTAACATGAGAGCTTAAGTTAAAGTGAAAGTGAACCCTGGGGAGTCCTTCTGCAGGATTCAAGCAGCAGTGTAGTGAGTTGGGTTCAACATTACAATTAGGTAGTTGAAGAGAGGCGACGTGACTGAAAGGGCTGTTCCTCTTTAATCTTTGATGATTACTCCAGCTGTTAAGATGCGTGGAGGTCTTGTTGCAGAGGCCGTAACTAGAGAGTTTATTATAGTACTTAACAAGGCCAGCTTGTCTTCTAGTATGGAGCGGTTGTAAGTCAGCCTCAAAAAGAACAATTTCAGAAGGACAGCTCTGTCTCAAACCAGTGATAATCCGGGCAGCACTTAATTGAACTTGTTCTAACTTGTTAAGGTTAGTTTTGGATGCACAACAATAAACCGGGAAACCATACTCAAGTATAGTCCTAATGAAAGTCATATATGTTGTTCTAAGGGTTGTTGCGTCGGCTCCCCAATCTCTACCCGCAATATATTTAAGAATATTAAGACGTTTTCTACTTTTCAATACAATGTGTTCGATATGCCTGTTACTAGTGCGCTCTTGGTCCAGAATAAATCCCAGATATTTGGTATGCTTCTCATAAGTGAGACTCTGTCCCTCCAACTTCAGTTGTGGTTGATAATTATATAAATGCTTGTTGGTTGTGAAGAAGGTGGCAATTGATTTGCGGGGATTAAAACTGATTTTATGTTCCTTGGCAAAGTTGGATACAGCTACAAGAGAATTATTAAGTCTCGATTCAATATCATTAATATTGTTACCCGAGCACCACAGTACAATGTCGTCTGCAAACAGTCCCATCCTAACTCTGGTAGAAGTCAGTTTTTCAATACCAGATATAAACATGGTGAAAAGAGTAGGGCTAAGCACTGAACCCTGAGGAAAACCTTGGCTGAGCTTAAATGGTCCTGAAAGAGACTTGTTAAACTTCACCTTGATAGATCTGTGTTGTAGAAAGTCTGAGATCCACGTTAAAGCATTGCCACTGATTTTGATTTGTCCCTCCCAAAGTCCTACTGTTTGCCTCATCGCGGCGGGAGGGTGTTCCTGGGCGGAATGGGCGAAGTACGTCGGGAGTTTACTCCTGGTAGGGACACCCAAGGCGTGTAGGCCATTCCATTATGCCCAGCTAAATATCAGTAGGCGAAGGAGCCAAGACAGACTTCTACCTCCTGGTGCTCCGGTCCTCGGACTAACAGAAGCTGCAGATTCCCTCACCAATGACTTCGTTGACTTATGATATGGATGCTGCATCGTCCGTCGCGCAGAGAAATCAGGGACGCGCTCGAGGTTTAGGCAGAGGGCCTCGACCGATAAGTATTCGACAGTCTCCACATGTTTCTAAAACCTTGAAAATATTGCAGTGCAATATTAATGGTTTGACTACCCCGGCGACGAGAACTAAATTGGACCAACTATTAGAAATTGCAATTAACAGAGACATCCAGGTTGTTGCTGTACAGGAAACAAAACTAAAGAAAACTACAGTTCTTAAGATCAAGGGTTTCGACATTTATAGAACTGATAGAACAACCAAGGGTGGAGGAGGCTTAGCCTTTTTCATCAGGAATGTTAAATACCAAAGTATTGACACTTCAACTGTCCAATCTTCGGACCTTGAAATCCAAGGCATTGAGATTTTTTGGAGAGGTAAACCCTTTAAGATCTTCAACGTTTACCATCCCCTTAACTCTAAACAACTTCCAACCAATTTAGCAAACTTTTTGGATAAAAACTCCATCGTTCTGGGCGATCTTAACGCTAAACATTCAGCCTGGGGATGTTCTTGCAATAACACAAGAGGCGAGGATTTTCTTCAATTGATGGATGACAATAATTTTCTCATCCTAAATGATGGTACCCCCACTCACAACTCCTTTAGCTACAATTCATCTGAAGCTTTGGATATTGCGATAACCAGTGCTGAAGTTTTTCCTCAATGCACTTGGTCTGTACTGGATAATATTAGTAGCGACCACTTGCCAACTCTCATCGAATTTAAGAAAAGACAACGAGTTTCGTTTACTAAAGAGAAATTTTGGAACTTCAAAAAAGCTAATTGGACCTCATTTAGGGAGTCTATTGATTGCAGTCTGGACTTGGAACCTTTGACTGAAGATCTTAATGATAATTGGATGAAATTCAAGCAAATCGTCCTCAACAACGCTAAGCTAAATATTCCTAGAGGCAATGTAAAACGTTATATACCTTTTTACACACATAACTCTTCTGCCATTAAACCCCTCCTCGAAAAGAGAAAACTCTTGTTAGATACTCTAAGTGAAAGAGGGAACAGTGCAAGAACAGAGATAAATCGTACTCTTTTATAAATCACGAAAGTCTACGCGGTAAGGCAGTCGAAGATTCGATACACGCCTGACCGAGATTCAAAAGAATTTTCTGAGGCATTTGATCCACTAACCGATGCATTGCTATGATTGGCCATTAGTTAATGCTCTGGTTGTGCCATCTATCGGTCATTACAAACGTAAATTTGCATAAAAACTTTTTTTTTTTTTTTTTTTTTTTTTTTGTAATAACTGCATAATTGTTTTAGAATTATAAAAAATTTGCATACAATGTTGCTCCCTGCAAACTATTTTTTTAATTTTCAGTTTTAAAAAATATTTTAAGTATGTTTGTGTGCTACTTTGTTAAGTTATCGATAAGTTAATTTTATAAAACATTTTTATGTTTGAATATTAAATTTTTGCCTTAAATTTCAGCATTCGAACATAAAAAAAAGGCTTCTTAAAAAAACTCTTCAAAAATTCTTAGGATACTGTGTAGTCAACGAAAAATTTTCTTTTATCAATTGACATCTTTTCTACTAATTATCTACAAAAATTAACACTCCGGACCTTCGTGTTATCGAACGCTCGATCACCGCGTTAATAACATGGCGCTCTAACTACCTCAGCCACGTAGAGACAAATGAAAAAGCTTATATTTACCTTAAAATGGAGGCACATTTTTTATTTGGTTGAGATTCACAAACATACCGTAGTGAATAACAGTAAGTACATAAGAATTTGGAGGAAAGCGATATAAAATGAACAGATTTAGAAAACGGATTCCATAAAGGCGGATAATATTCTTTATCATCTTCTCTAGAACAAATAAACAATGCACCAAACTACTGGAGGAAGCTAATTTACCGATCGTGTGAATTTAAACTCATTGTGGGAAAGCAGATGTTTAATTTACAATCAATGGACTATTTATTTTATTAGTTTTTCACCATTCAAAGAATTGTAATTTTCTATGAAAAAGAAATTTTCTCATTTATCAATTATTTAAGATAATGATTTATTCAAGATGCCGAATTTGTAATTGTACTGTTATTTTCTGGAAATAGAAGAGTAATAAATAAGTGAAGTTTTCTTTGGCCCTGTGTTATTTGCCATGACGTTTCTTTTAATTTTTACTTATCGACACGGCTCCTTTAAGATAAATATACGAAGATTTTATACTTATGATGTAGTGTGATGCAGTGATCTTCACGGGAGAAATCTTTCTCATCGACAATAGTCATTTTGTATCATAACAAGGAAAACAATCGACTGTACCCATCGACCTATTATAACATTGGACGGGACAATGTGTGTCCAAGACCACTCATAAAAAGTCACGTGATTTCATGAACTATAGTAAGCTAAACTGGCTGACATTGAAATTTTCTCGCCAAACTCTAAACTGTACTTTGTCTTACGCAGACGATAACTTCCCTTTTATTATTTTTTTATTTTATTTTATTTTAAAAGTTCTTATTAAAATTTTTATTTCCCTTTAAATATTAAATTGTTTTGAATCTAAAAGAAATTTTATCGCGAGCAACAGTGATTAGATGAGTTATAAAAATCTTTAAAATTTATATAAATTGATTTATATAATTATATAAAGTTATATAAATTGGATTATATTTAACAGGTAAGTTATATATATATATATATATATACATGTTTATTATTGTTTTGTACTTTTTACATTATTATTTTTTTAAATGCTTATAACTGTTAAATTTATTTCTTTAAATTTAAATATATTATGCTATATATTAATTTGAAGAAAATCCATGAGAGTTAAATCGAGTATAGATAGACAGACAAACCAAACTCATAAACACTTTTCAACTTTGTTAGAAACTGTTAATAACAAGGTAAAAATAAATTTCGGCAGCTGTAGTATTTTACACACGTTTTGCTGCAGTATCTTTTAATAGTAATAATAATAATAAAAATGTTTCTATTCAAAACAAAATATTGTCAATAACGCGATAAATGCCAAAAAAGAAAGCCTTTTTCCTACAGTCAGCTGTTTCATCTTTGCCACACTTTCTTATATTCCCGTAATAATGGATTGCTCTATCCACTGTTATAATAGTTCTATGACTGTACCAAAATTACTGTACAGATGCGGTCGCCGACAAAAGAAAATAATAATAATAATAATAACATATTTATGCAAACAATAGTACCTTTCTTTATATATATATATATATATATATACTTATTGAGATTGTTTTCACTATGAACACGAATTTTAAGTAAAAATTAGAGATAAAGAGTTAATATCAGTTTTGAAAAAAAATTTGTGTGAAAGCAACAGAATAGTCGATTCCTGATTTCACATTGACTATACCATCCAAATTTTACGCTGATGTGTTTATTTGTTTAAATGTTATTTGCTAAAGTTAATTAAAAAAAAAAAAAAAAAGGTGTTTAAGTTAAAAAAAGAATTTATATTACAAATAATAATAATAATAATATTTTGATTTTTTAACGTAATTATTTTGATAAAAAACTTTATTTTTATGATTAATAGTAGCTAACATTTTCGAATCCCAAACAAATAAAGTAATACATCAACTAGTACATCATATTCTTTGTAAAATGTCTCACATATTTATTTTGCAGAAATTGTCAAAATAAATACAGATTATATATTAAAAGTTTTTATGTCAAAAGATTGCTATTCACAGATACAGAATTTAAGTTTAATAGTATAGTGTAATTCCTCAACACCTTTTTTCACTTTAAATGGAAGTCTAATTCTGTTTTAACTCTATGTCGATATGACTCGGCAAACGCAAAACATTTTATGCCATGTTTCAATTGATATTTTTTTCATTCTTTGTTGCTTCTAATGTCTGTGTATACAAGTATTTTTTGCTTCTAATGTATGTACATACAACAGTCGATATGTAAGTCGATTTTTCATCAAATGGCAACATTATTAATATCATTAGCATTTATAAATCAATATGATACTTAATTTATTGATATGAAAAATAATAGCAAGAAAATTTGAAATAAAACGTTTAAAACAGTTAGAAGTAGCTAGTAACAGAATTGAAAAGTAATTCGTAGTGTAAATGATAATAAATAAATTAAAAAAAAGAAGAGGTAAAAAGAATTCATTAAAAAATGTAAAAAAATATTCATTTTAAATTAAATTTTAAATTAAGAAAATATTTGCATAAGTTTATTTATTTATTCATTAAAATAAAAACAAGTATGGTGAAATGGTTTATATAACGTGTGCCAAAATATCTCGGTCTAATATGAAGGCAAATTGGACCCAAATAATTAGATTCAGTTCAGCAATTCGGGTGTGAGGGGGATGGTATATGTAATTGTAAAGGTTTCTACAGCTGCAATCTGTGATGTCGATAATTACATATTCTAAAAAATATTATATTAAAAATAAAATAAAATATGTAACGAACACATTTTCATAACCTCTAAACTGCAGCTTAAATTCTCATACAGTATGTTATTTAAATTTTTACATTCTCCCTCTTCCCACATAGGTATCTTTTGCTAACTGCAACTCTATCGAAACCTTTGATCATATATTATTCGTTCTTTAACGTTAATACAGATCTGCAATAGCTTGTTATGACTTTTCCCTGTTCGGTTTATTTTCATCTTAAAAAATAATTGCCGCCTTGAGTGCATTCCTTGTCTTATTACATGGTACGTTAATTTTTGCTTAAAAGTTCCGGTCTCTCATGGCGAATTTTTGGCGATTAGTGAGGACCGTTTGAATAGTAATTATGTAGTAACCTTTTCAAAATTGTATGCGTTTATACGGAACACAATTACAACCATGTTTTCTCTATTTTTTTTTTTTTTTTTTTAATTTGGCTTCGATTAGAGCTTTGGCAAAATTAATGAAGAAATCGGGGCGTCACTTCATCACCATGATTTAACGGGTGAAGTCGAAGTTTTGGGCTCCCACTCCAAATTATTTAATTACCCCCAATTATACCTACTATTTTGTAGCAAAATGCTTATCTCGTCACCTATAATCGTGTTAAATATGTCAACAATTCGTATATAATAAAATTCATCATAATATCTACAAGAAAATGCCTGTTATTTGGATTAACGAGCCCTGTGTTATTGTCTGGACACATCGCAAGAACTAAAGCTGTTTTTCAAATTCAAGTTCAATAATCGACGGCCATCTAAATAAACACTACACAATCCATATTTTTCTTACGGATTTCGAGCTGAATACATCTTTACTCTCTCATCTCGGATAGCCTTAATAACATGGTCTACGAAAGCCCTATTGAGTCTCTGAATACTAGTTACTGATGGAGGATTCTCTGTTGCTGATGGAAATGAGTATGATATGCCAGATATTGGATATGTACATCAATACATGCGTCGCGGCCGTAAATCTCGTACCTTGGTGTTTACCTGAAAACATTAAACTATCCACTTACCCTCAATCCCCGGTGAATACAATTGAATGTTCTGTGACTCGGCAGCTCTGTTGCAGCGCTTGTACGAAGGCCGGTTTCCACTGACGGTTGGTTGGAGCGGTACTATTCAGAATCTTTTGATGTGGTCAACTGGGCTCAAAACCCTCGAACGTGGTTGGAAGTCTAGAGACCTAGCCCCCTGCTGAGATAATTGAGGGGCCAGAGGCAGATATCTTTGTCAATTTTGCATGCTTTCCTTTGAAGTAACTGTGCAATCTGATAAAAAAGGGCTACAACTGATGACAAGACATTTGGCTCTTTGTGTCGGAAGCGTGATTAATGACTTTTTGAGCCTTGGTCTTGAACCCGCAGTGGAAACCGGCCTTTAGATGCAGCTCCGTATGTAGCACCATGCATGAAATGCATGAAATTCATGTCGATTTTGTTTTATGATGCATTCTGCTTAAAATTTAAGTGGGAAGTGCGACTGCAGAGAGCAAATAAAATGCTTTCACTAATTAACCGATTTCGTCAGCATCACTTGTCGTCATAACTCGGCATCATCTCACATAAAATCTAGATTAAATCTGCTGATTCTTCACTTGCCTGTATATTTGTGCTAAATATTTATGAGATACACTGTGCACTGTATATATTGATCCTATAGAATAATTTGTATAAATTATTTAATTTATTTCTTGAAGTACATTTTTATTTCTTGTATTTTAACTAGAAAATTTTAAGTGTAAAAAGCACTAATCTTGGCTAAAATAATTAGAGACAGAAAATAGTTTGACAAAACCAAATAACTTGATTAAATCAAAATTTTTATTAAAATATTTTTCAGTGATTTCATACATTATTAAACTTAACAAAATTTTATAAAATCTACAGAGTGATAAAAACATATTAGCAGAACATTTATTACAATTGCCAACACTCGTGAACAAATAATTTACTGTATTGACAGATATCAGAGTTAAACCTGTTAAGACTACGCCTTCCTCCTCCCCCCCCCCCCCCCCCCACTCTCTAAAAAATAAATACAAAAAATTCATTGCGAATTTCTCTAATTTAAGATAGTTTTTTTCTAAATTAGTAATAATATTGTATCTTAATTTCCTTTAAGCGATTGCATAGAGATGATAATTTCTACCCTAAAGAATACTTTATATTTATTTTAAGTAATTTATCTAATTCCTTCTAGATTAATGATAAATATTGGTTAAAGACATTTGATTGGTTATGAAGAAATTATAGAAATTAATCAACTACAGAGGTTTTTTTTTTTTTTTTTTTAGCTCTTCAGTGTTAAAAATAGAAAAATTAATAATTTGTTATGAATATGGCCCTCAATGCAAATTAATTTTCAACCATAAAAAAATAATTTTACGAAAATACAGTCTGTCCGCGGAAAATGTGCATCTTTGATGATCAAAAAATCAACATATAATTTTCGTATCCTTTCGTATCACTTACGTTTTTAAGTGTTAAAGACAAATCTTCTGTGACTATTATTTATTTTATGTTTATATATATATATATATATATATATATACATATATATATTATTTTATTATATTTAATATTATTAATTATGCGTTATTCATAATTTAATAATTTTTATTTTTCAACATTTAACTTTCATTAACGTTAATAAAGGAAAAACTATATTTAACAAATGAAAATAAATATCAAGCATATATTACGCAAATAAAACGGGAAGAATTTATCTATACGTTAGACAAAACACGATAAGCATAAATTTATTTCAGTTTATGTTTTAAATTCTAATAGACATTTTGCTAACAAGAACATCAATAAATTTTTTCATGTGAAATGTCATTACTGTTTCACAATCTTTATACTGTGTGATCACATTTAAAGAATTTTCACTTTTAATAAATCTAGTTTTTTTTTTTTTTTTTTTTACCCCCATTTATTTTTAAAAGTCAGTTCCTTCTATGTGCTAGAAAGCAAAGTATTTCTTATAAATTAAAATTAAAAAGGAAATATGATTATCGCGTTAGTGGAAAAGATATGCTGTATCTAGCTTAATGATACTCGTATTTATATTTTATTCCGAATTTTAATTCATTGCAAAATTTTCAGTTTTTTTTTTTTTTTTTTTTTTTTTTAAGGAGAAGAAGGAAGAAATTGTTTAAAATAAAAATTTAACCATATCTTAAATATACGAAACTTCTTTTCAAGATTATTCCAGCAAAAAAAATTCTATATATACAATTTCGGTTCTAAAATAGTTTAAAAATCATTTTGATACAAAAAACATGCAAATTGGCTGTTTGTCTTAAAGCCATACCTCACTCAGATCCCGTCTTTCTTTCTTACGATGTTTTCAATGGGGTTTTCGTTGGTTCGTTTTATAAAAATATCTCATTGAAAAATATTTTTTGAATTCTGTGTTTTGAGTGTTACTCTTTGAACATATCGGCTTTTAGCTTAGTGAGCAATGTTTTTGAAAAATAAAATAAATAAATAAAATAAAATAAATAAAAATAAATATTTCGTTCAGAGATCCAAGCTTAAACCCTTTATCTACTGCATTATGATACAGACAAAAATTGTGTTTGAAACATATATTTTTAGTTAGTAAAGTGCATTACTTAAAGATATATATGTTAAAATTTATGCATGTCCCCTCATCATTATAATTAATGAGAATTTTGTGAGGTTGTACTTTAGTGTATCTCGGGTACATAGAGGTCGAAAAAATTATTTCGACATGAAAAAAATGCAGAGAAATATATACTCTTTATGCTCCTCATAATTTTTCTAAAACTAGTAGGATATACTTGAAATAATATAGGAATTAATTATAACACACATGAAGATCGGGAAAAATATCAAGCAAAAACAGCGAGGGCACTCCATAAAATCCCTTATGGAACAAAAATGGCTATATTTATTGTCTAATGCTTTGTAGTGAGATTAAAGGGAACATATGTCCCCTTCTTATAAATATCTTTCCCATTTCTTTTATAAATTCGATTTTATACTCTTTTTAAAGTAATGGTACTTTAAAATACCGTCAGTAGATAAAGGGTTAAAGTTCTAAATTTACGTAATAAAATAAAATTTGTAAATTAATTTATTCAAGAAATTGCTCACTAAGCTGAAAGGCGACATATTCAGAGTAATATTCAAAAAGAGAATCCGAAAAAATCCATTTTTTAATGAAATATTCTTATAAAACGAAGCGATGAAAATCCCTTTGCATAACATGGGAAGAAAGTAAGAGGAAATTTGACTGATGTACAGACTTATTTCTAGAGTTATGATAGACGACTACTTTTTGTTTTTCCAAATATCATATTTGTATTTTAAAAACAGATGTGGATCTGCAAAAGTTTCTGTTTATAATATGATAAATATATAAAAAATAAATAAAAAGTAGTATAATTTTGCAAATTGCATGTTGGTGTTAAACCATCAGGATATTTCTCCTGTTCCAATATCTTTCAAAAATTGCAGTTCTGTTAAAAAAAAAAAAAAAAAAAAAAAAAAAAAATCTAGCTTCTAGAAAATATACGGCCTTATTTTAATTTCCGCCTTGGGCAAAGGTACTTCACGTTTCCACTCATTCCAATTTATGCCATACGTTTTGTTGTTATACATTCCATTTAAATTCGCATAATAACAGCTGTTGAACCACCATCCACTGTTAAATTTTACAGCACAACGTTGAGTCGACAAATCATTAATACGATCTTTTGTGCTAAATTTCATTTTGTTGTGGTAGTTCATTGAATCACCTGGAAAAAAAAAAGTATGTTATTAATACTCATGCATGATTAATTGCATTATATTTCTCAGTAATAATGTTGTCTTCATTAAATTTCTTTGTTTATATATATCTTAAAGTGAAAAGCACTGTAAATATTAATATGACATCGAAAAAGGGAACTAGAAAGTCTTAAGGTTAAAAAAAAAGGGGGGGGGGGTTAAGTAATAATTATGCAAGAAAAATAAAAAATAAATTAAAATAGTGGATTGAGAAATAAAAGCAGAAACGTCTGCTACATAAAAGAAGAACGAAAAAGCGTGCAGTACGCATTGATTATTAGCGATTTTCAACTGTGCGTACTATTCTGTATCGTATAACTTTGTTCTTTGCCTAATTTTATCACATGACTGACAGACAAAAGAACTGAAAGGCATACAGGTAGAGTAATTGAATTCATAATCACCTTAAACGTTGTTGAAAAGTGTTAAAAATGCTTAATGCAAAAGAAAATGCAGCCCTTAATGTATCTGAATGTTTTAGTCTAGCCCTGTAAATTTGAAGGTTAACCATATCATATTTTACACAAAGTATTATTTTATCATATTAAAAGTGAATGCCAATTGCTTTATAATTTTTACAGTAGAAAGTCATTTAAATGTGATTTATAAAAATGTCTCTCATAAAATTATGATATAGTAATTTCTTTTCCTTTTTTTTTTTTTTTGGAGGGTGTATGCGTGTCTTTGTACACAAATCATTTGTACATAGCCTATTAATGCCATTTTAAATAGGAAATATTCCATAGTGAACATGAATGAAAATTATCCTTTTTTCAAAATCTCAAAATACTTACGGATGCTGGGGAGGGGGGAGGGGAACAGACAGGTAGGAAGATGGACAGTCGGAGAGTTAAATACACAAACTAAAATCATATTCACATTTAAAAATTATTTGAAAGTGTTAAAAACGCTTAATATAAACGAAAATGCAATTCCAGCAAATTTCCAATAATAGCCCTTAATGTAAATTAATATTTTTGTATGACCTTATAAATCTAATGCTAATCAGACTATATATTCTAACGAAAGCATTATTTTGAGCATATGAATTCAATTTCATTATGAGTTGTGCAATGTAAAGTTATTAAAATTTGATTCATAGAAATACTGCTTATAAAGTTGTAGCATTTACTCCATTTTTTATAGAAAACATCCGATAATGAACTTGAATAACATATTTAAATTTAATTAAAGTATGGTTTATAGAAATACCTCCCAAAGAACACAATGCTTTGAAATATCTTCGGGTGTCCCTGTACACAGACCAGTAGAGTTATGCACTCCATGTTGAATAGGGAACATCCGATAGTGAACTTGAATGACATATATAAATTTCAAGAAGTTCCATGAATATTTACGGAAGTTAGAGCTCGGAACAACAGACGGACGGACAGACAGATGGTTGAATAAACAGACAAATCGGAGTCATAAACACTTTTCAACCTTGCTGGAAAGTGTTAAAAACACGAATAAAGAAACATGATTACTCGTAGTCTCGTATAATTTTCAATGTAACTTGCCTGCGCTATCACTCAACAGATAGACTAACTAATTGAATGTATAATAATTCTTAAATATTGTTGAAAAGAGTTAGAAAAGTTTAGCACGAATGTAAACGCATTTCTATCAACTTCTAATTGTAGCCCTTAATGTGACGGAATACTTTTTGCGTGGCCCTTTAAACTTCAATGCTAACAATATTATGTTTTATAGAAAACATTTTCTTTTGTGCACATGAATGATAATTGTCAATTTTGTTATGATTTGTGCAAAATAAAGTATTAAAATGTGGTTTGTAGAAATACTTCTGATAAGGCGCAAAGCTTTGAAATTCTTTCATGGATGTTCTTGTACACAAACCAGTGGCGGTATTCACTTCATTTTCAGTACAACACATATAAGTTTCAAGGAATTCTGTTATTCTGAAAATGCAATTCCAGATTTTTAATTATATCGCCCTTAACATATCTGAATATTTTTGTGTGGTCCTGTAATTCTTAATGCTAATTGTACTACAACTATATACTATAGAAAACATTATTTTGAGCATAGCATTTAATTTTAAGATTTGTGTAAAGTAAAGTTTTAAAATAGGGTTTACAGAAATACTTCTCATGAAATGCACCACTTTGGTACAATTTTGGGTGTCTCTGTACACAAACCAGACGTGGTATTTACTACATTTTCAATAGAGAACATTTGATAGTGAACTCGAATAACTTATTTCAATTTCATTAAAATTTGTTTGAAGTAAAGATATTAAATTATGATTTATAGAAATATCTCCCTTAAAAAGCAATGCTTTGGAATACTTTCGGGTTTCCCTGTACAGAAACCGGTAGTGGTATTTATTACATTTTATAGGGAACATTGGATAGTAAATAAATAACATATATCAGTTCGAAAAATTCTATCAATATTTTTGGGAGTTGGAGCGTTTACAGACAAACCGCAAATCTTCATTTTGCAAAAAATAATTAGAAATTAATTCAATATTTAACAATCAAGATATTTTTTACGATTTATAACATACTATCTACATATATGAAATTAAAAATTAGTCATTGTATCTGTCAAGATTTTTAGTTTACTATTCAAAATTATACTATTCAACCGCTTGCTGTGAAATTAGTATATACTTATTAAACAGGACAAAATCTAGTTAACGCCGTATTTAGGATGGGCTCAGAATCAATTTATTCAAAACGTTCAGTGATTTTTATTTTATTTAATATTTATTTCATCTTATACTTTCTTCACTTTGTTTTTTCCTTAATTCAAAAATTTTATAAGCACTACTTCAACCGAAGCAGCGCCGGATAGGCCTGTTAGTAATAATATAAGATAGAAGTTTCAGTGTGCAGATTTTAGTCAGATGTTAAAATAATTTGTTAACTTGTTGTAAATATTACGTTAGTCCTCGTGGAAGGACTCTACAAGTAGATTTTTAAGAATAAAGACAATAATAGTACCTGCATTCCCCCTGTATCCAGAGATGTGAAGAGTGTAGTTGTTGAATTCGTCGTCTATCCAGAAAGAATCATAGCTTGCGTAACGTTTGTTTTCTGCCTTGTCTTCCACATTGAAACGAACTGAATACAGCTTTTGATTTGTTATAGCAAAAATATTGTCATTACCTGCAAATTAAAATAGAAATTAAATAATATTGGAAGCTAAAAGCGGTATTTATTATAAGTTTAAAAAATATACAAGGTCCGCCAAAATCGCATACTCCCTCTTATCTCTGAAATGTGTCGGAATTTTGAAAAATGGCGAAGGATGTGCTCAATGAATTCGAAAGAGACCGTTTTTTGGTGAAGAAATTTTAGGTCTGGGAGGAGAACAGTGGCAGATTTAAGGGGGGGGGGGGGCATACGGTACGTCTTGCGACATAACCTTGAAAACATCTCTTCAAGACAACGAATTTGATATACATAGAACGAAGATTATTAAAAGAGATTCGCGAGTATAAAATGCACATTTCAAAACTCGATAAAAAAAAAAAAAAAAAAAAAAAAAAAAAAAAAAACATTTAACACCAGAAATATTTCAAAGCTCCTCTAAATAATTTTGTCTGGCAACGGTTATTAAGAAGAAAACTAGCAAGAAAAATATTTACAGAAGATTTATTAAAAAGATACTCAGTGACCACTTGCTGCCTATAGACAGTAATAAAATTGTTGCAAAATGTTTTTGCCTTACTGCCTCAGACTTAGCTTCAGAGAATTTTTTCAGTTATTCGTTTATTAAGCTCTTCAATATAATTTGATGACGTCTTGTAACTGATAGATTTTAAGTGCCCCCATAGAAAAAATTTCTGAGGCGTGAGATCCGGAAAGCGGGGTTGCCCATTCAAAAACGTTTCTCGTCAGCTAATCCTAGAATAAGGATAGTTCCGATTTAGGTAATCTCTCACGCATTTTTATAATGAGCAGGGCATTCATCATCTTAAAAGATAACCTTGTCTTCTGAAATAACCTATTCATCAGGCACATCGACAGACTTTTCAATAATTTCTGTAATTAAAGGTTGAATTGTATCCTGCAGCATTTATAGGTAAACATCATCAGTTAAATTTTCAATGTAAAATAGAGAATTAATAATATTATTTTTGAGGATTCCTTCTTAAACATTTTATATACATATATGTATATATATATATATATATATATATATATTGGGTGTTACTCGTCCTAAATATGTGTGTAATTGAGTCATACCCCCACAAGTCGAATAAAGGGAGAATTTTGTAAAATCGCGTAACAATTGATGTTTCAGGCAAATAACCATCCCATACACCAAAATTCGTGAATGCAGCTCTCATAGACAAATTTAACGTAAAAAAAAAGAGCTGTTCAATCTGCCCCCCCCCCCCCCACAAATAAATAAATAAATAAATAAATAAAAATTACAAAATGCCCTAAATTATTATTTGAAAATACACTTCAGGAAACGCACAGCCAATTTTCCCCATCTACGTGTCATTTTTGGAAGAGTTTCTATTGTAAAATCTGAATTATTCAAATTTCTCCCTCCCCCCCTCAATTTCACAAAAGAATTCCACTTTCAAAATCAAAAACTCAAAAATCGACAAATTTGTTTTATTTATTTTTTTCATTTGTGTCTAGCCTTCCCATGCGCAATTTTTTAAACGTAAAGCAATTTGAAGCACAGCTATGCTCTTAAACGTGATATGCCGTCTGCCCCCCAGGGGAAAAGGGGGTAATCTTGCGAAACCCCATCTCTGTGTTAGAGCTCTAGAACCAAGCTCCACGTCAAACTTCATGACCCAGCATCCAGAATCATACGGCAGGTGGTGTTGTTAACTTGACCATAAACATAAAGTCCGGTATTGCCGCTACTCATCGATGAAACATGGAACACTGTAAACTAAGGCTCTTCAATTACGGGCAACCTCCGCCCCGCGAGGTTACCTCTTCTTAGTTTTCTGTAGCGATAGTGAAGCCGAATTATTTTCGTTAGTTTGTCGTATGGAGCAGTTTCTCTTCACATGTCCATCTCTTCCACAGCCCCAGCATTTTATCTTCGAATCCTCTACTTCTTTATTATTTACAAGGCGGCGCAACCTTTTCGTGATGTCTGCGAGATTTTTATTCACTTCCTTCAGATCAGCTGGTGTATCATGTAATGAGACTGCTCTGGTGGTATGGCGATATTTACCTAAAGCTTGTTGGGCTGCCTTAATCTTTAATGCAAATGCCAAAGCTGACCCCACGTTCTTGACATTGGCGAGTCTAAGTGCTTTTTGAGTCTCTGGATCTCGTACAACATGAATAAAATACTGAAGGGCCAAATCATCTCGTGTTTCAGCATGGCAGTCGGAGAAAGTTAGGTGTAATAGTCTCCAAATATCCGATAGTTCTTGCAAACTTTCACCCGCTTTTTGGTAACGGGACTTTAACTGGAGGCGACTATAGTCCTTAAAATACTTTTCTGCAAAACGCAGCTCCAGTGCTCTGGTCAGGGCCTCAAAGTCATATCATTATTCCTTCGAAATATTTCTCAGTACAACGGCAGCATCGCCCCGTAATGCTGATGCTAAATGGACTGTCTTGGCAGTAGAGTGCTAGCCGTTAGCATCATCTACGATGGAAATCTGTGCCTTGTATACCTGGCAGGAGGAACTGCCATCGTAGGTGGATAGCTTAATTGATTCTTGATTCCGGATTCTTTTATTTCTCCTTTCATCTTGCTGAGGCATGGAGGTTAATTTTGCTTCAACTTTTATCTCAAGGTCTTCCTCTATTCTTTTTAATTTGATTTCTATCTCTGAAAACCTTTCTTTTAGCTCTTAATCAAATTTTCTTTAACTTTCTCTTGGAAACTCTGTTCTATTCTTGTAATACTCTCTTCTACCTTCACAACATTTTCTTCTATCTTCATGACTTTAGCTTCCGTTCCATCCATTCTACTTTACACAACTGACAATTTGCTCTCTATCACTTCTTTCACGGTTACCAAGTCATCCCTTGCTGATGAGAGTTCTTTCTTCATTTCGTCTTGATTTAATTCAAAGTTTTCTTGAATAGATTTGGTTTCTTCAGTCAACCCGGTTTCCATTTTTTCATTTATTGCCTTCATTTTTTCACTTTTTCACCCAAACTATCCTTCATTTCTTTCATTTCTTCACCCAAACTTTCTTTTATTTGTTTCATTTCTTCAACCAAAACTATCTTTCTTCTCTCTTTGCTCTTTCATTTCTTATTGCCCTTTTTTTATTTCACTCATCTGGGTAGCTAACCCTACGGAAAGTTTCTTCATTTCTTGATCCATACCTCTAGTTATCATTATTCATAGACAACCCCACTTCTGACACCAGAAATGTTGTGTACTTGGGGGGTTCCTAAGTTGTCAGAGAATGAAAAGCGAATCTTGCAGAGGCTGGAAACTTTATTTACAGAAAATTCTAGAAGAATACAGGTCTATAAACCAAGTATCAACTTCACTTTCACCAGTAAACACAGCGTAGATCTGTTGAAAGCTGTTAAGCTTTCAACAGAAAATTCCCAATATTCCTGTATTAGAGCATTAACACACAGCGAAACTATAATCCATAGAGGCTCAAAGCTCTTTGAGTTGCAATGAATGCATTTGGCGAAACTTACCTGAGGCTGACTGATTTCGCGTAAAGCAACTCCTTTTATACCCCTCTATCAAACCCAGAATGTTCTGGTAACTCATAGAATATTGGAGTTAGACCTTCCATGTTTGGTATATCAATAATAAGGATTTTCTCGCCAAAGTCACCAAAAAGGTCGTCAAGGAAAGAAAAAGTCGCCAAAATTGGCGCTAAATCCTTTACCTGCCTTGTTGGAGCTTTTTAATGCTTTTTAAGGGAAAATTAGCTATTTTAACGCTATTTTAAAGCTAGAAATGCAAAAAATTGACATTTTATCAACTGACTAAGGCTCTTTGGATATATTTACATAAAAATAACTACGAATTATTTACAAATTCGTAACAATACTTTTATTTTATGTAGTAATTATATTACTATTTCGAATATTATTTGATGTACAAATGGCCATTCTTACACGACACAATTTAACTTTATTTTGTGATAAAACTGCATGTTGGACATTATATCACCAGGAACGATTTGGTTTTCTGAAAGAAAACCCCCCGTCACACGGTAAAACCACTTTTCCATATAGCTTATGTATAGTATCGCTTGAGAAAAAAATTTCACATTTTCCTAATTGTCTTGCCATTTCGTGGGTGATATGCACCGCAATAAAATTATTACATGTTTGTATAAATTGCATTTTATATATTAAATTTTAGGAGATTGCATTTACTAGAAGTGCGATAAGAAAAAATAGTTGTAATAAAATTGAGAAAACAGGTTGCATGCCATTAGCAATTAATCTGCTGAGTGCAAAATTTTAGCCAGCATGGTTTTTCTGAACAAGCAACTTAAATATCATGACTATTGTAATTCCATGCCATAGAAGATGGCATAGCTCTCAAACACATTATAAAAAGCGTACTTAATTTTTTATAATTAAATTCACACAATTTAAAACTATTAAATATAATGTAAAATCTTATCAGGCAATAAACAAAGATTTTTAATCTTACCAAACCAGAAATCCTTTTCAAGGTCACCAAAACCTTTTTTGTAGCTTTCCCAATCTTTATCAAAATAATTGTTTTCACTTTGAAAATGATCATCTCTTCTTTGTATGACCTAAATAATAATAATAATAATAACCATGATTTTTGAAAGGAATTAAATTATATTCGCCAAATAATTTGGCGATATACTTTTTTTTCTGCCAAGGATGACAGATATCAAATCTATTCCGCTGCAACATATTAGTATCTTATATCAGATACTTTATTAAGACATTTGAAAACAAATTTAACTTCAAATTATGATAGAATATTTATCATTTTTGTTTTAATTAGTATATTAGTTGGATATTTATTGTGTAAATATCATCCTTTGAAATGAAATGTTTGTGTTTTCAATCGAATATGGAAGTTTGCCAATTTTTTTCTAGTGTTTTGAAATTAAAAATTCAAATTTTGTCAATTTTACAACAAAAACAAAAATATTAAATCATTAAATTCATTTTTTCTTTTTTTACTTATTTTTATTTCATATTATTTCACGCGCACTTTTTATTTCCTAATTTAAAATTATAAAAAAAAACTTTTTCGATATCGCTTGTAACGATACTGATTATTATTAATTTTCTTTTCCTTTTCTTTCAATAATAATAATAATAATAATAATAAAAAGATTTTGATGAAATTCTGCCAGAAGCAGAATTTAGTTTAGGACGGAGGACTATTAGTTTTTTTTCTTCCCAATTATAACATCGCTTTCAAATTATTCAATTATATTTTCGATAAATTTTAGATTTCGATAAATGTCCAACTATCGAAAACGACAACGCAAAAATCCCAGATTGAGACTAATAGGCCCTCAGTCTTAATAATAATATTAATATATGTATATATATATATATATATATATATATATATATATATATATATATATATATATATCGTCTAAATATTTACTTTTAGAAACTTAAACTACTAATATATAAAACGATTTTTTTTAAAGTTTAGATGAATTTGTATATAGGTAAAAGTTACAAATTTGAGTATAAAACCAAAATGCTTTAAAGTTGCTAGAAATTTGAATGTTAACAAAGTATTACATTTTAAACAAAGATGATTTTTATTAGGATAGCTAGTTTTATTTATCACGTGGCTGATATTATTAACTTCACTTACATATTATAGGCTCATATGGGAAATGCGGAGAAGAATCTTTGAAAGTAGTTAGCATTTTATTATGTTAAATATATTTATTTTGTAAAAATTGAGTTCAAAGCAATGAACTAAAAGTAAATGATTAAGAACATATCATACAGCATTTATTTGAAATTGGATTTTATACTTACAGTCCATCCTCCACCATCTGTCGTCATATCACAAAAAGCCTGAAGGCGAGTTACCGTTGCTAGTCTGCTAATTGGCCATATCGTATACACACCACTTTTATTGTAACCTCTTTTGTACAAATCGGCGCAGTCCAGAACATTGGTGCTTATATTACGCTCCCCTTCACCTGTATGAATTTAAATAAGTTTCAGTAAGATTTAGGTAACTAATTCAGGTACAAATAAACAAATAAATGATAATAATAACTGAAAGCGAACATATTTTCCAGTATTTATTATGTAATTTATAAAATAACCGAGGCTACATTACCAGGTAATTAAAAAAAAAAAGAGAGAGAGAGAAGCATTTTAACTATATTAAACTATCAGGACGTATTAGTTTTCTCATTCTCATATAACTTTAAAATACTACTTTCTCATTTTTTTTCCGTCGTCAATGACTAATATAATTTTTATTTCGAAGTTTTACAACGTATTCAGTAGAGTATATACATAATAATTCATCATTACAAAGATCAAAATCCAGGAAGGAAGATTTGAATTAATCAACAAATAACCACATACGGAAGAAAAAACTTACGCAAGACAAAAAATATTTAAAATAATAATAATAATAATAATAATAACACGCATTGTGTGTGTGTGTGTGTGTGTGTGTGTGTGTGTTTGACGTATTTCTGTGTTTAATTTTAATCTAACAACTGTTCTAAGCTTGCAAATTATATAGGGGAGAGTCAGGAGGGATGGGACACCTAAAACTATTCTTAAAATAAAGACTGTTTTTAATTTCTGACACTTCCACCAGGTGAAGTAACTGCAACCCCATATTTGTTCCTACGTATCATTTTAGTTGGAGAATTCTGTAAGTTTATGTAAGAAAAAAACTATTTTATAACACCAAAAGTAAACAATTGCATAATTTTCAAGGCAAGTTTTCAACGTCACTCACTGATGTTAGCATAATTACTTTTCATATATATCTAATAATATAATTCTTACGAATTAGTAGCTAAATAAAAGTTTAGGTAAAAAAACATTTTTTTAAAAATAGAAGCTTTTTTGAAGCTTTCGAGACAAATATTCTAAGTCATTAGTTTTTATATAAGTATTTGATAAGCCATAAATTCATAATGTCTCGAAAGCTTTTTAAAATATTTTTAAAATTTAAAAATTTTCATCTGTTGGAAAAATAAAATATCTATATTTTTCTCTAGAATTTTCTAAGTGTTGAAATTTTCATTTGTTTATAGCGCATGTCTTTGCCAGAATAAATTTTTATTTTATGCTTTTTAGAGCTTCACAAAAGCTCTTCAAAAAAGCTTCTATTTTAAAAAAATGTTTTTTTACCTAAACTTTTATTTTTTGCTTTTTAGTTACAAATAAAATACATTTATTTATTTATTTCATTTTTTTAAATGATTTTTATAATAAATAAATATTTTTATTAAACTTATTTACTGCTTAAAAACATTATATGAGATCATGTTATTGCTTAATACTATTTTAATTAAGGCATATTTGGTTATATGTTATTATTACTGTTATTATTATATTAATAGTTGTATTATAATACTAATCAAACTACAAACTGATATTTAACTTATTCGAAAATGAGATTACACGATGTGTAGGAAGCACAAATGAAACTACAAACTAATATTTATTCTAACTTATACAAAAATGAGGTCACATGATGTGCGTTAGTTACAAATGTGTCACATAAGTTGCAATATCAGTTTTAAAAAGCCAAAAATCAGTTTAAATTCAAGAAAAATCAGTTCCCTCCATCATAAGGCGGTAAGTTACGAAGACGGATCATTTTTCTAAAACATCTTAATTGCAAATCTCTCCCTCAATCAAGCCGTTTAGTGTAATTTCATCAATCTCGATACCAGAGAATGACTTGCAACGACACAATGCAGCAAATTTTTGTGCAGGAGCAAAGTATTTGCTTTCCAAATTCACTACTGCTTTACTGATGGTACTTAACTGCAATTTATGAACAGTGACAGCTTAACACGGAACCATTGGCAGCATTCTTCGCTCAACAGTTCCGTATCCAAAATTCGTATCAAAATTGACAGTAATTGGTTCAATTTCTTCCACCTGCTGGGAATTTTCAATTTTTATGACCACTTTAGGAATGTCATGTTCGTTGAGCTGTTGTCGTCTCCATCCTGGGAATTTAATATCAACAATCGATCCCATTGTACCATTTACTAAGCCTTTGGTTATATCAACATTGTATCGTAACATCAGCAGTTTTATTATTAATATTAGCTGGAATGATCCTTTCCAATGGGACATTGATTGCACGCACGTCTTGTTCTACAAGTCGATCTTGTGCAACAATTTCGAATATTTCAATAGTAGGGCTCATATTTCTCATGACAAGCTGATTATGGTCTTCTACCATTTTGACAGTTGGCACAATTTGAATAGCTTCTCCATAAGCAAATTCCCCTTCTTGCTTACAACTTTCAGCTTTACTTACGAGGAGCTCAAATTGTTCTGTGGTGAGGTTTCCTTCACATAGGTTACTAAGTAAATCAACGAAAGTATTATTACCTCTTTGTCGGACTATTTCTTTCAGCTCACAAAAAACTGAATTGATGGAATAAATGTAACAACCCTTCCATTTCCTCGGGTTGAATGAATACTGGAGAGCCCAAAACAGGAGGAAGTTGCATAAGATCGCCGAAAAGTAACCCCCAAAAGAGATCGTTATAAATACATTTCAGCTCTTGCAAGCGATAATGTAAATGGTATAGCATTCTATATGGAACCATCGATATCTCGACAATGATAACGAACCGTGTATGTCTCCAATATTTTCGCATCCTTTCTAACCAAATGCCAGTTAGTTGTTTGCATGCTGGTGACAAAAAGCCGATGACAAAACCAGTTTCATATAATAGTAATATATAATAGATATATACATATATATAAAGCTTCTAAAAATATTTTTTTATGTGTTTTTTAATTAAAACATTTTATTTTGTGCTTTTTTAAAATATAAAATGTTTTGTGTTTTCCAATAACTAAATTAAAAAAAAAAGCTTCTTAAAAAAACTCCTCAAAAAATTCTTAGTGTAAGCAACGAAAAATTTTCTTGTATCAATTGACACGTTTTCTACTAATTATCTGCAAAAATTAACACGTTGGACCTTCCGGAGACCGAACTCACGGACCACTGCGCAAATAACGGGACGCTCTTACCAACGGAGCTAACAAGGGATGCAACGCGTTGCTTATACTCACTTTAAAGGGCAGGCACCTTGTTTTTTGGCGTGTCACGAAAACACGATAAGAAATTCCAATTTCAAAAAAAAGCTTCTAAAAAAATTCTTTCTTTCTTTTTTTTTTTTTAACTTGCTTTTTGTAACTAGATAAAAAGACGTTTAAAAAACTCTTGAAAAATTATTAGGGTACTGTGTACGCAACGAAATCTTTTCTTTAATCAATTGACACTTTTTCCATTAATTATTTGCAAAAAATAACACCTCGACCCGGTGAGGTTCGAACACACGACTCTTGCATTATCAACATGACGCTGTATCCAGCTGATTCATTAAGAGATACAATATGTTGCTTACATTTTTTTTTTTTTTTTTTTTTTTTTTTTGAAGCGTCTTGGTTTTTTAACGTGACAAAAAGCCGATGTCAAATCCAATTTCATATAATAGTAATGTATAATATATATATATATATATATATACATATATATAAAGCTTCTAAAAATATTTTTTTATGTATTTTTAACTTAAAACATTTTATTTTGTGCTTTTTTAATATCTAAAATGTTTTGTGTTTTCCAATATCTAAATTAAAAAAAAAAAAAATGCGTTTTAAAAAAACTCCTCAAAAATTCTTAGTGTAAGCAACGAAAAATTTTCTTGTATCAATTGACACGTTTTCTACTAATTAAATTGAAAAAGTAACACGCTGGACCTTCCGGGGACCGAACTCACGACCACCGCGCTATTAACGGGACGCTCTTACTAACTGAGCCAAAGAGTGGCAAGCGAAATGGCTTATATTTATTTTCAAATGAAGGCGCCTTGTTTACTAGCGTGACACGAAGACACGATGACCAAGTCAATATCAATTAAAAACCTTTTAATAATTAAGCCGAAAAGTAGCATGTGTCTAATAATAAGCTTTTTTTTTTTTTTTTTTTTTTTTTTTTAAATAATGAAAAGGGAGGGATGGGACAGAGAAGTTGAGAAGTTCAGGGAGAGATGGGACATGTAAGACAAGGAAGAAGAATGAAGATTCTATTACTCCTTAAAAAGAGAAAATCAAGAGGCAAATGAATGAATAGATGGAAGAGAAAATGCGCGAAACAAATTCAAAATCAAGGGAAATAATTGGTGTGGCACTCACACGAGTTTTGTTTACCCTTTTAACTTTTAAAAATACTTTATTTACGATATATGTATGAGGAATTAATTTTCATTCCTGAGCAGTTTTCCTGGACATGGTAAAATATACAAAAGAAATTACATTTACCAATTACAGTTGGGATTTCTTGGTAATATTTGTTCTTGAGATATGCTGATAACACACACGGACTAGCCACTGAAAACCTGATTAGTATTCAGGGAACCATAAAACATATAAATATAACAAAAACTTAATTTGGAATATCTGAACTAAAAAACAATACTTTCTCTGCAAGAAGTAAGGAAAAAAAAAAAAAAAAAAAGATGAACTAATCGAGCATTTGAAATTTTTTATTTAAGTGGTACATTTTATTCTAATGTTGGATAAAATAGATGCTATTAGCAATTAATTAACCTTACATACATAGTGCCCCACTGCTTTTGTCATTTTTCATAGTATGTATGTATATTATGTACTTATTTTAACTTTATAAACATGCCCCATTCTTCCCTCATATAAGGGAAGGATGGGACATTTTTATGACTATGTTAAGTGGCTTATAAAATAATTATTTTGATAATACCATCAAATTTGTATTTTTAAAAGATGTCAAAATGTTTCAATTTGTTTCTCTGAAACTTACAGTGTTGTTTCGGTAAAAGTAAATTTGTAAAAAATATTTTTGTCGAAACTGTCCCATCCCTCCTTACTCTCATCTCTCTCTATATATATCATTTTGTTTATTTAACAAATTATTTCTTCGCTTGTATTTCATTGAAATAAATAATTATTTCTTACAAATAAATATCATTATACTATACAACTAAATAATTTAAATAGAGTATATTAAAAAAAGGTGTCTCTGTGTGTATCTATGCGCGCTCTCGTGTTCAGGCCACTAATCGCAGGGCTGTAAAACTTATTAGAGGGTAGACATGTGAAAATACAGATACGTATGTACACGGAACTCCATATTCGTATCTTTTACCGCAGATATTCACGAGAAAAAAATTATTCGTATTCGTATTTGGATCCGGATCAGCGAGAAAAAATATCCATTTTTCCCTTCAACGGATTTAATACGGATCGTTTGTTGAAATGTTTTAAAATTAGAAAGAACTGTTATAAAAATAATTATATATATATATATATATATATACATTACAGTAACAAGACTATGTCGTGATCATTATTATTTTTTTCTTTTGGTATCATTCTTTATAATAACAGGTCAAAAAACTACCTAAAACCTAAAGAAGGTTGCATAACAGTTTCACCTATCAGCTGATATACACCCAAATTGATTCAGCGTAGCTTTTCAAATTAGATACCTTATATACATTAAGTGTGTTGCGTTCATAAACTATAGAAGCTAAGATAATACCTTCCCGTAAATAGAAAAAATTGCAGTTAACGCTACCTATAGTACGATATGCACAAAATACAATCAGCACCGCATTTTTTCATGACTTATAGCTCTCACGAAATATTCCTAACATACGTACACAGACATGCAGATGTTTTCGAAAAATGGTCAAATCGTATTCAGCCCATCCGATCAGAAGCTATTTTCGCGCATCGAATTGTATTAAAAAAAAAAAAAAAAAAAAAAAAAAATCATTCATAAATTTCTCGTGCCCTTAACTATACATCTTTTCAATTTAATGATAATCAAAAGTTAAATAAAATCCTTTAACTTGACATTAATGCAGGTTATAGTAAAACTAATATCTTGAAAATCATCAATAAAGTTAAAAATAAACTTTGGAATGATAAAGTCAACCGCGATAGCAAAATCCCCAAATTTAAACATAATACTATTCTGCCATTTTGTGATGAATTTATAAGTTTTACATCTGTTTAAAATAAGTCGAAAAATTTGTGAAGTATGAAAAACTAAAATATGCTACTGATTCATTATGTTAGCCTTTTATTAGATTAAAACCGATTTAAAATATATTTGAGGAATCAAATTTAGCGTTTTTTTTTTTAGTACATAGCCTGATATTTACCTTTTAACACTTTTATGTTTCACTGAGGCAATTATTTTGACATACTTTATTCTTTAAAAAATTAATCCTCTTTAATTCTATATTTACTATCAAGCAATTATGTGTAAATTATCGTGATTCTACTAAGATCCACTGGTGGAGTACATAAAATTGCAATAAAACTAAATGATGATATAAGACATTGATCAAACCAGACGCACACTTAAAAAAATATGGCAAAAAAAAATCTCTGCACCACGTAACATTAAAGAAATAATTTTCTCTGAAGCCATAAATATTATAGCAATTAATCATAACGATTCCACTATTTCGTACTGGCATTAACTCTTTGAATTCAACAATTAACTAATTAATATATTTTTTCAGTATTCTTTTAGAAAACAAAAACATTTTTAATTCTTTACTGTAGTGATACTGCAAGTTCCTATTTATCCACTCCACCCTTCATCGATTTAAGGGCGTGCATCCGGAAATGAAGATTTCTATTCAACATGGCCGCCCAGGTTCTAAGAAAAAATTGGGGTTGGCCTAACTTTAAAAACTGACAGCCATCTGCTCCAATCAGTGAATAGTAGAATTCCCCTATTAGTTGAAAAATTATCTTCTTGACTACCTAAGTTATTTTGACACTTTCTCTCCTAGCTGTGGAGTGACAGAGGTGATAAGAGACAGTTTCCCACCTGTATTCAATTATCTACAAGAACGCCGCTAAAAAAAATATACAAACTATCGCATCGCTCAGTGAAATATTTTGTGAAACGTAAATCACTAAAATAAATAGATTTAAGATTTAAATTCTAATGTCAAGAAATTTAATCTTATTAAATGAATAAATGAAAATTCATTACACAAAATGTTTCGGAACAGAAGAAAATATTTTTTTTAAATTATAAATACATGCATAAAATATGTGAATATTATAAAAAAAAAAATGTTTATTGAATTATTTATACTACATATATAATTTCAAACAGTACATAAAATAGCTCTCTCTCTTGTCGAAAGATTCAAACCCACGGTAGTGTGTTTTAAAAAATAGTGGTTGATTTTTTTTTTTTTTTTTTTTTTTTAGTTTTAATAGGAAATATGTTTACTCAAAAGTTTTTTTTTAATTCTAACTATTTACTTTCTTTCACGTATACACAGGGTAAAGAAAGTATTGTTTTTGGGTCAAATTTTCGAAATTGAGTTTTTTTTTTCTTTATTATATAATTATACGTTTTGAAATCCTCTGAATTGGAAAATGTTTTTAGCGGTTGGTTTGTGTGTGTAGCTGTCTGTTATTAGCATATATCAAGAACAAATAATAGCAGAAAGTCCAAACTTGGTATTTTAAATGGGTTTCATATAAATATGCTACACTAAATTTTTTCCTTGAGACAAGGCAAATGGTTCACGTACAGGAATATCCAAGAGAATTCAAATACATGATGTTTATGGGGTTCAAAGTTCAAATAAATTATGTTCTGATACGTACAATTTAACATCAATAGGCTGATTAAACAAAAGTGAGTAACAATTTTTTTTAAATGCATAAAAGCATGTTTTGTGTAGATTACAGAGCTCCAAAGTATTTGGATATATTGAGGCTATACTTGGAAATTGCTGGAATTATAATTAATTCTGTGTTAGAAGTTTTTCAAGTAAGAATAAATTTAAATACACAACATTGTTTATCGACAATATGCAGAGCTACCCAAAATTAAGCTAAACGCTCTTTTGTATTGAATGTAATTGATGGAAGTGCTTTGCTATATTTTATTATGCCGACGAACACTTGCTCACGAAGCAAAATTAATTTTTCATATCCATACTGTATGTAAACGAATTACTTTTAGTAGTTTTATTCTCAACTATAGTTTTTTTTTTTCATAATATCACATTTTGATGTTCCCTGATTAGAAAAGTCCATTATTTAGCGGTTGATCTGTATATATATATCTGTTATCAGAATAACATAAAAACAGATAACTGCAGGAAATTCAAAAGTGGTATTTTGAAGTTCGTATTAGGTTGCCACTTAAAATTTTGAGCAAGGTTGTCAAGTTTGAAGTCAAATTAGTAACAGCCTTTATTATTATTCATTTGTTTATTTTTACAATTATGCATTATAAATAAGTGGGTTTGATGGAGGAGGGGAGTATCCCTCTTACAAAAAAATACATGTGAAATAAAACTGTTCCATATGTTCTAAAAATGTTCCGCAATTTTAGATTTTTTTTTAAGTACATTATTTTTATTATCTTATGCTATTGATCTTAAAACTTAATATGCAAAAAATATATATATATAACGAAAACCTTTTTAAAATTTTCAGTAAATATTCAATATAATTTTCTTTCCTTATTTTATTACAATATGACATTTTCCAGTTCCTCCCTTAAAATTTTAGTCTTGAGTCTAAACAGTTTTAAGATTTAATTAAGTAGAATTACAGTTCAAGGAAAAATTTTATTTATTTATTTATTTATTTATTTTTGGGTCTAATTTTAATGTAATTTTCGAATTTTGATGGAATATAATCCGACACACGCAGAGCTGCAAATACTTTAATTAAGAAAACGTTAAAAATTAAAAAGTAAAATAATACGTTCATTTCCTGATATTTTAACTGTGGATCTATGATAAATAACACCCGTGAAGTTGGAATATTTACAAGGCTTTTAGTTTAGAACCTCATCCCCCACCGCCCTTATTATTTCCCAAAATAATTTACATATCTCTGCAGAAAGGAAAAGCAATAAATTATAAAACATTTAGGATAACAAAATTAATAATTTCAATAATTTTCTACTTGCAACTTTAAGTAAAATCAATCCTATGCAGGATAAAGCTCCCCTCCTAGGTGATTCTAAACTGCCCTGTTTTCTGCAATTATAAATTCTGCTCTTCCAAACTTCACAATTTCATCGCTCCAACGGCACTATTATATATTTCCTAACCCATAGTTTTATTTTTCATTCCTTTATTTAATTATTTTTAACAAATTATTATTATTTTAAAGTTATGTCCAGACATTACAATTTACAATTTTTTAAAGTCATAAAATTAGTTAAATAAAAAAAGATCTTTATGATATTAATGAAAAAACTTCAAATCAGACTCTTTCTACCGTCTATGTCTCTATGATGGGTTGGTTTGTCTGCTGTTTGACACTGATATAACAAACAAAATCAAATTTGTCAAATCAAATCAAAAATATTTTATGAATTTCACCCACGATAGCTAATTCTTTTAGCACAAAAATGCTGATCTATGCATATTTTTAATTTATTTTAGTAACTTCCTTTTATATAAAAATCAACCTCTGACTCTTTTTTTTTTTTCAATATATATAAATGTCATAGTAATGGGGAAAATGTTTTATAAATTATGAATGATGCATGGGTTCTGAAACAGAATTTTTTTTGTTTAATCTGTCTCTCTCCCCCCCCCCCTTCCCCTCGTAAAAACAAAAAATTTTTGCTATTGTTCGTATTTAGAAGTATTTTACAAGAAACAATTAAGAAAAGTGCCCTTTCTTCCGGTATCTTTTTTTCCGCGATCCGGAAAAAAGGGCACTTTTCTTAATTTGCGAATCGAAAAAGTGCCCTTTTTTTCCCCAGGTGCCCCTTTTTCCGGGATCCGCATAAACTTGCACCCATTTGGCGCAACTTTTGTGACAACGGTTTATACATACGACATAAAAGTATACTGCGAATATCCCATTCGAAGCACAGTATAAATATACAAAGAAAAAATTCGCTTATTCGATTTTCATTGAATTACTAATTTAATTAACACATTTTCTTGAATAGCAACCCTACCACCAACCAAAAGATTTTACTCTCTAAGCTATGAGAAGTGTTTGGTTCGATTCAAGGCAGCACTCGTCAGCCTAGCACTAGGAGTTTTCCATCGTTTTCTCCAAAACACACGTTAATATGGATTAGGACCCCTTAAAAAGATTCTCACAGAATCCATTCCACCTAGACTTTTTCTAAATTAATAATAATAATAATGAATACGAATTATAATAGCTTTAATTATAATAGCTTTAATTTTACAGCAAATGCAATACAGGTTTCAGTTTCTCTGTTTTAGGTTGGGACGTCATAATTACAACACTATACTATAATAAAAAATTTAATAAAAATTAATATCCATAATTTGAAATGGACACAAAATGAAAAATAAGATAATTATTCCGTTAGAATTTTATGCTTTTGTATTGTTATTATTATTATTTTGCCGGAGATTTGCGTTATTTATATCATTTTTAATAGAAAACGTGCCATAGCTACCTTGAATAACATATATCAGTTTCAAAGCATTCTACAAAATAATAATAATAATAATAATAATAATAATAATAATATAAATAAATAAATAAATAAAAATAACGGAATGTTGAAAAAAAAAGGAAAAATAATCTGGTGTGTCACTCACACGACTTTCTCTTACCCTGAACTTTAATACTATAAATACAGGTTGGAGATTAAGAGGTAAGATAACGATGTTATGTAAACCTATGTTAAACAATTCAAATTAGGCTTCGGAAGAGTTTTGTATGATAATTAATTCTGTGTGAGGGGGGCTATCGCCCCCTCAACCCCCCGTTTCATTAACGCACCTAAATTTATATAGAATTTAATTCGGTTATTAAAAAATTATTTATTAAAATTATTATTTAAAAAAATTATCTTTTATAATAATGCAGACGATTTCCATATTAGAGAAGTAGTATGACACTAAATATCCAAAAAAAAAGTCCATTTTATTCTCAATTAAAAAAAAAAAAAAATGTATGTAGGAATGTGTATGTAGGAGGCGAGGCTCCTACATACACAAAAAATTTTTCCCAGTTGACTATCTCTATTACAAAATATATATATTCGTTTCATTTGGTTTAGTGCAGTCTATAGACGTTAAACTCTACTTACCTGCAATTTCCCCCATATTCTCTTGATTGTCTCTGTACACGAACCATTTGCTTGATCTTAACGTAAAGCTTACTGTAGCATCCCTATATGATACACATTTAGAATACCAAGTTTGAACTTTCTGCCATAATTTGTTTTTGAGATATGCTGATAACAGACAAACACAGAGACACACACACAGACAGACACACACACAGACACACAGACCATTTGCTAAAAACATGATTTTCGTATTCAGGGGACCTCAAAACGTGTAAATATTACAAAATCTCGCGTTCGAAAACAGTAGGGTAACTGTTAACGATCAGGGTAACTATTAATTTTCCTGTAATAACAACGTAAAGCATGAGAAAGTATATATAAAATGGGTTTATGTAACGATTTTCAAGAAAATCGTTAGAGCCGTTTTTGAGATACCGACTTTTACCCAAACTTGGCATATTCATTTGTTGAGTGGAAAACAATTACATACAAAAGGATATTTAAAAAAGGTTTAAGATTGAAAGTTTGAATAAAATCCGTACAGCTGTTTTGAAAGGAACGCACTTGCAGTACCTGAAATTTAGCTATTTATACAGGACGCCTATCAATTTTTCGGAACTAACCAACTATATTATTCGAAAGGGAGTGCTTATACATTAATTTTTAAAAAAGTCGTTAGAGCCGTTTTTGAGATACGGACTTATGGTCGCACTTCCGGTTTCGGATGTTCTACTTCCAGTTTTCCCATTTTCACCAAAATTTGAAAATTTAATCTGTGCACCAGACCTATCTCAATTCTGAAGTTTCTTTGTTCTATCTGTATTAGTTTCCGAGATATAACAGCTAGAAAATTCCCCACACACATATACACATATACACGCACACTGACCAATTGACAAAAACCACTTTTTTGGACACAGGAGACCTTAAAACATGTAATTGAGGTGAAATCTCGATATCGAAATTTTTGACCGAATACAATACTTCCATTACCTACGGTATTCGGGTAATGGAAGTAAAAATCGAGTAGGTTTTATCCTTTGTTATTTTAAGAAGTAGATAGAAAATTAAAACTTCAAGCTTTAGGCACGGAAAATTGAAGGAGATTTTCCCAAATTAAAGTAATAATAATAATAATAATAAACTTTTTACTTTCATTATCCGACTACCGTAAGTAATGAAAATATTGTATTCGGTTCAAAAATTTCATGTCGAGTTTTCACTGGTCTCCTGAGTCCAAAAAAGCAGTTTTTGGCAATTGGTCAGTGTGTGTGTGCATGTATGGGGTGAATCTTTTGACTGTCATATCTGTGAAACCAATAAAGGTAGAACAATGAAACTTCAGAATTGAGTTAGGTCTGATGTGCCGATGAATTTTAACTTTTGGTTAAAATTTGGAAAGCCGGAAGGGAGATATATGAAGCCGGAAGTAGGACCCTAAGTCTGTATCGCAAAAACGACTCTAACGATTTTCTTCAAAGCTGCTATATAAACACCATATAAGATTTCCTTTCGTATGTAATAGTTGGTTAGTTCATGAAAATGAATTTGAGGTCTCGCAAGTGCATTTCTTTAAAAACGGCTGTAGGAATTTTTGTACAAACTCGCCATAATAAATCTCTTTTAGATACCCTTTCGTATGTAACTGTTGTCAATAATTGAGTTTGAAAAACTTTGGTGGATGTCGATGTATCAAAAACGGTTCTTACGATTTTCTTGAAAATTGCTACATAAATCTCATTTTAGATATCCTTTCGCATATATTACGTGGCTATTACAGGAAAATTGACAATCATCCTCATTAGGTAGGTCAGTTTTAGATCTCGGAAATTAGTATTTTTTAAAAGCGGCTCTACCTTTTTACTTCCATTACCCTACTACCGTAGGTAATGGAAGTATTGTATTCGGTCTGAAAATTCGATATCGGGTTTTCACCTGATTTACACGTTTTAAGGTCCCCTGAGTCCAAAAAAGTGGTTTTTGGCAATTGGTCAGTGTGTATGTATGTGTGTATGTGTGTGTGTATGTATGTGGAGAATCTTCTGGCTATTATAGCTCAGAAACTAATAAAGATAGAGCTACGAAACTTTAGAATTGAAATACGTCTGGTGTACAGATGACATTTCCAAATTTTGGTGAAAATTGAAAAACCGGAAGTGGGACATCGGAAACCGGAAGTGGGACCGTAAGTCCGTATCTCAAAAACGGCTCTAACGATTTTCTTCAAACTTGCTATATAAACACTTTATTAGATGTCCTTTCGAATGATATAGTTGGTTAGTTCAGGAAAATTGATAGGCGTCCTGTATAAATAGCTCAATTTCAGGCCTCGCAAAGGCGTTCCTTTAAAAACTGTTGTACGGATTTTTTTCAAACTCGCCATTTTAACTCACTTTTAAATATGCTTTTGTATGTAATTATTGTTTTCCTGTCAATAATTGAGTTTAACCGGAAGTAGGACATCGGAAACCGGAAGTGGGACCGTAAGTCCGTATCTCAAAAACGGCTCTAACGATTTTCTTCAAATTTTCTATATAAACACTCTATTAGATGTCCTTTCGAATGATATAGTTGGTTAGTTCAGAAAAATTGATAGGCGTCCTGTATAAATAGCTCAATTTCAGGTCTTGCAAGCGCTTTCCTTTGAAAACGGCTGTACGGATTTTTTTTCAAACTCGCCCTATTAACTCACTTTTAAATATCCTTTCGTATGTAATTATTGTTTTCCGGTCAATAATTGATTTTTTGTAAAAGTTGGTATCCCAAAAACGGCTCTAACAATTTTCTCTTTAGGTCACTTTTATGCTTTCTGATTACATTATCTTTCAAAAATGCATATAATACGTGCAATAGTGGGTAATGGAAGTCGTGTGGCTGTTTCACACCAGATTTTTTTTTTTTTTAACTTGGTATGTAAACTCTGTTTGTATAACTTTACACATGTATCAATTTTCTTTCGCTGGAAAATTGTTAAGTGTCTAATTTGTTAGGCTAATTTTACGTTTTTTGACCTTACATTATGTCAAAAAAGTGCATATAATAAATGTAATAGCTAATTTCAGTTAGTTTCGAAAACATTTGGAAACCAGATGTTTTCGAAATGGTAAAATTATCTAACTGTACATTAAAAATATATAGAAAGCATTATATACCGTCCCAAATTAACTAAAAGATTATTAGTAAAAAGTATAGGCATTAGAAAAAGTAGGTATCCTAGATTTTTTTTTTTTTTTTAAATAAGAGAGAGAGAGAGATAAGAAGAACAATTACACGAAAAAAATCATCTCTAAATAGAAACAAAAATTTAAAAGTTGCCAATGGGGTCGTATACTAAAGGTGTAACGCAAAATGGTCTAGATATTACGATTATTTATTTTTTTTTTTCTATTCTAAATATATATATCTATATATAAATATATATTTACTGATTTTTAGAATAATATTTCGTAATAAAAAGTTTTAAATAGTACTTATATATTTCAATTAGACAATAAATATGAAGATTTCTTGAATTTCATTTTTCTACTTTTGGTTTATGTTATGCACTAGTAATATCCCTATTCAGTGAAAGGTAAAGCGGCGAATAGACGTGCAGAGTGCCGCAGGGGTAAATAAGTGAAGGGAGTAAGGGGCTGAGCACCCTAGTAATAATAAAAAAAAAAATCTAACGATTGCTCTGCTTAGGAAAAGCTATCACCAAATTGAGAAAAATTTCACAATCAAATCGTACCGGTACATATATATATGTTTGTATGTATTATCATTACTATTATTATTATTCTTTTTTATTTTTCGCGTGTAAATGAATTTATGCCAAGGACAAAATAAATTAATTAAATTAATTAATAAACTCATAAGTTCATTTATTTATTTATTATTATTATTTTTTATTTATTTATTTTTATACTTTTAATTAAATATTTAACAATTCTAAAACTATTACAGGGATTTTATTTAATGTCTTTTAATTAATTGAAATAATTTTATTTAAATGCTCAATTCTGAGTCCTTGAATTATTTCGCATCTTTTTGCTTTCAGATTTCGTAAAGAGGTAGTCGGAGACACAAACATTTTTTTTTTTTTTTTTTTTTGCAATATATATAAAAAAAATTAGATTTTTAAGCAAAGAGTTCTTTCTCTCTCTCTCTTTTTTTTTCTTTAATGCATTTGGACTCTGAAAAAGAAAAATTCTGTGTAGACCCAGAAAGTATGTTTTAACGACACCATTATCCCCCTTCCCCTTTCGACATGAACGATATCATCAATCAATCTTAATGACTTCCCGTAAGTTTCGCGGGGCGTTTCCGATGGGAGGCGGAGAAATCTGCTGAAATTGAGGTTTTTCAATTTAAAAATTAAAGTTTCTTATATTCTCATTAATAGAGATTTAAATAAAACAATTTATAAAAACATTAATAAAAAGCTTGGTTTTCTTGAGAAAGCGACACGCTATACAGATTTCAGATATTGCAATTTGTTGATAAGTTAGAGGCTAGTAAAGCAACACAAGTGTATTTTTCGCATTTTACAGCTTAAAAATAAAGGGTTAAAAATTAAATATAACAGTTTTTGTTTCACGGGTCTTCAGTGTATGATTGTGAATTTTCTGATTGTGAAAACAGAATTAAAAAAAATTCATTAGGTAATGTGTAATTCTATAAACAAATTTCGCCATAGAATAACGTAGGCTTTGGATGACCTTGACGATCCGTGATGCACCCCCTTAATACGCATCTTCAAGCCTATATGGTTATCTGCTTCCGCAGGCAGAATTACTCTAGATGCAACATCTATCATCTTCCACAGTGTTATGAAGTTTTACCAAGTTTCTTCTGAGAGTAGCATTTCACCTGAATCTCTCTTCTAGTATATTTCTTTGCACATCGTCAAGTTTTTGTCCCTTTAACCATCAGCAAGTATCCAAATATATGTAACTGACTACTCTTATGGACTTTTCTAAAATAATTTTTTAAACTGAGGATTCCATGTATTCACGGTGAAAAGCTTTATGCACACACACACGCACACACACACATATATATATATATATGTATTGTAAATTTGGTTTTAATAAATGAATATGACTACATCGTTTTGTTTTATAAAGGATTAAATTACGTACTTAATTTTAAATAGCATTTACCTTACTTAAAAGTGACTATTGACTTACTTGAATATGACTATTTTAAAATGTTTCTAAATGGCTTTAGTGCCTTTTAATAATTACAAACATGTTTTTAATTTACGTGATTTGCGTAATTTACGTAATTTGATTTTAATTTACGTACATGTCTTTTTAAAAAATCTCATTTTATGAGAAAATGTTTCTCTTTTAAATTAATCACCTTCTATGTTTTATTCAACATACCTGGATGCATACGCATTTATTTAAATATGATGCTTTAGAGGTTATAATTAAAAAAAACGCAAAAATATTATTCATTTACTAAATTCAAGAAAATAGAAAAAATAATAAAGATATTATTTATTAGATCATATTTATTACATTAAAAACAAAATTTTTATAATTATTTTTGGTTGTATGCTGTATTCAGATAACTATCAAATTACCTTAAAATGAACAGACGTTGTTTAAACATGATCAAAATGATCAAAAAGTTACTTGCAAATGAAAATATGAACATAAAATATAAAGGAAAGACATGTCTTACATGAAATATTTTCTGATTTCGCTTTGGAAATCAAATCAACAGCCACATCAAGATAAGCTGAAATTCGTTCTTTTTGTGCACAACAGCAAAAGCCCAAATTTACAAGCGAAGAAAGCAAAATCAAACTGACTGGTAGTAATCTGTAAAAATAAGCACATAATTAACATGATATATGAAATATGTTTGTAAAATATATTGTTCAAACAAAAAATTTGTTTATAGTATAATAGTACAATAACTACATAGAGCGATGCATCAGCCGCCATCTTTTTGCTTTTCCCGCTTTGTGCAATTATCGCATTCTTCATCTGATGGAATATAAGCATTTTATATTCTTTCCTCGAGTGAACTGAGCAAATTATTGTGGAATTAAATATAACATAACTTATATTATTAATCTGAAATAAAATAAAATAAAATAAAATAAAATAAAGAAAGTTATTCAAAAGTAATATATGATGACCAAAACACTGACTACCACTCGATGATCTATGGACTCGCCTTGTATATCCTAAGGCAAAACTAATAATTCTAAAGAATATATATATATATACAGTAGAACCTGTAAAAGTGACCACCTTGGTAAAGTGACCACCTGACTAAAGTGACCATTTTCTCGACTAAAGCGACCCTTTTCTAATTTTAAAGACCCTTTATAAAGTGACCACCTGCGTATAGTGACCATTTTAGCCGGTCCCTAGGGTGGTCACTTTAGACAGGTTCCACTGTATATATATATATATATATATATATATATATATATATATATATATATATATATATATATATATATATATCGGATGCGCCAGCTCTTCTTATAGGAGCTCTAGTTTAATATAGGGTTTTCCCATGATAGGGGTTTTCCATGATTCTTGATTTATTGCAAAATTTTCAAAAATTACAACAACAAATTTACAATTTATATTACCTATAATCACATTAAAAGTTGCATATTGAAAAACTTTTTTCTGTCTTCTATTATTTTAGTATGTTCAGAAATTATAGACATCACCTTAAATACTAAACTGCGAATTAGTTTCTAACTGTTATTGGCAAAATAAAAATCTATGACTAATGTAACACCTTTTTATACATCAGAAAATAGTCAGTAAACTCCCGATTATCCGTGAGCTTATTATGCGCGTTGCGGATCATCCGCGCGAAGAGAAAGAGGACGAGGTCAACAAAGAGTGTTTTCTCAAAAAGAAAGAAAAAGAAGACTATAGATGAAATTCTGTCTATTAGTCCAGGCAACGAAGGCCAAAATTTGACGAATAGAGGAAAAAAATCGTGTAGTTTTGAAATTTTACATACTCATAGCCGAGAGGGTCCTGAACAACATACTAAAAGTCCCCGCCCGTGGGGGGTGAGCAGGGGGCAGGGGGGGCATTTAAGGGGGGCAATTTTCAGTTTTTATTAAATATCTTAAAAACTATCGCATTTAGAGAAAACATGTCAATTACAAAACTAATCTACGTAAAATTTCCTACAAAAATGTATATTACATTTTGTTTGTACGATCATTAGTTTAGAAGATATAGGGAGATGAAATAACACATTTTCTTGAAAAATTCTTTTTTGCAATAGTAAAATCAACTAAAATGTGCAATTAAAAGGGTTCTTGTCAAATATTTTCTAATGTAAAAAACAAATATATACATAGGGAATATGCAAGGATAATACAGCATGTTTTGTAAGTTTTAAATAATTTTAAGGCTAGTAGGCGCAAGTGGCGGTTTGAGTAAAAATCTAGATAACGAAGACCCAAAACCGATCAACATTAAAAATAAAAATCGTGTAGCTTAGAAATTGAGCACAGTTATAAAGTTAAGTGCCCTGAATAACATACTAAATGTCCCTAACCATGGGGGGGGGGGGCATTTAAAGGGGGCACATTTCAGTTTTTATTAAGTATCTTGAAAACTATCGCATTTAGAGAAAAAAAAAGTCTCAAAGATATAAGATTTTTTTTAATGTTGATCAGTTTTGGCTCTTCGTTATCTGGATTTTTACCAAAACACCACTTGCGCCTACAAACCTTAAAATTATTTAAAACGTACAAAACATGCTGTATTATCCTTACATATTCCCTATGCATATATTTGTTTTGTACATTAGAAAATATTTTATCAGAACCCTTTTAATTCCACAATTTAGTTGATTTTACTATTGCAAAAAAAAAAAAAAAAAAAAAAAAAAGAATTTTTCAAGAAAATGCGTTATTTCGTTCCCCTATATCTTCTAAACTATTGATCATACAAACAAAATAGAATATACAATTTTTTTAGGAAATTTCACGTAGATTAATTTTGCAATTGAGATTTTTTTTTCTCTAAATGTACTTAATAAAAACTGAAATGTGCCCCCTTTAAATGCCCCCCCCCATGTTTAGGGACTTGTAGTATGTTATTCAGAGCACTTAACTTTATAACTGTGCTCAATTTCTAAGCTACACGATTTTTTTTTTTTTTTTTTAATGTTGATCGGTTTTGGGTCTTCGTTATCTAGATTTTTACTCAAATCGCCACTTGCGCCTGCTAGCCTTAAAATCATTTAAAACTTACAAAACATGCTGTATTATCCTTGCATATTCCCTATGTATATATTTGTTTTTTACATTAGAAAATATTTGACAAGAACCCTTTTAATTGCACACTTTAGTTGATTTTACTATTGCAAAAAAGAATTTTTCAAGAAAATGTGTTATTTCATCTCCCTATATCTTCTAAATTAATGATCGTAAAAACAAAATGTAATATACATTTTTGTTGGAAATTTTGCGTATATTAATTTTGTAACTGACATTTTTTCTCTAAATGCGATAGTTTTTAAGATATGTAATAAAAACTGAAAATTGCCCCCTTAAATGCCCCCCTGCCCCCGCTCACCCCCCACGGGCGGGGACTTTTAGTATGTTGTTCAGGACCCTCTCGGCTATGAGTGTGCAAAACTTCAAAACTACACGATTTTTTTTTTTCTATTTTTCCTATTTTGTCTGGACTTATCCAGATTTTTACTCAAACCGCCACTTGCGCCTGCTAGCCTTAAAATTATTTAAAACTTACAAAACATGCTGTATTATCCTTGCATATTCCCTATGTATATATTTGTTTTTTACATTAGAAAATATTTTACAAGAACCCTTTTAATTGCACACTTTAGTTGATTTTACTATTGCAAAAAAGAATTTTTCAAGAAAATGTGTTATTTCATCTCCCTATATCTTCTAAACTAATGATCGTACAAACAAAATGTAATATGTATTTTTGTAGGAAATTTTACGTAGATTAATTTTGTAATTGACATTTTTTCTCTAAATGTGATAGTTTCTAAGATATTTAATAAAAACTGGAAATTGCCCCCCTTAATTGCCCCCCCTGCCCCCCGCTCACCTCCCACGGGCGGGGACTTTTAGTATGTTGTTCAGGACCCCCTCGGCTATGAGTATGCAAAATTTCAAAACTACACGATTTTTTTCTTCTATTTTTCCTATTTTGACTGGACTATATGACAGAATTTAATTTAGTACGACAGGACTAATAATATTTATGTTTTAACACCCTTAAAAAAAAGTAATAGAGGGCGTTCAGTAAAATTCCTAAACACATATTCAATTAGTATATTGATTTTTAATTCCAACTAAATTATTGGAATTTAAATGCATTGATTGCATAGTGTCTTCCCTAATTGTTTAATACTTATTTACTAAATATTTTAATTCTTAAAATAATCTTAAAAACAATTTCGCCTTTATTGTTAATAATTAAGAGCGTCAATGTCTACAGAACAAAACATAATAATAATAAAAAAAATTATAAACTGATTATTCGATACTTAAATTATACTCAAAATTCCTCACAGATTAATTAATATAATCCATTGACATTCACCCAAGACCCGTTAACTATGTGGTCAGAGAACAGAACTACGAACCCGAAGACTATGTGTTTAATCCTCACTGATGGTAAGTTAAATATATATATATATAAATGCTTTTACGGATTTCACAAAATATTTTAAGATAGAGTTCGTTTAAATTAGAGAGAGAATATTAAAGGATTAGAGTAAGTGAGAAAATAGAGATAGAGTAAGAGTATTAGAGAATTAAATAATAAAACTGGATATTAGCAGGCATTTTTGAAGTGGAGCACTATAAACTGGTAACTACGCAAAATAGCAGATTCAAAGAAATAGTCTTGTCGTACTAAAAATACTTGAAAACACTAATCTAAATATTCAGAAATGTTTCGCCAAAAACCGTTGGCTGTGTGGTCAGAGTACAGAGCTTCGCCCCTAATGTTGTGCGTTCGATCCTCACCGATGGGAAGAGAAAAAATTACATATAGAGATTTTTACGGATTTCACAAAAAAATTTAAGATAGAGAAAGAAATTAAGTTGTAGAAGGAAGGAATTTTTGAAGTGAAACATTATAAATTAGGTAACGACGCAAAATGTCAGATTGAAAGAAATAGTCCTGTCGTACTAACGAATGATTAAAAAAATTAAAATTATTATTATTATTATTATATTCTTTTTATCATTTTACAGTATAGTATACTATTGTTAAATTTTGTGCATAAGTTAGCTTACACGTTACACCTTAGCTTCATCGTAACTCCATTTTTTGTTTGTGATTTAGTACATAAAATACAAATATTTTTTACTGTATTGTAACAATTTCACATGTTTGCACGATTTTTATTTCCATTGTCCGACTACCGTAGGTAATGGAAGTATTGCATTCGGTCAAAAAATTCTATATCGAGTTTTACTATTAGATGTACTTTCGAATGATATAGTTCATTAGTTCAGGAAAATTGATAGGTGCCCGATATAAACAGGCCAATTTCAGGTCTTGCAAGACCGTTCCTTTAAAATCGGCAGTACGGATTTTTTTTCAAACTCGCCATATTAACTCCTTTTTAAATAATCTTTTGGATGTAATTACTGATTTCCGGTCAATAACTGAATATGCCTAGTTTTGATAAAAGTTGGTATTTCAAAAACGGCTCAAATGATTTCCGGGAAAATTGTTACATAAATCCATACTAGATATCCTATCTCATGTATTGCGTGGTTATTACAGGAAAATTAACAGTCATCCTGATTAGGTAGGTCAGTTATAGATTTCGGAAATTGATGTTTCAAAAAATAACTTTTTTTTTTTTTTTTTTTTTTTTTTTGTAACTCGCTATGCAAACTCTATTTTATATTTTTAGTTCCCCATCATACTATAGGTATGGGGAACTTAAGTAATCGTGAAAAATTTCAACCTAGGTTTTTTGACTTTTTTATACGTTTTCAGGTGTGAGGAATCCGAAAATGACATAATTAGTATGGTGTCTGTATGTAGGGTGTCTGTTAGTGTGTTACTCCGTCAGTTTGTTAGTCTGTTTACACGATATCTCACGAACAAATGATCGCAGAGAGGTCAGATTAGTTTTAAAATATTACTTTCGATACTGGCAAGAACCCTATTCATTTGCAACATTCGAATTAAAAAACTTCGTAAAATATTAGAAATTTACGATTTTTTTAACATGGGAGAATAGGACAAAATTTCACTTAAACGTGCATTAAATGCAAACTTTTTACTGTAAAAATGTCGGACCAGTTTTAAAATATCAGTTTAGATGGCGGAATGACCATCAGTAACTATAAGTATGCTACTTTGAAAATTTCGCAAGTTATTGGAAATTTACGAATTTCTTAACATGGCAGCATAGGGCATAATTTCACATAAACGTCAAATATGAGCGATATTTTCATCGTAAAGATGTCAAACCTTTTTCGAAATATTACTTAGGATACTGGAATGAATATCATAGACTATGGTTTTTCCAATTTAAAAAATTTCGTAAGTTATTTGGAATTTACGATTTACTTAATATGTCAGAATAAGGCAAAATTGAGCATAAACTTCCATTTTGAAGATCATAAATATATTAGACAACTTCAAAATTACATTTATGATATTTGTTTGAACATGATTGAATACGAATATTCTAATAGGAAAATTTCGTAAATTATTCGTAATTTACGATTTTATCAACATAGTGAAATTATAAATTTTTCATATAAACAGAAATTTTGAGGATTATTGCATTCGAAATAGTAGCATGAAAACTAAACAACGGAATTAATCCAGACAAAATAAATTAATAGATTAGAATAAGATAAATGTATCGAAGTGAACGGTGGATAGCCTATTAGGTGAGGATTTCATTCTGTCACTGTATCAAGCTTGGGTCAAATTCATTTCTTTTAACATGGTTATAATATGTCTCGCACTAGAAATTTATGAGAACATAAATATGATGGGGAACTGAGCAGAGTCCACCTATGCCAACTAGTTTTACACGTATATCAAGTTTCTTTTACCGGAAAATGTTTTGATGCCTACTTCGTTAATTTAATTTTATGTCTTCTGATCACATTATCCTCACCCCCCCCCCCCCTCAAAAAAAAAAAAAAAAAAATGCATGTAATACGTGCAACAGTGGGTAATGGAAGTCGCGGGGTTGTTTCATACCAGATATTTTGCATCAATATATTGCACAAAAGAATCAAGTTTTCTAACTTTTTTTAAGTAATTTGTCCCACATTTTCAGCCTTTTCAGCCTTGAAAACTTTTGTAGTTAGAATCTATATATTTATAGGCAAGCACGAAATTTTTGGTACACTTTTAACATAATAGAGTAGAAGGTTGAAAATGGTATCATTCGAAAGTTATGGTTATCCAGATGACGAGAATACAAAAATTATTTTCTTACGATGTCATATGCATATCCCCCCATTTTCCCCTTCCATGCACGTATTCCTGTACATTAAGAAATACCTAAAAGTAGAAAGTTGTTAAATCTGGATATTTCTGAAAATACAAATAAAACCATAGACACAGTAATTTGTATTACGTATCACTCTCGGCTAAAAAATTTATATTCAAAGAAAAAACAACCATCACGTGGTAGAAATTCGAGTGAATGAGTGGTAGATAAAAAGTTTATACTGTTGAATATATACGCAAGTGAAAAAAGGATTTGCTTTGAGAGTTCTATCTTTTTTTTTTTTTTTTTTTTTTTCTTTTTGATTTATGTCAGCTCTAATTTAAAATTATATTTTTAAGCAAAAACGTAATGTATTCCAATTAACTAAAACTGACTAAATTAAAAAAAAAAAAAAAAAAGTGTTTTATGTGTTGACGCCCCTAACCGTCTATGGGGGCCAAGCAAACGATTTCCTATGTTAACAGCTCATTGTATTTTTTTTTCTTTTAAAATTAAAAAAAAATTATCTCTCGATTTCAATCCTCATACTTGAGTATAGTTACATATAAATTACAGTCTGTGTGTGTCAGATTGAGTTATTTTTTCTGCAAAATTCATAAAATTTTAATTTTAAACTTCAAAACTTTGGAAAAATAAAATGACAGACTTCTATTTTTGAATATAAACATAACTATTTAATTTCAGTGGAATGGGATTCATTTCAGAGGAACAGATTTGATATCTGCCGTCCTTGACGGAAAATAATAATAATAATAATAAAAGATCGCCAAATTATCTGCCGAACATATTTAATTCCTTTAAAAAATCATGGTTATTTTAATAATGAGAAATTAGTAATATAAAACAATATTTCGTAGAATATACATGTGTTACGAAAATATACATCTGTCATGTATGCTTTCGTATTGTGTTTTTGATCGCCAAATACACAAAACACCAAGGGCGAGCAGGTATAAAATCTATGCCCATTTTGTTTCTAGAGTTTTGAAAATTAAAATTAAAATTTTGTCAACTTGACAGCAAAATAACTTAATATAAGACATGTTCACGATAACTAATTTTTAATTATACCCAAATTGGGGATTAAAATCGGGAAATAATTTTCCTCATTTTTTAATAATTTTTTACGAAAAATTCAATGGACAATTAACATAGAAAATCTGACCCCAACCACGGGCAGTGACGGCATCGCTTGCGTATATCTTTTACATATATAAAAAGAAAGTTTAAGATTTGGAAAAACTTTCGTTTTCTAGTTTTCGATGAATTTACAAATTTTGAGATTTCCTTGCATTTCAATTAACTGAAATTGACTACTTCTTTTTAAAAAGTGGATTTATTACTAGTTTCTACATGCATAAGAAGGAAGTAGAAGATAGGGAAAAATTTTTGATTTCCGCTTTTCGATGAATTTACACATTTTGAGATTTCCTTGCATTTTATACATAAAATTGACTACTTATTTTTTTAAAAAGTGAATTTATTATTCTATCCTCTGCATATGTAAGAAGAAAGTACAAGATTAAGAAAATTTTTAGATTTTCAGTTTTTGATAATGTTACACGTTTTGAGATTTCCTGAACTCAATTCGACCATTTTTAGAAAATATCTGACTTTTTGAGTTCAAACACTGTACTTTAAGAACCAATGGACTTAATTTAACTGAGCTTGATATTTAGTTGGACCTTCGTTTGAATTGGTGCCGATTAGCTTTCGGGCTATATCACCGAACAGGGGGTGCTTCCACATTGCGATTTTCTCTCATTTCATTAAAGAGTAAGCCTCTACAGTGTACCAAAGAAATATATTAAGTAAAACTCTGCTGATTCACTTTCGATGCATATCGAGAAACATATGGCGCGGCTGTGTTTCAAATTAATTCCGTTTACGAGAAGGCAATTTACTTTGCTTTGCTTTGCAAAAATGTGGTAACGTTTCGACCACTGGGCGATACTAGATCAGTTTAGTATGTAAATATCCTTTAAATGTTTTTCAAAACTACTGTAAACACAAAGATATTGTTCGAAAATAATTATTAAAACTTCTCTTATTTTAATTCTGTTTTTTCCAAGTTTTTTTAAATTTTGGAACTTTTACGCGTCTGTTAAAGTTGTATAATATTTTTTTATTCTACTAATTTTTACATTAATTAAAATATTTGTAAAACTATATTTTCATTTATAATTAAGTTTTTGATTATTTTCAAACTTTCTTTTAACATTTAAACAATATTTCTTTCCCCAAATTCTTATGTACTTACTGTCATTCACTACTGTATGTTTGTGAATCTCAACATAATTTAATTGTTGCCATTTTTTTTTTCCTTTCGACAAAATTTTTAAAAAAAAGGGGAAAAAAGTACATTTATTTAAAATGAGGAAAATAAATTAGAAAAAATTTAAAATAAATTAGAAATGTCAGTTCTATCGTTACAAATAAAGTACCAAATGAAAAGGAAAATTTTTGTGAATCCGATGGATTAAACAGCTTATCGATCGGACAATTAGATTTTTTTAAATTAACTAAAGTATGAGATTTTGGTGGCAACAGCAGACGATTGTATGGAAACCGTTGGGAGAAATAAAAAAAATCTGCGTCACATTTAGAGCGTGTTCAGTAGAGCGCCCGAGATGGATCAATGCGACCGGGCGATGACGTCACTGATCCTGGACCGGTCTTGGATCGGGCCAGGTATCTACTGAACGCTTTGGAACAATTTTGACGTGATAGGAGCAGCGCCATCTATCTAATTTGACCTGTATTAGCAAGTTAATTATTGTATTTCTGTTGTTTATTTTGTCTGGACTTTTAATACGTAATTCCATAAAATGCTAAACTATATTACGTTTTTTCTTAAAAAAAAAAAAAAAAAAGAAAGAAAGATCTTTTATGTAATAACAGTTTTACTTCTTTCTTATTAATGTAGAATTCTGTACTCTGCTAACAAAAAATAAGAAGCTATTAATTGATTGTACTGACAAATTACTAATATACATTACTTTGATTATGATTTTTCTAAATTCACGTATAAATTTTAATCATGAAAATGTTAAGAATGTTACGTTACATTTATTTTTAAAGGAGCAGAGTAGATTTATCTTAAATGAGCATCTAAAACACCTTTCTTTCTCTTCGAATTTTATTATGAACAGAAATGTACAACAAAAACGTTTTTGAAAAATAAATAAATAAATAAATAAATTATATAAAATATGAAATATGCTGTTCAGTTAATATAATGGATTTATATAAAAAATAATCTTATTTTCTTCTTCGATTTATGAATCAATATAAAGAGCTTTTTCTCTTATTACCGAATGAATGTTAAAATAAACTAGCAATGTAAACAACACTGCATAATTTTATAGCTACTTTTTTTACAGTCTGTTTTGTTTATTAAATTTAATAATTGACATCTTAAACTTATTTTTACCTAAATTAAAAATATGTGGAAGGATTTTAATTTATTTACTTATAGTTAACTTATTGTTTTAAAGGTAAAAAATACAATCGTTTACAAACTTTTCTATTTCTAAACAAAAAAACAATCGCATGAATGAAAAGCTTTGTGTGAAAAAAAAAGAAATATAATTTTTCCCAGCTTATTTTTATATATTAAATTAACAAAATATGATAGCGTCCGAATTAAAAAAATATATTTTTTTTTTTGTTTCAATTAATATTATTTAATTTTATGTTTGAATGTTACGTTCATCAATAAAAAAAATTACGTATCGAAAATCGTTATTACGTAAAAAATCTTTTTTACACAATAAATAAATAAACATAATATTGTTTAGCATTTTATGGAATTACTTACCTTATTTTCTACAGCACAAACAATGTATATAAATAGGTACATCTGTATTAATCCTCAGCTAATCAAAAAAATAAACAATCATTGTCAAAAACAGATGTTCTTTGTTCAGGTTTTCACTGCGTAATGTCAATCAGAGCCTGATTTTCAACCTATTGCGCATTTGATCCATCACGTGACCCAATGGATCAAGAAATTTTTCTGGGCTTACTGATCCACGACCGGTCGAGACCGGTCCATCCCACTGAACGATGTGACTCTGGATCGGTCGACACCACTGAACGCGTTGGCTCGGAATCTTTCGACCGGTCTTGGATCGGGCGCTCTACTGAACACGCCCGTCGAGTCTTTTGAAGTGGGATTAAAAATTGCAGTTTTCAATTTTTTTTTTTTTGTTGTTTGTTTTTTTTTTTGTTTCTCTCTCAAACACAAAAATAATATACAGCCTGTACTTCACAAGACGAACTTGCATTGCAAATCTCATCAATATTTTGGATAAAACACAAAAAAGTTACTTTTTTTTAAATTAAATTTTATTCTAACTTCGAAAAGATTTATGTGATACGATACATTAAGAATTTGGGTTTTAAAAGTTTTTTTTTTTTAAAGATTATTATTATTATTATTATTATTATTATTATTATTCACAAAATGAATACACTTAAGAAAATTAAGAAAATTTTTAATCTAATGAAACATTAAATTGAAAATAATGTACTACTTACACTAATTATGCATGATTAGAAACTTAAACAAAACAGACGAAAATTACGAAAAAAACATATGATCACCATTAAAAATATATTAAAGCAACTGAGAAAACTTCGTTTAAAAGTATTATTACATTTTTCAAGACATTTTGTATGTATGTTAAAGAGAATAAGAACATTTTAATAAAAAAGTTTGTAAAACAATTTAGATAAAAACAATAAAAATAGATAAGTATAGCTCATGCTTGACTGAAAAATTAAAAAATTAAATTAAATTAAATTAAACAAAATTAAAAATTGGATGCAAAAACAATACAGTTTTCGGTTTTTACATTTTACCCCACATATAACCTTGTAAAAAAAATGTTCTAATTAAAAAATAATAATTAATAAATAAAAACATTGTTCAACCACGAGCTATACTTATCTACTAACAGAAAATAAATAAATAAATAAATAACGTTAAGAAAATGTATTTTTCATTTCAGATAAAGCTATCATAAGTCTCTACCACCACTTTTCTGAAGGGTCTCCGAAACTACGTTTCAGTGGTTGAATTTTCAAAAATTTTTAATATATATATATATATATATATATATATATATACCTTTAGAGCTATAATGACGTCAGTTTTACCCTGCAAGTTTAAATTTCACAAAGTTTTATATCAATTTTAATATTTAAGCGTGAATTTCTTTTCATTTCAAAAAAAAAAATTTAAAATAAATTCATGAACTTTTTTGGCTACATTTAAAAATTAAAATAAATTATGTATGCTTGCCTGAAAAAGAACTTCTTCAACTTTTTCGATACTGTCCGTTTTGATACTGATTATTAATAATTTTCTTTTCTTTTCCTTTCAAAAAAAAAGAAAGAAAGAAAATCGATTTTGATGAAATTATTGCAAAATCAGAATTTAGTTTACTGCGAAGGGCTATTGATTTTTTTTTTCAAATTACAACATCGCTTTTAATTTATTCAATTATATTTTTGATAAATTTTCGATTTCGATAAATGTCCTACTATAGTGAAACTGGCGACAACGTTTTATCCGTAGATTGAGACTAATAGTCCTCCATACTAATAACAATAAATAATAATAATAATAATAACAATAACAATTTAAAAAAAATTTAATGCTATAGTTCAATCTTCATCTTTGATACACAAAAAGAAATTGGAAAGAAAAAGAGCTTGTCGTTTACATTAATGCAGATAACAATAAAAGAGTAAAATTTATAAGAATTAGCTATTAGCTATTTATTAATAGCTATTAGCTATTTATTTGCTATTTATCTAGAATTATTATAGTTTTTTGCCCACCAGCCGAGAGGTTCTGTGCTCAAAGCTGGTAGACGTGAGGTGCCAGATTCGATCCCAGGTCGTGCTCGTCGACCCAGTCTTTCGGAATTTTTTGTGATTTTCTCCGAAACTTGTGTAAATATGGGCTGAGACCCCTTAGAAATACCCCACGGAGGGCGCTTTCCTTCAGATCTAGGACCCTGGTGCAGTCAACCGGCCTTAATTCCCACAACCCAGTCTAATCCTTATAGTTTTCTACGAACCGCCATCATTCATTTAAATATACCTTTTAAATCATTTTAAGCGCTTAATATTAAGTAAATTTTGAAATCTTCATCTTTTTACACACATACATAAAAAATTTGTTTGTTTGTTTTTTCCCCAGGAAAAAATAGAGTAAACTAAGAAGAATCCATATAATACTGTAAAAAATCCATATAATACTAGTAACTTTAATAAACTTTTTATTACTTGAATTAATACCGTAAATATGTATGTCTTACGACTCTATTCACCAATAACTTTAACTCCCGGTTGAACGCAACAACTTAAAAAGCGCATAAAGTCAGAGTGTAACTTTTTAGCAAAATTTGTCCCGTTGCTTCTTTCATCTAGCGGCATTGTTACTTTCAGCCATTTTTGGCAGAAAATAACCAAACAATGCTTATATGAAATCGTTGACTCTAGATGGCAGAAGTAACCATCCAAATTTTATTGAAAAGCTGCACCCTGCCTTTAGACGCTTTTCAAGTTTTTGCGTTGAACCGGGAGTTGAAGTTAAAGGTGAATACCGCCATTAGTTTCTCAGAAATGTACCTAACAATTATGATAAATCTTTAATGTTAAGGGTTTTTGAAATGACAAGCTGATATGGCTTATGCTCATCTTGAGAAAATTAATATTTTATAGCTAATCGTGATCGACTGTGGACAAAATAAATCAGAAACCTTGCTTTCTAGGAAATTACTCGAACAATTTTGATTTAAAAAAAAAAAAAAAGAAGTTGACTAATTTTTTTTTTTTTTTTTTTTTTTTAAAGATGAAATTTCGATTTTTATCATTTTTATATTCAGAAAATTTAATAGTCGGTAACCTACGATTCGACGTGAGAAATATACAGCAGAAACAAAGTTTTCTTGGAAAGTACTCGAAAGTTTTCGATAAAAATTTTAAATTAGCTATTTTCACAAATGACAATTTGATATTAATTACCCTCATTAATAAATAAATATATAAATAAATAAAATAAAATAACGTTTATTGGTTACCAGCAGTTTTCTTGGGACAAAACATAGAAACTTTTTTTTTTACTGCTTTAACGGCTTTGATTAATAATAATAATAATAAGGCTAGAAATATTTTAACTGACATTTCGATCTAAATTAACTTTTCTTTAGACAAATATTAACATTAGAAGAAGAAAAAAAAAGAAATAAAAAACCTCACTTTTAGGAAAGTTGGCATTTACTGTTAAATTGAGCTCCGCCAAGGTTAAGTTGTGATAGGAACTTGGTTTTCTTCAAAACTCCTTGGATGATTTTCATAAAAATTTATATGAACGGAATATCAGAGACGATAATTTGATTTATCTCATCTTCATTAAAAAATACATTTCACAAGTAACCCGCGCTCCGTCCGACGCAAGATATGGCAGAAATCGGGTTTTCTGGAACAAATTCTAAAGATTTTTGTGAAAATTGCTGATAAGGTGATTTTTGAAATTAGAAATATTTATGATTTATTATAATTATCTTAAATATACGTACATAATGTTAAAAATTCATTCAGTAAAGAAATATCACCATTATGATGATTTCCGAAAATAAATCCTTCTACTTACTAAACAGATGATTTTTACTATGAATGGTCTCTTCCCAGCGTCATCTGTTCAATCACGTGATATAGAGAAACAAAGAAGCGAATTCAGTTAAATATTGTTCTTAAGAACAAAGGTATTAATATTTAATACAAAACAAAAGTAATATTGTGCATTTGTAAACAGTAGAATAATTGTATATTGTACTTGTAAGTTTAATAATATTTAAAAAACACTTTATATGTTTATTTATTTTCATAAGTAAGAATCGATTTTTCTATGTTGTGGTGTAACTGTTACATTAACTGACCTAGCAATAAATAGTGGAATGTTTATGGATTATAACTTGAAATTAATTTAAATGTTTTAAGTTAAATTTAATCGCGTAACGGTGTTACAACAAATTAATTAACTTAGCTACTGGCCGAAATAGCTTTACACCGTACTATGTTGCATTGTTAATGATATAAGTACCAAAAATTAGAGTATTTAACATGTTTTCCATCAACATTAATAGCAATATAAACTAAATGATGATTGTAAATGTATACAGCAAACAAAAGATGATGAATAATAATATATAATTGATTAAAAATGATAATGCATTAAAAAAAAAAAAAAAACAGATTAAATCGGATTGATCAAAAATAAGAATGGAAAATGTGTTAAATTAGCAATCGTTATCCATATAGAAGACTTCGTCTGCTCTTTGTTTAGCTATGTCATGTGACCTCTGACGCAGGTGGGAAGAGCCCATTCGAATAAAACTTGAACAACCATGTAGTAGCATTTTAAATGTTAAATTTGAACGCATTTATGTTTATTTATAAAAAAAAAAATTCTAAATTATTGTTTAAATATAACTATAATATGCATTCATTTATTTGATTAGTTATGTTATTTAGAAAAAAGTATTTTAAGAAAGTTTAACAATATTCCCAGTGTCTTCTGCTAAACCACGTGATATAGAACAGCAAAGAATCGAATTCAGTTAAATATTGTTTTTAAGAACAAAAGTATTAATTTAATGTAAAATAAAATAAGAATAATATTGTGCATTTGTAAACAGTAGAATAACTGTATTTGTAAATTTAATATTTTTTTTAAACACTTTATATGTTTATTTATATTTACATGCAGGAATCTATTTTTGTATGTTGTAGTGTAACTGTTACTTTAACTGTTCTAGTAATTTGTAAAATGTTTATGGATTATAACTTGAAATTACTTTAAAATTTTAAAATGTTTTCAGTTAAATTTAATCGCTTAAAGATGTTACAACAAGTTAATTAACTTAGCTACTGACCGAAATAGCTTTACACCGTACATATTGCACTGTTAATAATTTAAATACCAAAAAAAGTATACTTAATATGTTCTCCATCAATATTAATAGGAAAATATAAACTAAACTAGTTGGCATAGGTGGACTCTGCTCAGTTCCCCACCATATTTATGGTCTCATAAATTTCTAGTGTGAGAGATATTATGATCATGTTAAAAAAAAATGAATTTGACCAAAGCTTGATACAGTGACAGAAAGAAATCCCCGCCTAATAGGCTATCCATAGTTCACTTCGATATATTTATCTTATACTAATCTATTAATTTATTTTATCAGGGTCAATTCCGTTGTTTATGTTTCATGCTACTATTTCCAATGCAATAATCCTCAAAAATTCATATTTATATGAAAAAATTACAATTTCGCTATGTTGATAAAATCGTAAATTATGAATAATTCACGAAATTTTCCTATTAGAATATTTGTGTTCAATCATGTTCAAAAAAATATTATAAATGTAATTTTGAAGTTGTCATATGTATTTATGATCCTCAAAATGGAAGTTTATGCCCAATTTTGCCTTATTCTGACATGTTAAGTAAATCGTAAATTCCAAATAACTTACGAATTTTTTAAATTGGAAAAATCATAGTCCATGATATTCATGCCAGTAACCTAAATAATATTTCGAAAGTGGTTTGATATCTTAACGATGAAAATATCCCTCAAAATTGACGTTTATGTTAAAATTTGCTCTATTCTGCCATGTTAAGAAATTCGTAAATTTCCAATAGCTTACGAAATTTTTATATTGGAAAATTCATAGTCATTAATATCCATGCCAGTGTCCTAAATAATATTTCGAAAGTAGTCTGATATCTTTACGATGAAAATATCGCTCAAAATTGACGTTTATGTGAAATTTTGCCCTATACTGCCATGTTAAGAAATTCGTAAATTTCCAATAACTTGCGAAATTTTCAAAGTAGCATATATATAGTTACTGATGTTCATTTCGGCATCAAAACGGATATTTTAAAACTGGTCTGACATTTTTAGAGTAAACAGTTTCCATTTAATACGCGTTTAAGTGAATTTTTGTCCTATTCTCCCATGTTAAGAAATTCGTAAATTTTCAATAACTTACGAAATTTTTATATTTGAAAATTCATAGTCCTAAATAATATTTCAAAAGTAGTCTGACATCTTTACGATGAAAATATCGCTCAAAATTGACGTTTATGTAAAATTTTGCCCTATACTGCCATGTTAAGAAATTCGTAAATTTTCAATAACTTGCGAAATTTTCAAAGTAGCATATTTATAGTTACTGATGTTCCTTCCGGCATCAAAACGGATATTTTAAAACTGGTCTGACATTTTTAGAGTAAAAAGTTTCCATTTAATGCGCGTTTAAGTGAATTTTGTCCTATTCTCCCATGTTAAGAAAATCGTAAATTTATAACAACTTACGGAGTTTTTTAAATCGAATTTTGCAAATGAATAGGGTTCTTGCCAGTGTCGAAAGTAATATTTTAAAACTGATCTGACCTCTCTGCGACAATTTGTTCTTGAGATATCGTGTACACAGACTAACAAACTAACGGACTAACAGACTAACAGACACCATACAAATTTTGTCATTTTCGGATTCCTCACACCTGAAAACGTGTAAAAAAGTAAAAAAAACCGAGGGCGAAAATTTTCACGATTACCTAAGTTCCCCATACCTATAGTATGATGGGGAACTAATAATGATTATAAATAAATACAAAAAAAAAAAAAAAAAGGAATAATGATATAAAATAGAATAAAATAAACGATGATGTATAAAAAAAATAACAGAGATCAAATCTGATTGATAAAAAATAAGAATAGAAAATGTGTTACTTCGGCAATCGCTGTAGATAAATATAGAAGATCTCGAGTGCTCTTTATTTGAAGCAACTATATCATGTGACCTCTGACGTCAGGGGAGAGAAACCCATTTTTGTTTTCGAAACTCTCTTGTACGTTAATTTCAAAATATGCTAAAATGTTTAATTTTATATACCAACAATATTATAATAAAAATAAAAATTCAATTACTCTTGAAAAGACAGATCAAATTACATAGTTAATATTTATTAACTATGAAAGGATTACTAAGATTTTTCGGGCCACTAAGATTTTTCGGCCCTGAAACTAAAGAAAATATCATATTGGTCACACGTATGAAATTCTTACATTGAATTGCCTTAGAACATGTATCTTTTATGTTTATCAGTATTTTTTATTTATTACAGTAATTGTTTGTTCCCAGGGGCTTAAAAGATTCACAAATTTGCATTTTTGGCCAAAATTCCGTTATTTTTAGAGGTTTGACCTATTATTTTATATGACCGCAAAAGTGCAACATTTTCCAATTGAAAAATGTTATGAAGCAGACTATGACGTAAATTATACACAAATATAAATGTGTTGTTCCATTGTGCTCGTATAAATAAAAAAAGAGTTAAAAAAAAAAAAAACGCACAACATTGAATATGTTAATTTTTTTACGTGCTTGAAAGAGATGAAATCAAATCTATCTTTCAGTGGGTAGAGTACAATCTGCAATATTTGGAAATTTGTGATTTCGCCTATGGTGATTCTTTTGCATTCTGTGTGCTACATTCATTTTTATGAATATACCAATATTCGTCTTTCTACAACTAATGTATAATGGATAGAAATAGTTTGATTAGAAATAGTGTAGTAATAATCTACAAGGTGTACTGAATTTATAGCCAAACTTTATAGTTAGGTAAATTACATATAAAGAAGCATTTTTTATATAGCAATATGGGGTCGGAAATGAATGTCTTCGGTGACTCCTGAGCCCACCCTTTTGCCGCTTTAGCATTTTTTTTTCCCCCTTGTCTTTTTTTTTTTTTTTTTTTTTTTTTTTTTTTTTCAACACTGGTATCAGAAGATTTTTCGCACGCTTGAATTGTATGTGTGCGTTTTCTTTTCTTTTTCATGCTGTTTTCTATGAATTTTTTTCTTTTTCCCATTCTAAAGTACAGTGTACTTTTTCTCGCCTACACTTTTCATTTCTGGCATCACATTGATGTACAAAAATTCTTCCTTATATGTGTTTTACCTAACTTAAAGCTTTAGATCATGCATTCAGGGACACCTTGCATATTTATTTGAAATATAAACACAAATACAGAAAAACTTGCTCTAAAATTATGTAACTTTCAGCAACAATGTCCCCATATGGAGCTTATATTTAACATAATGTCAACAATGACTATGAGAGAGTCTACGCATTGGCACTGTTATATCATATTTCATAGCAGTTTTGAAAAACTTTTCGAGTTAATTCGCATCATTACTGTAGTCAGAAAAGTATTGTAATCATGTCAAAAATCCGAATTTGAGATTTTGATGTTTCTATACGTTTCGAGGTCCCCTAAGTCCGTTTTCACTATTTTTTACGATGATGTATGTATGTGTGTGTGTGTGTGTGTATGTATGTCTGTATGTATGTGTGTGTATATGCCTCTGAGTGAACTCGCTAGCGTCTAAACGCTTTGTTTGAATAAGCTGAAAATTGGTACGTTTATTGTAAGTCACCGTAGTACGAACCCTATTGAATTTGGTGAATCTAGCGCTTATAGTTTTTTTTACAGGGACACCAGGAAAAATTCTTTGTCATTATGGTCTATGGGGCCAAATTTTTTAAAGTGCGATAGCATCTAAACGCTTTATTAATCCGAGCAAAAAATTTGTACACATGTTATAGGTCACAGTTGCACGAACTGTATAGATTTTGATGAATTTAGAACTTGCAGTTTTTTTAAAGGGGCACAAAGAAAAATTCTTTATCATTATGGCCTATGGGGCCAAATTTTTAAAAGTGTAATAGTATCTAAATGCCTTATTCAATTGAGCTGAAAATTTATATGAATATTATAAATCACTGTTGCACTAACTATAAGCATTTTGGTGAATCTAGCATTTATAGGTTTTTACAGGAACACAACGAAAAATTCTTTATCATTATGATCTATGGGCTCAAAGCTCCGTAGCGTTAAATAAAACATCGTGTAATATATGGAGAAAAAAACTCAAACACTCTATTATGGTTTTCTCTCTTTTGTTTGTTTAACAACTCCTCATTCTTTACTTTATCTACAAAACTCTTAATTACTCAATGTTCGGAAAGTCGAGTGGAGTCACTCCAGATTTTTTTATATTTATAGTGGTCTACCATTCATATAACAAAATTGTATCTTAAAATTCCTCAAAGCCAAAAAACTCTTTTATATACCCTTATCCTTTGGTTATTGAGAAAATTTTATACATAATATAAATATGTAAAACAGATATGATTATTTAACGAAACGACTTTCTTGGTGCTAAATGTTTAATTCTGATTAAACTAAATATCCCAAAGATTTATTATCAAAACAAGAGAATAAGTACTTTTCGCTTTAAAAATAGGAAAAAAAGAGTAACAGGAAAAAAAAGTTAAATGAAATACATAAGACTTACATCTCTGCACACACTGCTTTCGTCTTCATATTTCTCGGAAAAAATAAACACTATGAAATGATGTTGATTAGAATGATAATACACCTCTTAGTTGACTATCTGTCTTTTTTATAAGTTTCTCTGCCCTTTAATATTGAAGAGGTATGATATGGAAGTACTTGATTAACTTATCAGCACTTAAAAAAATTATAATTTCTGAGGGGACCGCCTTTTGACTTTAAAAAATTTTTAAATTTGCCGACTACTGTATTTTATGATTACAGATCAGAAAGTACGAGAAAAGTAAAGCAAATATTTACGTACTTTAGTTTAAGACCACACCTGGGAGTAAATTCCACATTTTCGCCATTCGCCCAATGCGTACTAAACAATGATGCGAAATTTGAAAAAAAAAAAAAAAAAAAAAAAAAAAAAACTAGTGTGTTGTGGCCACCACAAGACTTTCTTCTATATTTTCCTATACAAATTCACTCAATAACAAAAAAATACGATTTTTTTTCTAAGTTTTTTTTTTTTTTCGTTAAAAGTAAAAAAATCGATAACTTTGTTTTACATTATCACATATTTATAGTTCAACCATTCGTTTTAAAGGTATTGACGAGACCTTTCGAAAGATACCCATCTTGAAAATTTACTCCGCTCGAGGGGGGACTTCACCCCCAGGGGGGTGGCGAGGCTCCTACACATACAAAATTTTTTTCCCAGTTGACTATCTCTATTATAAATAATTCTTGTAAATTTCATAATGATTACTAAAAAATAATTCTCTTTATGCACTTTCGTACAAAATTTTGTCCTATATCACCATGTTAAAAATTTAGAAAAAGCGGGATGGCAACGCAACCTGTAAGACAATTTTTACCAAAAGTTGATAGGCACTAATTTATGTCAAGGGGCAACTACATACCAACTTGTATGAAATTCTGTGCAGTAGTTCCTGAGATACAGTTGCCACAAAATTTTGTAACACACACACAGACAGACAGACATTTTTCAAAAATTGTCAAATCGTGTTCTACAGCTCTCAAATCGTGTATATCCATCAAAAACCCGAGGTCGAAAATTTTTACGAATCCAATACTTTCTTCTATTGAATATAGAAGAAAGTAAAAACAACACTCTACTTAAAATTTTAAAATATATTATAAGGAAGACTTTAGCGATAACTAATAATATGAATTTTGTTTCCTTAAAAAATAAAAACTTTTCCTTAAGATGCATGTAGATTTATATCATTGTATGAAACCCTTTTAAAGTTTTTTGCCAAAAAAAAAAAAAAAAAAAATTAGAGTGACTCCACTCGACATTCTGAACATTAAGTAATTACCGGTTGTATAAATAAATTAAAGGAAGACCGTTAAATAAACAAAAGTGAAAATTGTAACAGGGTATTTGAGTATTCCTTCCCGTTGTTTAATTTTACGCTGTTGCACTTCAAATAATTTGAACCCCTAAATTATAATGATGAAGAAATTTTTGTTTTGTCCCTGTAAAAATCGATAAGGGCTAAATTCACCAAAATCAATTCAAATCGTGCGTTTGTAACCTATAACATGTGTATGTATTTTTAGCTCAATCGAATAAGGCGTGTTCACCCGTCGTACTTTTAAAATTTTGGGTCCATAGGCCATAATGATAAAAAAAACATTTCTTTGTGTCCCTGTAAAAAACCTGTAAGTGCCAAATTCACCAAAATCTGTAAATTTCTTTGTGACTGTCTCCTGTAATATATGTATAAATTTTCAGCTCAATCGAATAAGGCGTTTAGACGCTATTGCATTTTTAAAAAATTGGCCCCATAGGCCATAAGGATAAAGAATTTTCCTTTTAGTCCCTGAAAAAAAAAAAAAAAAAAAAAAAAACTATAAATGCTAGATCTAATTCACCAAAATCTATGCAGTTTGTGTGATGTATAATAAGGGTATAAATTATCATCCCAGACGAATAAGGTGTTTAGACGCTATCGCACTTTAAAAAATTTGGCCCTTAGGACGTAATGACAAAGAATTTTTTTTTTTTTTTTGATTTTCTGTATAAAAAATATAAGTGCTAGATTCACTAAAATCAATAGTGTTCGTGCTATGGGGACCTGTAACATACGTACCAATTTTCGGCTCATTCAACAAAGCGTTTAGGCGCTATGGTATTTATTCACCCATATTCATGTATCATCGTAAAAATAGTAAAAACGAACTTAGGGGACCTCAAAACGTATCGAAACACAAAAATTTGAAAGTCGGATTTTTGACATGTTGACAATCCTTACTTATATATGTTCAGAAAGTAAATATATATATACCGTAATTTCTGGTAGATAACTCGCAGGTAAGATGTGTCATTTCTATACCAGAATTTTTATTTAATAGTAAAATTTATACTTTTTCAAAGGAAGAGCTCGTACAAATATAAATTTATTTATCAATTGAAATTTCTGGTGCAAAACTGGATTATATAACAACCTGCGGGGTATCTACCAGAAATTACGGTAATTCTTTAACTAAAAACATTGCTAAGCATTCTCAAGTATTACTATTTTCTTTTTCTGTTTTTTCTACAAATTAAAATAAAATTTAAGTAAAAAATCATTTTTTAAAGTTAGAAGCTTTTTATTGTGAAGCCCTAAAAAGCATAAAATAAAATTTATTCTGGCAAAAACATGCTACAAAGAAATGAAAGTTTCAACACTAAGAAAATTTTAGAGAAAATATAGGTACTTTCCTTTTGCAAGAGATGAATTTTTTTTTTTATATTCAAAATATTTTAAAAAGCTTTCGAGACCAATATTCTTAGTTAGTAGTTTTTATATAATCATTCGTTAGGCCATAAATTTCAAATGTCTCGAAAACTTTTTAAAATATTTTGAATATTAAAAAAAAATTCATCTCTTGCAAAAAAAAAGTACCTATATTTTTCTCTAAAATTTTCTTAGTGTTGAAACTTTCATTTCTTTGTAGCATATCTTTGCCAGAATAAATTTTATTTTATGCTTTTTAGAGTTTCACAATAAAAAGCTTCTAACTTTAAAAAATGATTTTTTACTTAAATTTTATTTTGTGATTTTTAGTTACCAAAAAGAAAAGATTTCTTAAAAAACTAATTAAAATTTCTTAGTATATTTTGTAGAGAACGGAAGATTTTCTTTTATCAATTGACTTTTTTAAAAAAATTATTATTTATCTGCAAAAAAAAAAGTACTATATCGTCTTTTGAGGACCGAATCCGGGACCATCGCGTTATCAGCATGACGCTCTAACCAAAAGTCTAAGAACTGTTAAGAAAAATCATAGAACATCCTAGAAAAATCTACAAAATATTTATGCAAAAGGAATATTGTTCTCGAATGCTTTTTAAAATATTTGGAATATTTAAAATTTTTCATGTTTTGCAAAAGTGAAATACCTATATTTTTCTTTAAAATTTTCTTGTAGTTGAGACTTTTATGATTTTATAGCATGTCTCTGCAAGAATAAATTTTTATTTTAGGCTTTTTAGGGCTCCACAATAATAAAAAAAACTTTCAGTGTTATTTTTATTTATTTATTTTTATTTTTATTTTTATTTTTACTGACATTTTTATTTTGTGCGTTTAGTAACTGAAAAAAAAAAAAAGGCTTCTGTAAAAAACTATCAAAATTCCTTATAGGACACTGTGTAGAGAATGAAAGATTTTCTTCTATCAATTGGAATCGTTTCTATTAATTGTCGGTAAAAAAGTAACACATCGGCTTGCGAGGATCAAACCCACGAGCATTGCGTTATCACCATGACGCTCTAATCAAATGCGCTGACGAGTGACGAAAAAGGCTCTTTAAATTTACATTAAAGGGGAGGCGCCTTCTTTTCAGAATGACGCAAAGAGACGATGATAAAAATCCAATTTCAATAAAAAACTTCTAAAAGAATAATGTATATATATATATATATATAACTTTTTATTTTGTGCCTTATTTTGTGCTTTTGTGTCTAAAAAAAAAAAAAAAAAAAAAAAAAAAGCTTCTTCAAAAAAAAAAAAAAAAAAAAAAAAACTCTTCAAAAATTCTTAGAATACTGTGTGTAGACAATGAAAAATTTCCTTTTCTCAATTGACACATTTTCTATTAATTATCTACAAAATTTAACACATCGATCCTTCGGGGATGGAACTCAGCACCATTGCCTTAGCAACCTGACGCTCTAACCAACTGCGCCAACAAGCGACTATAAGGACTGCTGACATTTACTTTAAAGTTGAGGTGCCTTATTTATTAGCGTGACATGAAGACGCGATAACGAAATCCAATTTCAATAAAAATACTCTAAAAAAATATGTATTTATATATTTATTTATTTTTATTTAATTTTTTATTTTGTGCTTTTTAGTAACTAGATAAAAAGCTATTTAAAAAACTTTTAAAAAATTATTGGGATACTGTGTACACTTCCTTTTATCAACTGACACCTTTTCTATTAATTATTTGAAAAATTAAGATGATGCTCTAACCAACTGAGCCATTAAGATATAGAGACACAATGAATTGCTTACTTTTTTTTTTTTTTAAGTTGAAGTGTCTTACTTTTTATCGTGGCAGAAAACGCGATGACAAATTCAACTTCATGTAATAAAAATCAGTTAAAATGGGGGAAAATATCTTACCTGAAAAATGGAAATTTAACACTTTCAGGTCTAAACTATTTCAACCGCATATCGCCTGCTGGACTGTGGGTTTTTTTTTTTTTACTAATTAACACCTTTTCTATTAAATATCTCCAAAAATTACCATATCGGGCTTTCAAGGAACGAACTCATAAGTCATAGCTAACCGTTATCAACATGATGCTCTAACCAACGGAGCTAACGAGGTATGCAATGCGTTGCTTATACTTACTTTAAAGGGGAGACACCTTGTTTTTTGGCGTGTCACGAAGACACGATGAGAAATTTCAATTTCTATAAAAAGCTTCTAAAAAATTTATTTATTAATTTATTTTTACTTACATTTTTATTTTGTGCTTTTTGTAACTAGATACAAAGCCGTTTAAAAAACTCTTGAAAAATTAGTAGGATACTGTGTACACAACAAAATATTTTCTTTTACCAATTGACACTTTTTCTATTAATTATTTGCAATTTATAACACCTCGGCCCGGCGAGGATCGAACACACGACTCTCGCATTATCAACATGACTCTGTAACCAGCTGATCCATTAACAGATACAATGAGTTGCTTACATATATATATATATATTTAATTTGCTGAGTGTTCTAAAGGAATTAAATTATTCATTACATATATATATATATATATCATCATTATTATATATATACACACATAATGGAAGCGTCTTTGTTTTTTAACGTGACAAAAAGCCGATGACAAATCCAATTTCATATAATAGTAATATATACATATATATAAACTTCTAAAAATATTTTTTTTATGTATTTTTTACTTAAGACATTTTATTTTGTGCTTTTTTAATATCTAAAATGTTTTGTTTTTTTCAATATCTAAATTAAAAAAAAAATTCTTAAAAACTCCTCAAAAAATTCTTGGTGTAAGCAACGAAAAATTTTCTTGTATCAATTGACATCTTTTCTACTAATTATCTGCAAAAATTAACGAGCTGGACCATCCGAGGACGGAACACACGACCATCGCGCTACTAAAGAGACGTCCTTACCAACCGAGCCACAGAGCGACAAACGAAGTAGCTTATATTTACTTTAAAATGAAGGCGCCTTGTTTACTATGACACGAAGACACGATGATCAAATCAATTTCAATTAAAAAAAAAAAAAAAAAAAAAAAAAAACTTCTAACTAATAATAACTAAAAAAAAAATACACAACTTTTTCACAAGTTTTAAAACTGTCAAATTTGATTCACAAAATTTAATGATATATAATTAAAACAGAATCATGCTTTACAATAAAATTAGCAACAATTTGGATTTAAAAATAAAGATGTCTACCTTTTATTTCTTTCTGTGAAGAATTTGCATATTTAAAAAAAAAAAAATGTTTTGACTTAATCATTTTGTGCATGCGCTTTTTTTTTTTTTTTTTTTTGTTAATCTTTAATTCTTTCTTTAAAAGAACTTGTGTTTCTTTAAAAGATTGTTTACATTTAGTTCATGTAGTTATAATATTTTCGTACACTTATAATTATATACACGGTGCTCAACAATTCACAGGGAAAAAAAGGTATTATTCCAAAAGTATTAACCGAAACACTATGCGGTATTCACTGAAATGCAAAAAAAGACATGGGATTATTCTATGTAAAAAAAAAAATAAATAAATAAATAAATAAAAAATAAAATAGCAAATCAATATATTAAAAGGCAAGCATAAAACTTGTAGTCCCTTTTTAACATATTAATTATGGGAGTAGAAGGTTGAAAATGGTATCATTCGAAAGGTATGGTTAGACAGATGAGGAGAATACAAAAATTATTTTCTTACAATGTCAAGAAGGTATCTAAAAATATTTCTATTTTTTATGCATTTCCCCCACTTTTCCCTTCCATACACGTATTCCTTTACATTAAAAAATAACTAAAAGTAGAAAGTTGTTAAATCTGGCAATTTCATAAAACTCAAATAAAACCCTAGACACAGTAATTTATATAATGTAGCATCCATAGACGTAGTAGTAATATATAGATTGATCATTGGGGAGAAAAAAGTGATTTCTTTTCACTTGGGAAAAGACGGCGAATTTACCAAAATATGGCCGTCTTTCCGTGAGTGAATACACCTGAGTGAATACACACGGGAATACACTTGAATATTTTAGAAAATAAAATTTATAAATAATTTATTTACTAAAGGTGAATGAAAAACTCCAGATACAGTTTCAAATTCATTATTCTTTTTTTCAATACCACTTAATGGCTGATTCCAAAGCTTTTTTTTTCGGCATGAAAAATCTTTACACGATAACATGCGGATGATAGATCTATATATATTACTATATCTATGGTAGCATCACTAGACGGAAGCGAAGTGATGACGTCACTGGCCGTCCGTGAGCCACGAAAAAGATTTCCTATGTTAATCATCCATTGGATGTTTTGTAAAAAATTATTAAAAATTAACGGAAATTATCTCCCCGAACATATTTAATTACTTTCAAAAATCAGGGTTATTTTAACAACGTATATTAAGAGAGCAAGGACAACCCAACCTCCCGCCAACCCGAAGGTTTATGGCGGCCGAAGCCTGGGAGGAGGTGGGAGTGAAGGAACCCATCCACAACCCGCCGACCGGAGCCGCCGAAACGAACTCGGAGAACAGCGAGCAATAAACTCGAGCAATAAATAAGCGAGCATAAAATGGCTCATTAATTCAGAATTCAGTTCCTGTGTCTTGTTCTCGGATAGCCTTTCTTCTATAAGGAAAGCGCAGGTGACGTCACGCTCAGGGCAAAACACTCTACTCAGGGCAAAACATTGTTTTTTCCACCAATACAGATCGTCCTTTTGCCACTCGTGAGTGGGAAAGATTGATTAAAAGAGCGTTTGTTTGTAAACATGCCCTTTCCTTATTGAAAGTTTAAAAAATTTGGTGCCTAAGTCTAAAATTGCACAGGATATTCTGTTAGACCTACAAAAATACGATGGACAAATTTTCCTAATGTGGATTAAGGGCACTCTGGAATTGTTGGCAGACTCATTGGCTAAATCCGCGGTTCTTTTCGGTCAGTCTCAAATTGTTCCTCTGCCCATTTCTTACTTGAAAAGAATTTTATTGTATAAGGTACTTAGTGACTGGCAGGTTCATTGGAACTTATCAGATACTGGCAGGTGGACTTATGATATTTATCCTAATGTTTCAATGGATTTAAAAATTAAAAATCAAGTATTACTGTATTTTATAACTGGACATGGAAGTTTCCTGAGCTACCTTTTTAGGATTAATAATCTTCATTCAGACTTGTGTCCTTGTGGCTCCGTGGGTAATGCAATGCATTTCATTAGTACTAAATGTAACTTTTCAAAAGTTTATATTAAAAGATATACCGCAGAGACATTGGAACATTACTTTAACAGAATTGATAATTCTAGATTTCAAATTAAAAAGGTTGCGCAAATATATAATCTGCTAAATAAACACTATTCTCGTACTAAATATAACTTTTAATTCAAGAATTTGCTATGTATACGTGTTTTTATATATAGTATAATTTTGTTATGTATTGGGTGAATTTATATTGGTCTTTATTCAAACGTAGTTTATTTATTTATTTATTTATTTATTTTCTTCAGTCATTTTGTTGCAACAATGTTTTATAGAGTACATTGATTGTTTGTGTTTATTGTATAATAATTGTACGTGATTAGTTAACAGCTTTAACTTATGAAGCCGCGGTAGCCTGATCGGTAAGAGCAGCGAGTTCGTGATCGAAAGATTGCGGGTTCGGTCCTCGAGCCGGCCGAAGACCGTCGTGTACGCTAATGGCGACTGGTGCACGTTAAATCCGTCGTGGTCGCAAAGTCCTCCAAGTTCCAATCAAAAATTATACCTCTGGGGGTACCGGAACATGGGTTTAAACTCAGCCTTGTCCCGGATCAAAATTCGAGTTCCTGCTGGTGCTGCCATCTATCGCCAGCTTCTGGAGCTAAGACGTACTTCCTCCCTATAATGGGCGCTCCTCTGTTAAACGGAATGACGCACCCCTCCTGCCTTAAACCCGGTTAGTTCCACTAACGGGGCTCGGAATTTCCGAGTGGCATAAGTAACAACAACAACAACTTATTACTTATATTGCTTTACTTTGTCAGCATATTTATAGTTTATTGTTCCTTTCTTCTTTTTTTTTTTTTTTTTTTTTTTTATAGTTTATCTGCTGCTCTTGAGGGTTGTGGAAATTATTGTGTGTTTGGTTATTGTACAGGGCTAGTTAATTGTTAATTGCTTGTGTTATATAGTTGCATGTATCTTAGGTTTGATCATTAGCTGCTTGTATAACTGATTTATTTTGGTATGTAATTTCTGTAAATTTTGCAAGTTTTTGTATGATTTGTAGCTATTGTATATTCATATTTATATTAAGAGGTGCAATGTGTTATATTCACGTTTAGCTAGAGGGTAAATTTTAGCTGGATGTACTTATGTTGTAATGAGTAAACTATTGTCTGCATTATACATTTTAGTTATCTAATAATTGGTACATTTTTATGATAACTTTGTTCGGCCGGTTTATTTATGATTCGTTATTGTTTGAGTTGTAGCTTCTTATCTTAGGGTGCACAACGTTACTTTTCTGTATTGTTTATACTTTTTGTTAATATCTGTATTGTTTTTGTTACTTTATTTTTTCGTGTAACTTTTTTTTTTTTTTTTTTTTTTTTTTTTTTTCGCGGCTACATTGGTTCTATCTTTGTAATTTGCTAGTTTGTGACTTTGTAATAGTTTAGTTTCTGTTTATATTAAGAGAGCAAGGACAACCCAACCTCCCGCCAACCCGAAGGTTTATGGCAGCCGAAGCCTGGGAGGAGGTGGGAGTGAAGGAACCCATCCACAACCCGCCGACCGGAGCCGCCGAAACGAACTCGGAGAACAGCGAGCAATAAACAGAAACTAAAGTATTACAAAGTCACAAACTAGCAAATTACAAAGATAGAACCAATGTAGCCGCGAAAAAAAAAAAAAAAAAAGTTACACGAAAAAATAAAGTAACAAAAACAATACAGATATTAACAAAAAGTATAAACAATACAGAATTTACAAAAAGTAACGTTGTGCACCCTAAGATAAGAAGCTACAACTCAAACAATAACGAATCATAAATAGACCGGCCGAACAAAGTTATCATAAAAATGTACCAATTATTAGATAACTAAAATGTATAATACAGACAATAGTTTACTCATTACAACATAAGTACATCCAGCTAAAATTTACCCTCTAGCTAAACGTGAATATTGCACATTACACCTCTTAATATAAATATGAATATACAATAACTACAAATCATACAAAAACTTGCAAAATTTACAGAAATTACATACCAAAATAAATCAGTTATACAAGCAGCTAATGATCAAACCTAAGATACATGCAACTAAGAGAGCAATCAATAATATGAAAGAATATTTAATACAACAGATATTACGAAAATATACACCTGGTACGCATATTTTCGTATTACGTTTTTGATCGCCAAATACAAAAAACGCCAAGGACGACAGGGTTTTGAAATTTAAAATAAAAGTTTTGTCAATTTGACAGCAAAATGACTTAATCTAACACATGTGCTCGATAACTAATTTATAATTATACCCAACTATGGAGATTAAAATCGGGAAATTTTTTTTATTAATTTTTAATAATTGTTTTTACAAAAAATCCAATGAATAACATTGCTCGGCAGGAAAATTGCCCCCAACACCATTTTGGCAAATTCTTAAGTAGAATGACCTACTGAATCTAAATATGACGTCCATTTTGCCCTATCACCCACCGTTTTTTAGGGACGGCCCTTTATTTTTTATCACTTTTCGGTAATTTTATGGGTATAAATTTGATTTGTAAGAGGAGGGGGATTTTTTAAACTGTTAAATATCTACTAAGGGGCTACAGAGTTGAAAATTTCTAAAACATCAACATTTGCGGCAAGAGTAAAATTTAAGGGGGGGGGAGGCGGATTTTCCACTAAAATTATGTACATTTCTTATATATATATATTATGTATTATTAATGTTATTTATTAAACATTATATATATATATATATATTTGTTTTTAAGTGTTAAATTAATTCTTTTTCATTCTCCGAATCAAATTCATGGCCATAAAATTACCAAACAGTCATAAAAAATTGGGGGAGTGTTCCGAGAAAACGGCGGATGACTGGGCAAAATGGCAGTCATATTCGGATTCAGGAGGTCATTTTATAGAAAAATCAGCAAAAATAGTATCATTTTTTTTTTTTCAGCGCAGTGTAGTTAACATAAGACATCTTTTCTTTGGATGTCAGAGACGTCACACTTCGCTTGCGTATACTCTCGACTACAGAGTTTTAATTCTAAGAGAAAACAGCCATTAAAATGGCAGAAATTTGAGTGCATGAGTGGTAGACATAGCTGCCAATATTTTAATTTATTCCGGAGTACTTTTAGCCCCGCCTCTACTTCGCACCATTTTATTTATTAAAAAAAAAAAAAAAAAAATCTCTAATATATAACACCGATAAAATAAGAAAAAAATTCTCTTAAAAAATAAGTGGTACGAAATAAAGGTGGGGCTTAAAATACTCCGGAATAAATTAAAATATTGGCAGGTATGGGTAGATCACAAGTTTATACTGTTCAAAATAAACGCAAATTAAAAAAAGGATTTGGTTTATGAGAGTTCTGTTTTTTCTTTCTAATTTTATTAAGGTCAAATTTCATTTTTATTTTCTTTCTTTCTTTCTTTTACTTCAATATTTCTTTCTTTCTTTTATTTCATTTTGTTATATTTTTTTGTGATTTACGCAGCTCTAATTTGAAGACCCCTTTTTGGATGTTATCCAACTACACTCGAAATATACCAACTGCACTCGCAGTCTTTACCCCCCTTTCACTTACTCTCTTGCAAGTTTCTATCTTACCACCCCTTCGCTCTGAATAGGAAGAACCCAAAAGTTTGTTGGTGGAATTATACTAACTGCCATAGCTTGAAATTTATAATTTTATTTGTAATTTAACCGAGTTACCTGCGTTTTCAGATTCATGCACAGCGAGGTAAGGGAGTCCAGTGAAGTGTTTTTGTTTTTTACGTGTCTGATAGTGATTACTGCGGAACCGAGTTGAGGGCGTTCTTAGATTCATGCACAGCGAGGTAGGGGTGTCCAGTGATGTTTTATTATTATTATTATTATTATTATTATTATTATTTTTTTTTTGTTGTTGTTTTTGTTTTCCATTGCCCCATTTCCTCTTTTATTTTCTACTTCATTACTTTCAGTGGAAGGATCTAAATTCATAACGAGGGTTTCAGGTAGCAGGAGGCGTTTGCATGTCCGAGTGCAGTTAGTAGCTTTTTAAAGTGGGGGAAAAATAAGCGAGTGCAGTTGATAGTCGCCCATATTTTTAAGCAAAAACATAATTCATTCCAATCAACTGACATTGACTATTTACTATATATTTTTTTTTTTTTTTTTTTTTTTTTTTTTTTTAATGAATTTTATTACTATACGCAAGCGATGTGAAAATGTCACTTACCGTCCGTGGGGTCAAGCAAAAAATTTCTATGTTAGTTGTTAATTGGATTGATTTTAAACATTAATTGGTTTAATTTTAAACTTTAAAGTAAAATATCTCTCGATTTTAAACCCCATATTTGGATAGGGGAGAGTGGGGATGAATGGGACGTTTTTCATGTTTATACTGATAACATTCATCATATGTAATTTAGAATTTTGTAACATTGCTCATAAGTACACTCCAGTAATCAGTTATATATAAACATACTAACTTTAATAAAAAATTATCATATTTAATTAATATAATAATTTTCTTTACATGCATGTGCGTTGTCCCATTCATTCCCACCTATGGGGATGAATGAGACATGATTGGGGATGAATGGGACATGACTGGAGTTAACAAAGAAAAGAAAACAAAATGAAAAGTAAATATTTTTTTTTTATTTAAATGTGATTTTATTATACATTAGAAATTTACAGAAACTAACATAAACTGATATATTGACTCAAATTAACATCAAAAGGCAAAAGTCCTTTGGTTCGCACAGCTCCTAAATCTGTAGGCTTTGGTAATTTAATCTAATAAGATCTAATCCAAAAATAAATAAATAAATAAGACACTAGAAAGAGATAAATCATTATATTAGAGTAGAAAATGAAGATCGCAATGCTGGACAATTTTCACAAAAAGTTGATAGGCATTAATTTATGTTAAGGTCCTGAGATACAGTTGCCACAAAATTTTGACACACACACACACAGACAAACAGAGGTATGGACAGACAGACATTTTCTAAAAAAGGTTAAATCGTCTTCTATATCTCTCAAAACGTGTAAATCCGACAAAAACCCGAGATCGAAAATTATTACGAACCAATTACTTTCTTGTATTGGATATGGAAAAAAATAAAAATTCTATATAACTTTTTTTTTTCTAATTTTGCTCGAAAATTATGGCGGCTTTTGATATTAAATGAGTGTAATTAAAGCGACAATGAACTTTTAAAATGCAAAAATTGGACTAAAATTTTAATATTTCAATTCTAGTAAAATATGGGACTCCATATAAGTAGCAATGAATGACAAAAGAAATCTTGCAATTTTCATCATTTTATGCTAAGCGTTTATGTTTGTAAACAAATATTGAATCTATTCTAAAATGAACATTTAGAAATAGGTAGCTTAGTCGGCAGGGCGCTGCCTTCTCAGTCTCCAGGTTTCGAGTTCGAATCTCGGTGCGGGCATGGATGTTTGTGCTGTCCTATATGTATTCAACAATATTGTGTGCACGTATTTCTGTGAATTTCTGTAAAAATATGGAGCAATCGAGATGAAAGTCATTGTAACTATAGATCTAAAAAAATGTCAAATGTCAACACTTTAAATATTTTCCCAAAACAAATTTTTACGCAAATGCGCGATGTTCAAAATGCTGAAAGCATAATATTTTTTGTTGAATCTTCATGAAAATTCCTTTAATGGTATATATGTATATATATATATGTGTGTACATATATATGTGTGTGTGTATGTTTGTGTGTCGCATTCAACAGACAATATGCACCAGAAATGACCCAATTAATTTAATACATTCGTTGGCTTCGTAGTTCGTTAATGAATTGAAATGCATACATCGCATGAGGCGATAATAAGCGTTCCTGAACTCAAATCAAAACTATGTCACTTTTATCACACTGTTAAAATTTCAACAGAAAACTCTGTGTAATCTATTATCTTAAGTCTTACGTAAAATTACAGAGAAAAATAAACGGATATGTTAAAAAACTTATTTTATACTTTCATTCTAATAACTAATATTAATTTAATTAATTATTTGTGAGAAGTATTTCGGACTTGGAATGCTTTTTCTAAAGTAGAAACAGTCATTTTTAATTTTAATTAATAAATTAAATAATAAAATTATGTAAAAGCACAGAATAAAGATTGAGAATCTCGATTATTCACTTTTAACTAGTAAGAATTACTGTAAATTTAGAGAAACTCTGGATAAATGTTTACATTAAATTTACAGAAATTTTTAACAGTGCAGCTGCTAATTAACATAGAACTCTTTTTTTTAAATTTCATTTTTTAAACTGAACTAAAATTCTTGTTCCATTCGAAGTAACCGAAATCATGTGATCGCGACTGCCCGATATAAAAAAGGAGGGAACAGATGTTTTAAGATTAAAATTACATTTGAACTACACAATATAATAAATAACGATTTTGTTTCACAGGAAAATAAAATAAAATAGGTTTAAGAATTGAAAACAAGTTAATGAATCTGGAATTACTGAAATATTTAGAAAATGTATTAATCAAGAATTAATTAGGGTTCTGTCAGTGGATTAGTGGGAGGCAGAATCATTTAAGTTTGAGAAATGGGGCTTTAATCTTAAGTGAGGCTTTCAATTATATATATATATATATCTTACCGCAAAACTCAGTTACAGTTTTCCACGTTTTGTGTTTTAAAATTCCAAAATAAAAATGTTTTTGTCTGAAATATTTTCGGGAAAAACAAATATAAATACAGTTAGGCCGTTCAAAATTGGTAGAGATAGGTAAAAGAGGCCTGCAAGTCGAATGGGGATATTTTCGAAAGTGTAAAGTTATTAGGAGGGGAGAGAAGGGGGGAGGGGAGAGAGGGGGCAAAAAATAAAAATAGAGTTAGGTCGTTCAAAATTGGTATATAGAGGTTTTCGATACTTACAAATCGATTGGGGATATTTTCGAATTTTTAAAATTATTAGGAGGGGCGGGAAGGGGGTGGGGCTGTAAGGGGGGGCTATGGGCAAAACAAATAGAAATACAGTTAGGCCGTTCAAAATTGGTACAGATAGGTTTTAGAGGCTTGCAAGTCGAATGGGGATATTTTCGAAAGTGTAAAGTTATTAGAAGGGCCGGGAAGGGGGGGGGGGCGGAGGGGCAAAAAAAAAAAAATAGAGTTAGATCATTCAAAATTGGTACATAGAGGTTTTCGATACCTACAAATCGATTGCGGATATTTTTGAATTTTTAAAATTATTGGGAGGAGCAAAAAAATAAAATAGAGATAGATCGTTCAAAACCGGTGCATAGAGGTTTTTGATACTTACAAATCGATTGCGGATATTTTCGAATTTGTAAAATTATTAGGATAGACGGGAGGGGGGGCGAAGGGGGAAAATAATAGAAATAAGAGTTAGAGCATTTTGGGAATTTTTTCCGAAGACAGTGAGAACCCGGTGCGACATTTTTCGTAATCAGATTTTGTTTCTCTTTTTTTTTTTTTTACTTGATAAAAATTAATGCAATTCTGAGAATTCAGTAATTATAGTGATTCATTTAAAAATAGGGACCAGCGAAGCGGGCGTCGCCTGCTAGTATATATAGTATATATATACATATATTAAACAGAACTTCTTATTTTTAGTACATTTTATTCATTATGTCAAAATGTATGGTTGAGAGAATTTTTAAATTCATATCTGAAATACTTTTTGAAATACCATGCGCGCAATGGGAAAACATGGGAATTTTTAAAAAGTAATTTGAAATAAAATAATTTTCTATTTTAAAGAAAACCAAAATAATATTTTTAATCAACAGAGTAATGTCACATGACAAAAATTTTGTTAGCTAACATAACAAAAATTTTGTTTGTACCATGCGTTCATTCTTAAAAAAAAAAAAAAAAAAAAAAAAAAAATTCTGAAAGTTGATTGAAAATTTCTCCATTTTAAAACTTTTAAAAGTAGTCTTTCAAGACATTGTTTTGTTTATGTATGTACGTAATAAAGCTAGAGCGTGCGTGTAAGTAAGTACACGTGTATTTACAATAATATTAATATTTATTTGTGCATGTGTGTTTGTTTATTTATTTCTAATTAAAGATATATAGTTTTGCTACAAATGTAATTAAAGGTAACCATTTGTTTCTATTATTTAATTCAATCAATCTACCATAACAACATCACCTCAAAATTTGTGAATCATAAGTAATTATATAATGACATAATTTTTTAATAGAGTCACCATTCCTACATTAAAAAAAAAAAAGTTTATATGGAAACTATCTGATGCAATGTGATGATTCGTTGCTGATAAAACAAACACAAATGGTAAGTAAGGTATTGTTCTCCAGAAAAGAATGGAACATGATGAATCGAAGAATTAACGAACAAATTTTTGCAAACAATTTAAAGATACTGTATTATATTACTACCTAAACATCTTACTGAATTTTCTCTCAGTATAATTAACTAGCAAATTTATAATTAACCAGATTTGTTCAAAGGTATATTATCTGTGTAATAAAAATTTTGCCCCTTGAACATTTTTATTATTTTTATTTAATTTATAACGATCATTATCTTTACAATAATTCGACCAGTTTTTAAAACATGACTTATTGAGAATAAAAATCTCTCTCTCTCTCTCTCTCTCTCTCTCTTTTTTTTTTTTTTGAAATAAATTTTTGCAGTGATAGAAATTAATTTATCCAAAAGTTTTACATCACATAAATTGATTTCAGGATGCCAAATACATTGAACTTGTCATGTGATACCTTGCAAAGCACGTAAATTTCAGTCGCATGAAACTTTAAAATGTGCCTCCCCAGCTCCTTCTTTCTATTCTTTCTTTCTTTCTTTTTTTTTTTTTTAGGACTGAGGGCCTATTAGTCTCAATCTGGGATTTTTGCGTTGTCGTTTTCGATAGTTGGACATTTGTCGAAATCATTTTTCGATAGTTGGACATTTATCGAAATCTAAAATTTATCGAAAATATAATTGAATAATTTGAAAGCGATGTTATAATTGGGAAGAAAAAAAAAACTAATAGTCCTCCGTCCTAAACTAAATTCTGCTTTTGCCAGAATTTCATCAAAATCTTTTTTTATTATTATTATTATTGAAAGAAAAAGAAAAGAAAATTAATAATAATCAGTATCGTTACAAGCGATATCGAAAAAGGTTTTTTAATAATTTTGAATTAGGAAATAAAAAGTGCGCGTGAAATAATATGCAATAAAAATAAGAAAAAAAAATGAATTTAATGATTTAATGTTTTTGTTTTTCGGGGACTGCTCATGCATATAACAAATGCGTATTAAAACGAGTCGAAGAAGGAAGCGAAATAAGTATTGAGTTATATTACGATATAGAATATGATACGCTATATTAGACCTATCGTCCAGGGTTAGTAGGCATTTTCGTTGAAAGAAATAGTTTGTTCGTTCGGTGCAACTTGCACATTAGTCCCGTGAGGTACAGCTTTCACATTAGTCCCTTGAGGTACAACTTTCACTTTAGTCCCGTCAGGTACAACTTGCACATTAATCCCATTTAATTTCCTTTTTTTTTTTTTTGTTCATATTAATTTAATTTTACTTTTACTTTTGTTATCTGCGGGACAGCCAGATAATTTATAATATACTTATAGATAGCTTTTTTTCGATTTCTTTTTCTTTCAATAATAATAATAATATAGGTAAGTTCACTTAAGTACAATAACAACAATGATGCATTTTTTTTTTTTTTTTACTTGCATTTAATTGATCGTCAGAAACATGATTTGTCAAGAACTAGCAATATATCCCCGTACAAAATTGAACTGCATTCCTAACTACCGTGTTGTGAATGAATTGAATCTGAGACATAAACGTGAGAAGCGTAATGGAAGAGAATTAGCTCTTGCTGTAGGATAACTGTTATTATAACTGCGCAGTTATTCAAGTTTCACATATTAAAAATCGCGTTTTAGTGAATTTTAAAATTTATTGTTGAAACTTTTTGCGATTTGGTTTTATTTAGGTGCCTCATGCGCCACAAGCAAATTGTAATTTAGGAGAATTTGTGAATAAATTTTAACCGATAAAATAAAATCTTCGAATTTTTTGTTTTTTAAACAATTACATCCTATATTTTATATTGTATTATATTCTTAATAATAAAAACCTAAGCTTCATGGGGATAACGCTAATATCATAGTTACAAAGCTAAAATAATAACAACTAACGCCATAGCTACAATTTTGCATTAATGCATTGATGTAATGGGGGGGGGGGGGGACCTTGATTTGGAGAAATGAATAAAACAATGTATAAAAAGAATAATTTAGCAGAAAAAAATGACATCACAATTGCAACAATCTAATAAGAAAAAATAAATTTTCTCCTTAATTTGAAACAAATAAGACGAAAATATAATTTAAAGGAAAAGGTGTAATAACTCGCAAAAACAGTTGGTTTGCGATTTGGTAGCTTGCATTTCCGGTCCCGCGAAAAAACGAACATATTGTATTCAAAATATTTAACAAAATTAGAGAAAATCTAAAAAAGTATTATAAAATATATAATAAACGATAAATAATTAATACAGAAAAGGAAAAAAAAAATTTTTTTTTTCAATATTAAAATGTTTTTTAAAGAGATGTTAAGGTGCAAAATACTATACCATTAATTTAAGAATGTTTTGTAGATTAACATAAAATAATTTAAATTCGATTGAGAATGAAACAGGAAATGTAAAAAAATTAAAAAAAATCTTCATTTGAAAATATTGACCGCTAGGAGAGCGTAGGCTGACTAGTTTAATATATTTTCTCAGATGATAGTTGAATAGTTGAATAGTTAACTTTAAACTATTCTATTAATCTACTAACTTTAAACTATTCTACTAATCTACTTCTATTAATTTTATACACAAATATTATAGATGAGATTTCATACTTTTTAAAATTCCATACTATTTTTACAACGTGAGACTTTTTGATTAATTATTTAATTGGTACGGTGTCTAAATGTTTTCAGATTTTTAAAAAGTATTAAATAACATTCTTAATTAATTACGGAAATGATAGCACAATTTAAAAAAAGAAAGTTCAGTTTAAAAAATATATATTTTTTTTTATTCATAAAGTAAATTAATACAAAATTCATATACTACATACAACTAGCATCAAAATGTTCCCCAAAGCATGCAAATTTTGCTTGTCAGAACACACAAATATTGTATGAGACATAGAAACACGTTTGTTTTGAAATCATATCACACAAAAGTACAAAATACATATTATCAATTTTTATATGCAATTCCTGTAACCTTTCAGAATGTGTTTTTCACATATGATTGCCTTTTTTGCATATTTCTCAATACAAAATCGCAATTACCCGTTATGTACAGTCCGTAACAAAAGTGTCCGAACACTAACAAAAATTCCTATGTAAAAAAAAAGTACACTTCATACGGTTTTGTTAAATGAATCCTTGTCGAATCATGTTCTTACACTGATTAAGAACAGGATTCGACATGGATTTATTTAACAAAACCGTATGAAGTGTACTTTTTTTACATAGAAATTTTTGCTAGTGTTCGGACACTTTTTTTACCGACTGTAACATATTCGCATACTTCTACGTATCACTGCAGCAAATTTCAGCTTCTCCGATTTAGACTGGCTTCTGTAAATTATGATTTTCCTCTACGTGCTTAATTATTAGAAATGAGTGTACATATATATGTGTGTGTGTGAGTTGTATTATATTTTAGCTGCCTTCTCTAATGGCCGTATTCACCATTAACTTCAACTCCCGGTTCAACGCAAAAACTTGAAAAGCATCTAAAGGCAGAAGTTATTGGTAAATAACGACCTTAATTACAATTGAAATTTGAAAAGCATACATATATACATACATACATACATATATATATATATATGCATATATACCTACCAGAAAAATATGCCAATTTCCAAAACAATTCCCAAAGTATTTTGGATTGGACAGACCTTGTATAGGGTATGCACCGAAACCGTGCACTTCCTTCCGATGTCTTTCTTTCTGAAACTTTCCTATATTATAACATAGTAACAATTATAAAGTAGTCTACAAACTCATCTCATGTTATTCGTTAAATACACAAAATTTTCAAAAGGTTAATTAAATAATCTTGATTTAGTATATGAAAAAAAAAAAACTGTTCTTTTAATCAACTGGATTCACTTTTTATAAGACATTAAATTAATAATTAAATTTTACGAAAAATCTGATTTTTCGTCATGAATATCTTTTACAATACGTGTTACATATTTGTAATATTTGTTAAGTTAAGAGATATATTTTTCTTTTATTAGTAGTAAAAATGCATATGATAATACATATGATATGTTAGAATGTGATTTTGCTTTTTTCATAATTTAAAATATTTATTCAATTACTTATTTTAATTTTTAAGAGCTATTTAAAATTTAAAAATTATTTTATGCAGATTTTCAAGAAAAGTCAGATTTAAAATATTAAAACATACCACTTAAAATAATAATAATAATAATAATTTTATATTTTATTTTTCTCATGCTTAGTAATGTTTCTGATATGATGGCTTTTTAATTTATGTAACAAAAGTAGATAAATCTACGCATAACGTTATTTGAATAACGGAAATTCTTTCTTTATATGGCAAAATACTTAGGCGGACATCGATATTTCCTTCAGCCGAATGTGCATTATTTCTGAGAAGGGTTTCCCATAAATTATGTTATCAAAGAAACTGACAACGCCATCTGATTTCATGCTTTGGCTGCATAGAATCTTTCTTTCAGTGGAAAAGTCTCACTTATCAAGAACATTCTTGAAATAGAACTTTTACAGATTTTAAGATATTATTTCAGGGAAATTTGTGACATTAATATTTTTACAGCATCTGTGTCTATTTTAATATTATAAACAAAATTATATGCTAAAAATGTTTATACCCAATATAAATATTTACTTGATATTAAACAAATTTTATTCAAAAATTTTGAATTATTAGAAAATACATTTTTATCTGAAAATTTAGTCCTTGTGTGAATTCTCATAAATTAAAAAAAATAAAAAAAATAAGATTTGGGTCCTACTGATAATAATTTCTAAAAATTTGGTGAATTATTTAAGGAATTGATGCTAATTTGATAAATCATGCTTAATTAGAAAAAAAAAATTGCCAGAATAACCCTCTTAAATTATTCAACCATTGAATCTAACAAGCTTCTCTGTTTATGTCGTATAGCTTAAAAGAAAAAAATATATATCTCATTAAAAAAAAAAAAAAAAACTTTTTGAAAGGGAATTTTTATATCTTTCTAGATGTTTTAAAGAAGTATAATTCTTTAACACTGTAGAACAAATCTTGTTATTTTATACTCAATATCTCATAATTTATCTCAACAGATTGTATTTTAAAATCTGAATGAAATCTTGAGCAAAACAAATATTTCGCAAACGTTTTCTAAAATGTTAATATTTCTGTCATAGATAAGCTGACCAAATATCCCTATTTTCTGGAGACAAATGGGGACATCTGGGGACTTCCTTTATTTTGAAGGCATTCGTCTAAGTTTTAAAAAAATGTAGAAAGTAAATTATTAATCAATAATACTTTATTTTTAGTCCTTATTTATTAGGAATGAAAAAATACATCCGTAATTGGATAATTGTAGCAATATTTAACGATTCTCTATTATAAAGGTACTCTGATCTGGTTAACCTAGTCATAGAGCATCTATCACTAGGACAATCATAAATTCTCAAAATTCGTGGACAATCGAAATTTTACAATTGTTTTACAAGTTTCCTAATTCTTTTTTTCCTTTGCTAGGAAGTTATTTATCAGAAAATTATTTTTTAGTTCCCATGTATTTGCCATTAACTATACCCCTGTAATAAAGTAATAGTAATATTTTTAATACTAATATATATTAAAGATACATACTTTAAATGGTCACTATATCTGTAACACTATTAAATTTTTAAGAGACAATTGTTTATTACTTGTTGATACATGGTCGTACATAAAAAAAATCAAATTTTGCGATAAATTGAAATTAACACCGGAGTTCTGAATAAATCCCACAAACAGTCGTATCTCTACTTTTTACCTTTTAGGAACTTTGTTGTTATAAACTTTATAACAACGAGATACCTAAACATTAAAAAGTAACAGTAAGGTGACCAATGTGCCCTTTTTCTGGGGACAGCCTTTACGCATACTTGCCAACATCCTAATTAATATTTCGTAGTATTGTTAGTCCCGCCTTTTTTCTCACACCAATAAATTTTTAGAGTAATATTCTCCAAATGCAATTACGAATAAGATGAAAAATACTCTAAAAAGATACCGGTGTGAAAAAGAAGGCGGGGCTAGCAATACTACGGAATATTAATTAGTATGTTGGAAAGTATGCCTTTACGTATTTTGAAGGTACTTGTCTAAGGTTTGAAAAATTGTAGAAAGTAAATTATTTATCACTGATATTTTATTTTTAGTCCTTATTTATAAAAAATGAAAAAATATAGCCTTAATTGGAAAATTGCAGCAATTTTTAAAGTTTCTCTTTTATAAAGGTACTTTAATCTGGTCATGATATTATAAAGATTTCTCGTGTCTTCTTTGGAATATACAAGAAAGTTTTAAAAAAAATGCTGTCACACTGAGATTTCATACTACTGTCTTATGGACATTTTCGTTTAAATTGAAAATTTAATTTCTTATACATTTGTGGTATGACGTTGCTGAAACACATTCTTATGAACTTCCAATTCAGTATGGTCTGGTGAATGATTTTACATAATTTGTATAATGTTTTGTCTGTCCTCTTTGAGTTTTAATTGAAATAGAGTTTACTGTTTTTAAATGAACTAAAATTGTTATAAACTACGGTCGTTGACAAAAGTGTCCGAACACTAGCAAAAATTCCTATGTAAAAAAAGTACACTTCATACGGTTTTGTTAAATAAATCTTATCGAATCTTGTTCTTACACTGACTAAGTACAGGATTCGACAATGATTTATTTATCCAAACCGTAAAAAGTGTATTTTTTTTTACATAGGAATTTTTGCTAGTGTTCGGACACTTTTGTTACCGACTGTACAAACTAGATTGATTAATATTAATTTATACTCTAAGTAATTTATTTTTCAATAAAACTTAAGATGTGAATATTTATCAGAGTAAGAAAAAACATTGAAAACATCTAGAGGTTACTGCGATTTTTAAAACATATATAGATAAGACTTATACATATTCATAATTTGAAATATTATAAATTTTAGATATCTAAAAATTATAAATATATATTGACATAGAAAAAAAAAAAAAAAAAAAAAAAACTAAGACACAATTTATATTTTCCCTGTTAGTGCAGTATTTTCTCATATATACGATATAAATTTTGAAAGTATAAAAAATGTTTATTACTATTGTGAAATTAAGTACCATCAGGTTTCAATTAAAACATCATCATAAGCAAAATCCTGTCTTAAACTCTTCAAACTTTTGAGTATGCAATGTCAAATTACAATACACTTTCATGTTTAATTTTACAGCTAAAATTGCTTTTCTCTCATTTAAAGCACTCATTCAACTTCTCTCGCATTTTAAAGAAAGCTTTTCCAAACATCAACATCATTTTCATGACATGCCTTTTCACCATGTTACCGAATCAGATCCGACATATCGATCCAAGAAGAATATTATTCTAAAGGAATAAACATCCCGCTCCAACTGAAATGCGTGACTAGGGGCAGTAAAGTTCTAACAGGTTTCAAGAAATTGTATACGCGTATTCTCAATACGAGCTGCAGAACATAATCTAGGAAAATAATGAAAGCTTACAAGTGCGAACTTTCAAGCACGTTATTCCATGATAATATGTTTAGCTTCCATTAAGATTTCTCATTTTTAAAGGAAAAATTTTAATGCGCAATTGCATCATTTGTGCTTATTGATAGACTCACATAATCATTTTACATGTGTAATATAAAGGTACAAAATCATAAATAGGCTTAAATGATTACGTACATACACGCCTTTACTTGAAGCATTTTTCATATTTAGTTAGATTTTTAAAACAGAAGTTTTGTATCAGTAATTTAGGTGTTTTATTTTTTTAAAAATGACAAAATAAGTACAGTCGTCCTCATTTAATCGGATGACGGATAATTGAATATCTCACTTATAAGAATATAATGTTATGGAACCAATTTCTTTTCCATAGAAGTAATGTTAATTTTTCTCCTTTAACGAAATGTTTTTAGAACGCCACCCTACTTAATCGCATAAACACTCAGTTTTTTAAGCAAAATTCTCTATTTTTAGGCATATTTTTCCTTTCATTCTCAAGCAAAAAATTTTCGTTCTTCTTTTAAAAACCTTACATACTAAGGCATGCCGTTTAAACATGAGACGGTATTCCTGCCAAAGTGATAAAAATTGTTTTGAAAAAGCAAATTTATAAAATCAGCAACTGATGATGAAATTAGAAATTAAAATACAAATGATCTCCAGGAATTAGAAATCACAAATTATGAAAGTTTTCAGATGATTGGAAATTTTTTTATGAATTCATAGATATGGATAAGGATGGAGAAACAGAAAGCGATGAAGATTTTAATCTTTGAATAAAATCTTTACATGAAATTGATGAAGAAGAGCAAGCATATCCTCCTCCAACAATAAATAAAGTTGCAGAATGCTTTAATATAATTTGTCGTCATTTTGAGTCCCTTAGAAGCGATTATAACCTAAATATGTGCTCTAGAAAAAAGAAATCAAAAAATGTTTAGTTAAGTCCATATAGAAGTAATCAATCATAGTTTTTTTTTTTTTCTTTTCCACGAAAAAAAAAAAAAAAAAAAAAAAAAAAAAAAATTGTAAGTAAGTATACTTTATTTATTTTGTGTTTTATTCAGCGTAAATTGCATTTATAAATTACTATAATATTTTAACTTGGTAAAAGTTTGGTTATTTTTTTAAATAAGAAAGAGATATCGATCATTTATCTTTTCATGTAAGCAAGCATAAAATCATTATAGTACACATATGTTGTATTTTTTGTTGGTCTTTTTAGATAGATTGTTTCGCTGAAGAAATATTATTCATTCAGAAATTAAGTTTGATGATGAAGAGTTGCTACTGAAGTGGAATACTTAACAAATTCACAATCTTTTCAAGTAAGCCGCAATTGCGTTGAGATGACAATAAACCCAGTTAATCTTGCTGACATCAAGCATTTTATTTACTTTTAATTATGACAAAATATTCCAATATTAATATCTAATTATAGCTTGACAAAGATATTTTTTTTTTTACAAAATTTTCATGATATAAAGTTGTTATACACGGAAGAGGACGGGGACATGGAGAGTACCGAGCAAATACAACGAAGTCGTTACATGTTAAGAGTCAACGAAAAAAAATGATCAAAGTTTGACTCAGTTACTTCTCATCAAAAACCATAATATGTTCGCCAAACCACAATATGTAACCAAGATCAACACTCTATTTTTCAGCTAGCCTGCAAAATGATGTAAATTTTTTAAAATATATCGGCGACCCTGATTTTAGCCAAAAATATCGTTGAAAGATCATGGGAAAACGAAACATGTACGTTAAATATCTAACCTCAAAAATTTTACTTACAATAGATGTTTTTACTTATTTATGGTTTCATAAATCTCTGAGCCGATAGAAACTGCTTAATTTCCTTTTCAAGAGTGCATCATTTTTTGCTAAAAAGGACAACGCCATCGACAACATATTCTATTTTATTTTACTGAGATGAAAAAATATACTATCCCAGCTCAATCGTCTCTTCTATTATTATTATTATTATTATTATTATTATTATTATTATTATTGGAAGAAACAGATGAAGATTAAATTAAATATTTCACCTGCTGAGAATCCGCAACTGACATGATTTTAAATGCTATAAATGTTTTAGAATCGCTCTTTATTTAAAAAAAAAAAAAAAAATGGGAATTGAATTAAATTTAAGAGATAATATGTAACTTGAATATGTCATTTTCGATTTCACAATGTAATTACTTTTCTAGTCTTTCTCGCATAATCGAATACCCCGCTTAATCGAATAAATATGGAATGCTAGATATTCGTTTAAGCAGGGCCGACTGTAATTTTAAATGATTATTTATAATGTTAGTTCTAAACTGTAGTCTGGCAAATGTATGAGAGGCGTCAAATACACTTATGTACGTATAAATTTTCCATATCAATAAGCATACTGTTATTTTTCCCTTACGTTTCATGCGTGAAATCTGAATTTACAAATCCATAAGCTTAATAATAAAAAGGTTAAACTGAAAAACGTTGTGATTTCACCAGGTATTCCATTATCTAGAAAAAGGCTAGAAATTTCTAAAAATGTTTATACAAACGCATAGTATTGACTGAGAAGAAAATAAAGTGAATCCTTCCCACTTTTCCTGTCACACTTCTTTGCAAAAAAAGTAGCATTGCATATGAAATAACAATACAATTTTACGATGTGCATCATGCAGTCGTTAGGATTAATATCCAAACTGAAATTCGATAAATTCTAAAAAGTAAGGAAAAAAAACCATATATTTCCAAAATTTTCTTATTTTGCCGTACCAATTTTTAAATCAATAGGAGTATATATATATATATATATATATTGAAATTAATTGGAGTGTTTAAATCTGTATTTTTAAACTAATTTGGCAGTGTTTTTTTTTTTTTTTTTTTTTTTTTTTTCCCGTAAAATTAGTTTTTTTTTTTTTTTTTTTTTTTTTTTAGTTAATGGATTAACATAATAATTAATATCAAAATGAATATATATTAGATTTGAAATGTCGTTTGTTTTAAAATTTTAAAATATAAATTGCAAATTAAATATTGAAAAAAATATAGTTGCACCCTGTTATAAATCTTCTTTGCATTCAATTTACATATTTTTTTAACTTATGTAAAAAATTTAATTTTTTTCCTATTAGTTAATTTTTAGTTATCTTTAAAAAAGATTCATAATATGGACTTATTTGCTGATGCTAGATAAAGGGATTATATTTGTCTTACTGTATTTTAAACTACAGACGTAAACAGAAGATTTAGCATAAAAGTTCTAAGGATTTTAAATCAAAGATATTTCATTATGTTAATAATTGTAATAATTTCATGAAAATTTAAATTGTAACTCGTTTTCCCTTCCCCTAGCCAATTTATCCTTCATAAAATTTTAAGACTTTTTTTTTTCTCTGTTTTCCAAAACAATAATAAAAAAAAGCCGTTTTTCAAAGAGAAAAAAATACTGTTTAGAGTATTCTTTTTAAGATATATTAGAATGCACAAGGTATTTCAGGTGGGAAGTTAAATATTCTCATTCAGCGACCTCAAAACATAAAGTTAATCAATTATCACACAAGTATCAATCATCTCAATCCATCAATCGTTATAGTTATACTAATTATTTTCTGAAATGGTTTAGGTCTTGTTCTTTGAAAGGAATTTTGTTTTTAGTTTTATTTTTAGACAATATTATATTTCAAAAGAAATTTAGAATCAGTCTGAAATTGGAAATACAAAATTTACACTATGTGTTAAGGGTGAAATTCATTTAAAAGTTAGTCGCTCAAAAAATGCTCAAATAATAACTAAAAAAAATTAAAAATGGGAATTTTTTCTGTAATTTTTAATTTTTAATAATATATCTTATATGTTTTGTACATTATTATTGGGAAAAAAATTAAGAATCTTTTGTAATATAGTGATTACGAGTTTTCAGTCCTCACTTTTATTAGTTATTCCTTATTTAAAATTTCATCAAATAAGAAGATGTAATATTGTTTTCTTTAATTTATCATACCAGTTTTCTTTTGTATTAACATATGCTATATCAAAAATATTTAGGTTTCTGTTATTTTCTCATTTTCTATTCTTTTAAATGAAAATTTTAACAAATTCCATATAAATTAACACATTTCTATGTAAAATACAATGTTTTAAATATAATAAAATATAAATTAGAATACGTCGTTGTAAAATAGAATCTTTTGAGAAATGTAAAATTTTTAGTTTGAATGAAATTGAGTCAAATTACAAAGTATCGTTGTATTTGAATAATTAGTTTGCAACTGCAACATAATAAAAAGTAAAATAAAAATAAATTTTCTCTCATCCTGGAAAAATTATTTTCTACAAGAGTAATAAAGATATATTTGCTCATGCATCAGTATCAAAATTTTTATCAGATGATAAATTCAGTCCTTAATTAGATTTATCCATACAACAAAACTGTCAAACTAATCTGCATCAATATTCAAGGGAAATGTTATTTACATAATTGATGTCTTTTGAAGATTTAAGTATCACATCAAACAGATAATTCGTTTAGTGTTATGTCTGAATGAGTATGTTTGGATATTATTAAATTATAGATTCATTTTGATTTACAGAATATTGAATTTGAAGACACTTCCTAGCTTTTTGGGAATTATGACTGCATGTATCTTAAATGAATAAAGATGCAAAGCGTTTTCAAAAACAAAAGTTCGTAAAGTTTGTTAGTCATACATATGCAATTATGGAAATGTTTTTTAAGTACTGTTAAAGAAAAAAAAAAGTGAGAGAGAGATAGATAGATAGATAGAGAGAGAGAGAGAGAGAGAGATTGGAAATTCCGTTTGAAACCAGATTACGGTTATAATTTGGGAATATAAACTGTATAACATGTTTAACTTTTTTCTTCAATGCATATGGATATGTCTAGTTATCATACAGAAAAAAAAAGTTTAACTTTTGAGTGTTAATATATTTATTATAATAGTTTTTTATATCAATTTTAAGTATTTTCACTGTTACAAAAGAATAGTTATTTTAGTTTTTTAGTTTTTAATGATGAACATTAAAAAAAGAAAACTCATTTTATGGCATTTGATATCAGTGGCCGTTTAATATTTTTCCAACACACATAATTTCGTTTTCCTATTACATGATTTTATTGTATTTGCAAGAAATAAAAGTTTATAAATATTATGTAATAGAATTTTGCTTTTCAAAAATTGTTAAAGTTACTTACATAAAGAATAACAGATTTATATTAAAAATAATAATAAAAATAATGCACCATGTTTTATTAATAAACACTTTAAATTACCAAATGAAAAATTGAACCAAAAACAATGGCTAAAATAATTTTTAATTTGAATTAACCACTTTTAGATTAAAAAAAATTCCATATCAGCAAAAAGTTGTCCAATTATTATTTTATTATTATTATTATTATTTTCTAAAAATGATTTGTTGTCGAAGTTGTCAGCAAAATTTAATTGTTAGACTGTATTTATTAATTGCCGAAAAGTCAGTGGAGGCTTTCATGTAGAGACGCAAACAGGTTTTGGGTTCTGTCGTTGTGTCTGTCAGTCTGCCTGTACAGTCGGTAACAAAAGTCTCCGAACACTAGCAAAAATTCCTATATAAAATTGTACACTTAATACAGTTTTGTTAAATAAATCCTTCTCGAATCATGTTCTTAGTCAGTCTAAAAACAGGATTCAACAAGGATTTATTTAACAAAACTGTATTAAGTATACTTTTTGTACATAGGAATTTTTGCTAGTGTTCGGAGATTTTTGTTACCGACTGCATGTCTCGCTATAGTGGCCGCAAAAATCACTGTATTGACTTGAAATTCGGTACAAATGTTCATTAACCACACAGAAATAGCTGTATAGTTTTGAATGTGTATTCTTTTTGTAGTTCGTATACAGGGACACATCAGAGTTTTTCTTATCATTATGACCTATGAACAGCATTTATGTGTGTCGCAATAACAAGCGCTAAAATACTTGGATTGACTTGAAACTTGGTACACATATTCAGGCGCTATACAGAAATACCTATATAGGTAAAAGTAACACATTTAATATTAAAATATAGTGATATTTTTGTTCAATTTAAAAATGTATGTAAGGTTGCTTAAATGTAGTTCCCTATCTAAAAGATACACAATGGAATAACTTTTAAAGTTTTACATATAATCCTCAAGCGATACAAGCACCACATAAGAAGTTAAAATTCAATGCCTTAAAATAATTCAAATAACGGAAACGCATTTCAGGGTGTAAGAGACTCAGTTAAATAATCTGCCTAAAACATTCTGTACAAAACTATGTAAGTTATTAATTGCGTATTTTTCATTAGCTAAGGTTCTTTATTTTAGGTAAACAATCAGATTTTAAACTTTGATACGCATTAACATGTATATTTATTTATCAATGTCAATAATCTTTAATATATATATAGGTAAATCCTGAAGATATATTATAAAAGAATTAGAATGTTCAAGAACGTTAAAGCAGCACTTCTTTAGGGGCATTGACTTAATTGTACAGAGTGTCCAAAAAGTTCCAGTACTGACGCTAATGTATTTTTTATTTACAAAACAACAAACCTTAAAACGATTATTTTTATGCTAATGATAAAAGGCACATTTAAAATAACGGAGGAAAAAATACAGAACTTGCATTTATAATAAATGTTCAAAATGTCCACCTTTTTCTAGGAGGCAACTCTGAACTCGTTTGCGCATGCAAGGCCTGATTACCCAAAAGGCTCAGGAAGCACAAGCTTCCCCTCTAAAATTTAAGAGGGGGCCCTAAAATGACTAAAAACAGGTTCTTGGAATTTCTGTTTCATATTTTCACCCTCAGATTGAATTTTTTCTGAGAAAGGTCGCCTAAAGCAAGATAAAATACTCACTATTTTGGGAAAAATCTGTTATTTAGCCTCAAAAATCTAAATGTTCTTAATTAATAAGTTATACGATTTTAATGTTGTGTGTAAAAACTACCCAGGTATATGAATGAAAAAAAAAAAAATCCGAAATGAAAGGAGGGGCCAGAAATGATACTGAGCTTCCCCTAGCTTCAAAGCTTAATCGGGCCCTGTGCGCAAGTGTTTAGAAACGCGTTTTAACATGCTGGGAGTGACTTCTTGTAGAGAAACTTGTACCCACCTGCACAAAACCTGTATTATGAAATTGTCGAATGAACTGATATAGCATATTTTTCCTCGGTATTGCATCATCTGAATATTTATATCGCCAAACATCTTTGCATCTTTCATACGATTTACATTCAAAATAAGCTTCAAACAGCGAAATTCTCTGAATGCGTGATAAAAACATTTCACTATGAAGAACAAAATAACATAAAACTTTATTCTCACACAACTTGAGCGAGAAAAGAAACAAACTATAAAAAATAAAGAACTGATGCAATAATAAGCAGTCGATAAAATTTAATATAAAAAAAAATCATGGACACAATGAATTCTTTAAGTTGGAGTACTGGAACTTTTAGGACACCCTGTATATGCAAGTAACAGGTGAATTTCTGTATAACTATAAGCATAAAACAAAAACAAAAACAAAAAATTACAGTGATCAACAATCAATTCACCTAAACTAGACCTAACCAATGAAACATGAAAGCAAGATAAATTTTACACAGAGATTAAATAGAGTGTAATGTATATATATATGTATGTGTGTGTGTGTGTGTATAGAAAAATTACTTATTATCCTACATGAAAGAAAATACTAAAATTATAATAAATAAATAAGTAAATAAAATAAAACAAGATGAGCGTTAAGTTAGCTACTTATATCGTATATCTTCCCACAGTTGATAAACAATTAATTTACTTTTGTGTAACCCTGTAAAATATCTGTAAAATAAATGTTAAAAATACTGCTGTCTGTGTACAAAGATATCTGAAACACTTACACCGAAATTCGTTACTCATGATGATTTAAATTTGCATAAAACATACTCAATTGTTGCTCGTAGGTAAATTATTCATAATGTAGGAAGTGAACATGCTATTATATTAACTGATTTTAATCTCGACTCAAAATACACAGTAATTAAGTGGAAATATTTTTTCATAAATATGAATTTTTATTATTAAAGCTGAAGCATTTCGCTGAGATTGAGTCGACAAGTTATTAATTATATAACTGTATTCTTACCCGTCTGCAAATTTAAGGGCGATACATTTCATTCAGTATTCTTCCATTATTTGTTAAACTGTTAAGCGCTATTAGTATTACTGATGAATGTTTGCTTTTGAATGAAAATTTTGTTAATATTTAATTAATATGTATTTAATAGACTTTAATGTGGGATTTTTTTTTTATGTCATACTCTACCATGTGTATTTTTCAACATTATATTATTTTCTAAATTAAAAAAAATAAAATAAATGAAACAAAAGTAAAAACTCTGGCGTGAAACAACCACACGACTTCCATTATCCACTATTACACGAACTATATACATGCATTTTTTTGGAGATGTGATCAGAAGACATAAAATTGACCTAACGAAGTAGAAACCTAAAATGTTTCCGGTAAGAGAAACTTAGTAAACGTGTAAAGACATATAAAACGAAGTTTGCATAGCGTGTTAAAAAAAAAAAAAAAAAAAAAGGAAAAAAATGGTAGAGTTATTTTTTGAAATATCAATTTCCGAGATCTAAAACTGACGTACCTAAGCAGGATGACTGTTAATTTCTGTAATAACCACGTAATACGCGAGAAAGGATATATGAAATGGATTAACGTAAAAATTTAGAAGAAAATCGTTAGAGCGGTTTTTGAGATACAAACTTTAACCAAAACTTTATATGCTCAATTATTGACCGGAAAACAATAATTACATACAAAAGAATATTTAAAAAGGATTTACTATGGTGAGTTTGAAAAATTCTCTATAGCAGTTTTTAAAGGAACGCGCTTGCGAGGCCTGAAATTGGGCTATTTAAGCAGAACGCCTATCAATTATCGTAAACTAACTAACTGTATCATTCGAAAGGACATCTAATAGAGTGTTTATATAGCAACTTTGAAGAAAATCGTTACAGCCATTTTTGAGATATGGACTTACAGTCCCACTGCTGGTTTTCCAATTTTCACCAAAATTTGGAAAAATTATCTGTTTACCAGACCTGTCTTAATTCAGAAATTTCGTCGTTCTATCTTTTTTAGTTTTGGAGATAGGATAGCCAGAAGATTCCCCACATACAAACACACATACATACTACATACTCACACACACACTGACCAATTATTAAAACTTACTTTTTTGGACTCAGGAGACGTGTAAATCAGGTGTAAATTCGATATAAAATTTTTGGACAGTATACGTCCATTACGTACGATAGTCGGGTAATGGAAGTAAAAACAGTATTTACTTTATTATTGAAAAATAAATACTCTATTAAAAATTATATCATGTTATGTTATATATTATATTATATTATATTATATTATATTATATTATATTATATTATATGTATTTTTTATTAAAAAATAGTTTTTAAGATATTTCAAGATCTTTGATTTACCCTTTCAAAACTATTCCTATATTCAAGTTTCTCTCAAACTTAATGCATGAATTTTAAATTTGAAAGAGGACATTTAACGAACGCCTTCTAATGCTGGATATTGCATTCGAAACAAAGCGATAATGAAAACTGAAAAGAGAAATGCAACTTCTTATATCTTCTTTCGTTTTTTCTGCGTATGTTTTCAGTTACATCTGCAGATTCATCATTTGCTTTTCAAAGGGAAATGTATTTTCATGAATAAGTAAAAAAAAAAAATCTATTTTTTATTCACTGCATTTTCTTGTAACACCTATGTTTCGTTCTTTTAGAATGTTATATTTATATATTTTTTAAAATCTGTTTGCACCCAAAACAAATCAACATTTTGCAGCGAAAGAAGTATTTACAATTCAACAAAAAGTCATTTTCAGTAAACGAATGTAATTTTACATTTCCTACAAAATAATTTAACTCATTTGTATCATAAGGGGAAATAGAAAAATTATGCTTTTTAAATTATATTTTACTTTACGATTTGTATACATATATTTTTTTATTGACTGCATGAATTTTAATGATGCTATTTGTATGGATGCTTCATACGTTTTAAATTTCATGGTTTGGATTTCACTCGATATTATTTACTTAATTTGAGTTGCATGGTTCCTTTAATATAAAGATTTTTTTGAATATTGTTAAATACTATTTTTAAAAGTGTAATGGAATAAGGTTATAAAAATTCCATAAATATATTTATTTCATATATAAACAATGCTATAATGCATTTTCGAAATTACACGTAACTTGGTTTTGTAATCCACTTCATGATATTTAAATATACTTAGCTCTTTTTTCATGCGTTTGAATATTTAATTGGCAGATTAGTTTCAGATGTTCACGACTCAGTTAAAATATTGCAATCTAGGTAATAGAGATATTGGCTACAATATTTGACTTTCCTTTTCCTTTTTCCCCGCATTAATTAAATACTCAATAAATGCATTAATTTACTCAATAAATGAGTGTTTTGATACATATTTTTAGGATTTCACAAAACAAGCCACAAAATATTGTAGTTATATTGTAAGTATTTTCAGGGAAGTCTTGAATAATTAAATTACTGCGATTTTCTAAAAATATTTTATCTTTAATACAGTATCTCAGTACTATCCATAATTTAGACGGTATTTGAAAAATGAGCCTATGTTATAAAAGATAAATATAATTTTCTTTTTTTTTTTTTAACTGTAAAATAAAGTGATATCATAAGTTGTCATGTACTACAATTATTCAAAAATATTACAACTTATTTTTAATGTATTAAATAAAGTTTATTTATTTATTTATTTACTAATTTTTGTGTGTTTGTGTGTAACACTTGAGCTAATGTCTCGTGATAAAAGTTCGTACCAAATAAAAGTTTATAAATAATAGTTACTAGCTGGAACCCGTCGAATTCGACGATCACTTTATTGACCGCAATGTTTCAAAAACCGTCGCATCATTATTTAAATGTATTTCATGTTAAAATATCTAATATAATTTACGACATTTCACTTAAAAAAAGAAAGTCGGAAAAATGCTTATAAATCGAAATACTATGTATGACATCACTTTCTACAAAGTACTCTCAATGTGACGTCAAACTGACTTCAAATAAACAGATGCTATCTTTTATTTTCTATTTCGTTTAATACTGAGACTATATGTTAGCTGACCCGTCCGGCGTTGCCCGGGCCCATGATACCTTAAATGAACCTTAAATTTGTATTATTTTATACCTTTAACTAGATTTTGTTTGAATTTCCGTTTTTAAATGAAAGCATCACGAAAAAAATAATCATCTGTAACAAAACAATTACCTCGATCCGAACGAAACTCTGCCTTGTGACCTCGGTGCTTGCAGCAGCGCATACACGGCGCTAACAACATAAAAAAATTCCCAAAAATTAACCGGGAACCGAACGAACCAGCCCGGCAATGCCTTGGCCAGTGATAATAACCTTAAATGAACCTTAAATTTGTTAGATTTTATATCTTTATCTCGAATTTGTTTGAAATTCTATTTTTAAATAAAAGCATTGCGAAAAAAAATAAACAGCTGTAACAAAAAATAATTATCTCGAACCGAACGAAACTCTGCCTTGTGACCCCGGTGCCTGCGGCAGTGCATACGTTAGCCGCTAACAATATAAAAAAAATTCCCAAAAATTAACCTGGAACCGAACGAACCCGCCCGGCAATGCCCGGGCCCTTGATAATAACCTTAAATGAGCCTTAAATTTGTATGGTTTTATATCTTTAACTCGATTTTCTTTGAATTTCTATTTTTAAATGAAAACATCACAAAATAAATAATCATCTGTAACAAAAAAAATTACCTGAAACAGAACGGAACTCGGGTTCGTGACCCAGTGCCTGCGGCACGTATATGCAGGCCGCTAATAACATGGAAAAATTCTCAAAAATTAACCTTGAACCGAAGAAACCTCTGACTCGTGTTACCGCTGCCCGTGGCAGTGGCACCGTATAGCAGGCATGCTACGCACGCGCTGCAAAATCCACTTTCCTCCACCAGGGAGCGCAGTATGTTGTACACGAACATCATCAATCGCCTTGAATTTCCAAGACCTTTCAAATAAGGTGTCACATGGTGGCGTCAACTGCAAAATCCTTTAGTTACACTTTCCACCGCCACGGGGTGCAGCGTATTCTATACATAAACACCAGCGGTCAGGAAATATCAAGACCTTTAAAATAAGTTGTAACATGATAGGGTCTACTGAAAAATCACCTAGTTCCATTTTTAACCACCAGGGGGCGCACTATATTGTATACAAACATCCCCAATCAACATGAAATTTCAAGACCTCTATCAACAATTGCCTTGAATTTCCAAGACCTTTCAAATAAAGTGCCACATGGTGGTGTCAACTGCAAAATCCTTTAGTTGCACTTTCTACCACCAGAGGGCACAGTGTGTTCTGTACGAAGATCACCAACCGTCAGGAAATACCAAGACCTTTAAAATAAGGTGCAACATGATATGGTCTACAGCAAAATCACTTAGTTCCATTTTTCACCACCAGGGGTCGCACTATGCTGTATACAAACATCCCCAATCGACATGAAATTTCAAGACCTTTAAAATGAGGTGCTACATGTGTCGGTCTAGAACGGATTTCCCTCTCAAACTAATTTCCCCCCTTTCCCCTCCCTTCCAAATCTACTTTCCCCCTTTTCCCCCCCTTTAAAATCGAAAATTCCAAATTCGCAGATGTTGATTTTTTAGTATTCGTCTCTAGTCCCCATATGTACAATTTCTTCACGGTGAAGTAATTTGAAGCTTAGTTAAGCTCGTAAACGTGTTTTTAACCCAAACGGGTGGGAAGAAACGTTTTCCCACCCGTTTCCGCCGGGGCAGAAACGGTTTCCCCCCGGGTGGGAAAGCGTTCGACTTTTTTATATTTTTCTCTTCTCATAGCACATCTACAGACCAAGACCTTTCTTTAGATACCTCAACCAAATTTTTACACCGAGTAGTTCTTCTCAATATAGTGGAGACAGGCAAAAACATGTTTCAAATTAATATATAGATGTCTGCAAATCTTTTTCTTGATCTATACTAACAAAAGAAAGTGTGTGTGTCTGTCTGTGTGCGATGTACAGAAAAAACTGTGGCCTGTACTGTTCTGCTGGTCATTTTTTCTAGGTAAAGGAATGCGTTCAGATTTTTAAAATCCCTTTAGATTTTTAATATTCCTGTTATTTTATTTATTTATTTATTTATTTTTTTAAGCATGTTTTAGCCGATATTTTGCTTTTTCCCCATCATTTTTATTTTGAGTCGTAATTTCAAGCTGTTGCCAGTAAAATTAGATACAGATAACTTTTCATTTTTTTTTTTTTTTTACATAAAAAAGAAAACCCTTTTTTACACATAATTAATAATTAAAAAAAATAATAATATAATAAAAATTTTCTGATAAAACTGATATCACAATAGCTTTAATTTTTATTTATTTATTTATTTATTTTTAATATTAATTCCAGTTAACCAAATATTCTTATAAGTAAGTGAACTTTATTTCATAATCCATAAATGATTGTGGGCACAGCATTAGTATAGAACTCTTTTGGCTACTTTCAATATCTTTTTGCCATATTGGCGATAAATTAAAATGGCTACCTCAATTGCGTATGTAATCATATTGGCGGAGAGAGTTCAAGGTACTTTAGCTCCAAATTTTAAATTTCTCCAAAGGGGTCTACACTAACGCTGTTTCCTTATGTTAATTCATATTTAGTCTTTTTTAAATCAAGCATGTATCAACATAGTGAAAGTCAAATAAATAAATGTTATATACGTTTCATTAACAGCTGCATATCATGATTCTTGGCCATGGTTTTAATTTGCTAAAAATAGTCGCTAACTGAAATAAGATTTTAGTTATTAAAAAAAAATAATAATAATCATCATTTAAATATGCTGACGAGTGAATCGGGAAAAGCCTGCTAGTAGCAAATAAAACAAAATTAGCTCTTCCAAATTCTTTCTCTCCCTAAGTTTCGCTCAAGTTTTATGCATAAATATTACATTTGAAAGATAACATTTAACGAACGTCTTTAAGCGCTGAGGAATGCATTAGAAACAAAAATATAATAAAAACTAAAAATAGAACTGCTTCCATCTTTTTTTTTTTTTTTTTTTTTTTTTTTTCGTTTTTTCGTATATGTTGTCAGTTATACATACGAAAATTGATGATTTGCTTTTCAAACTGAAATGTGTTTTCATAAAAAATACGAAAATAATAATAATAATTTTTTATTCATTCTAAATTTTTTTTGTAACATGAACGTTTCGTTCTCTTTATATTATATATATATATATATTTCGAAATCTGCTCGCACCCAAAACAAATCAACATTTTGCAGTGAGATAAAAATTTACAAATCAACAAAACAGTCATTTTCAGTCGATGATTGCAATTTTACTTAACTACAAAGTAATTTAAATCAACGACATAAAAACCTGAATTTCTTTTATCAATTAACTACTTGAAGTGTTGCCTTTTGTATACAAAATTAATATGTTTTAAATTTCATGACTTTCATTTTATTCGATTTTATTTACGTATTTTGCGCTAGATGGTCCTTTAAGTATAATGATTTTTAGTTTTTATTAAGTACTAGCTATATTTAAAGGTCACTGTATTTAAAGGAAACTCTTTTCTATATAGCTTTATGAAAAAAAATATATATATACTGAAATCGCACAAAAGCTCGCTTTGGGTTCCCGCTGCCATCGGCATCGACATGTTCGTCCTCGCAGTCTCCGGTACTTGTCACTGTTGCCTGCGACAATGGTTTACCCGTGGGCTTCCATTTGGGGTGCTTATCATATATGACAGTTTCGATACGGACAGTATTGAAAAATTTGAAGTAGCTCTTTTATATTTGAATCCCAGTTACATATGAACAACATTATACGTGATATACATAATATTTGCTTTCACGTTATTTCCTATACTTATTTGATTTAATCGATCAACCATAAAATGACAGCAATTTCAAGCCACATATAATATCATAATATGCTATGATCAGCTACGTCTATCGCATGAAACAATTATTATTATTATTATTATTATTATTATTATTATTATTATTATTTTGTTGTCATATATACTTCATGCTTAGTTAATAGTAGTTGGTATATAGAAAAATAAATAAATTAATTAATATGTAAACCTGATCATGGTACAGCCTTAATATTGCTCCCCTTGGGGACTTTTGAATTTTTGTCGCCGTTTTAGACCAAAATATAATTTATGCGATTATTGTTCCTATTTCTTTCTATTTTTTCTTTTCAATGTTTTATAATTTAGTTATATTTTTGATGTGCTACTTGGTTTTAAGTGGCTGTCCTTGGCGAAAAATGTATGACCTACTTCAGCATTAAAATTTTAAAAAATGTCCAGAATTGTCAATAAGTGAATACCTTTAATATAATGCTGAATTAGCTTTTATGCCAAACGTGATTCATCTGTGCTAAAAAAAAAAAAAAAAAAAAAAAAAGAAATCTTAAGTTGTGGTATATAAAAAAATGCTATGAAATAAAATTCCGAAGAAACATGCTAGATTTGTATTATTACAATTTTATTTTAAAGTTACAAAGACGTTAGTATTTTTTTTATTTTTCGCGTTAAAGCATATTTCATTTTATGTTGAAAAAAAAATTAATTAATTAAAAATACCTCGTAAACATTTATCGCAACAATTAAAAATTTAAATGGCTTATATTAAGTCAATTACCAGTTTATTATTTTCATATTTTATTTAATTTTAAAAAATCTAATCAAATTTCCGGTATAAATAGTAGCCTATGTTCTATAGTCTATACCACACTATTCTCTATCTCTGTACCAAATTTCATCCAGATCCGTTCAGCCGTTGTGGCGTCATTGAGTAACAAAACATCCATCCAAACTTTCGCATTTATAATATTAGTATAGATTACTTTCAAAACGTCGTGGGGTTAAATTGTAAATATCTCACAAATTTATTTATTCTATGCATAAACGATGCTTCAAAGAAAATTGAAAAATACACGTTGTTTTGATCTGTTTGATCTATACAGTTTTAAACACCAACCAAAAAAAAATAAAATAAAATAAAAATAAATAAATAAAAATGTGTGTGTGTGTGTGTGTTGGGAGGGGGGGGGGGTATTATACGTTGTAAGCCTTTGTCTATCTGTGTGAATGGCTCTATATCTGCGGTATTTTAGATGTTAAACGAATTAATCAAAAAAAAAAAAAAAAATTGTTATTGAATACTTATTCCTTCATAGTAAATAAAACAATAAATCTGTCTACTTTTTGAGTATATTATCTAAACTTAATACAAATAATTAATGTTTCTTTCCTGAGAAGTTACAGAAAATATAGTGTTGTTATTTTGGCACAATTAGTTGTTTTCCTTTAGTACCCATGATAATCAGCAAAAAAGAAAAAGAAACAAGTACATTGTGAAAAATAATAATCCAGATTCATCAAAAGCTTTGATGATTTTGTCGCTGATCTGTAACACGAAAAATTTTAGTTAGGATTCATATATTTGGTTCCATGATAACAGTTATTCAAGAAATCATCACTCAATAAAATATATAGTCTAATCCGAATAACTATTGTAGCGAAGTTTTTTTAGTGTCAGGAAAGAAATTTTCCGTAGGATAATACCGGCATGTAGAGAAGTATTTTGCAGGTAGACAAAATGTAAATAGGGAAGTTTTCATTTCGACGATTTCCACTAGGCCATATTTTCGTACAACTGAAAAAGGACTCCTTTACTTGCGTTGATTGTCGCTAGAAACATAATTTACAATTCTTCCATTAAAATAACCAAGATTCTATCCAGATGTGTTAAAAAGGACGAAATTCAGAAATCAATAAAGATTTGACAAAAATTTGTGCAAAATTTTTTTTATTGACTTGCTGCATAAAATAAGGAGGTGCCCCAAACGGATATTTTTTTTTTTTTTGGAACTACATCCGTAGATGTTCTAAGCATGAGCGGTCAGAGAAGAATGATAAAGTTCCAGCCAATTTTAATTAATCATTACATATCGGCACTTTTATTTCATCGCCTGCAAGAACACATAAAAAGTGGTTATTTTAAAGATACGTTATACTCAAATGAAGCTAATAATTTTTAAATACCCTGAGTAGGATTGCCATAATATGATAACCCTATAAAACCCCCAAAATTTCGACAGACATTCGTAATGCGAAAAGGAAACCGAAACGGACAGATACATAAAATATATCTATAATTTAATTGTGTTCAAGGATAATTTTGTCTAACAGAATAAATTACGTTACAAAAAAGACTACTATGATTTATGAGGAACATAAATAAAATGAGCCATGTGTTAGTCTTTATAAGACGAAAGATATCATGAGCTTTGCTTGCAAAAATAAAATTGCTTGTTGAAATAATTTTCTTTTACATTTCTTTTTTTATTATTATTATTGTTATTTTATTGATGAAAAAATAATTCGGAGGTTGAATGCAAGAGCGAATTATTGTATAAAACGATAAAATAGATTTGAATGAAAAGTAAATACAAATATTAAAAATATATGTGATTTCTGCATCAATATTATTACATGAGGATTCATAAGATCAAAAACATAAAGTTGTTTTCGTTAAATAGAAATAATTAGATGGGCGCGATGGGAACACTAATTTAGGATAAACAGAGGTCTTATTAGACAGAAGAATGGATCAAAAGTGAGCTAAGAGTTTGGTAAACATTAGACTAAAAAAAAAAAGACTTTCGCCAAATTATTCTTAGAAATATCGCCAGGGCAACACCAATTTTTTAAGTCGTTAGGTACATTATTATATATTATTTTCAAATGTTATGGTGCAGTTATTTTCTTCGCTAATAAGTAATTTCAATATTATAGTTTCCATGAGAACCATAACATTCGATGAATTATGGTATTCAATAACACTGTTCTGAAAAAAAAAAAAAAAAAAAAAAAGAGAGATCTGATACCATTCTTGCTGATTCTTAAGTAAAATGACCTCCTGGATCCGAATATGACTCCCATTTAGCCCAGTAACCCACAGTTTTCTAGATACAACCACCCCTCCCTCAATTTCATTCCCTGTTCGATAATTTTAAGACCATGAATTTGATTTGAAGAATGAAAAATAATTAATTTAACACCTAAAACAAAAAAAATATGTAATTTAAAAAATAACTTTAATAGCAGATTAAAAAAATATAAGATATTTAATGCATAATTTCAGTGGGAAATCCCCCCCTCCCAAATTTTTCCCTTGTCGCAAATGTCCATGTTTTAGATATTTCCAACTCTGTAGCCCCTTAGAAGATATTTAACGGTTAAAATAATCCCCCCCCTCCTAAAAATCAAATTTATAGCCATAAAATCATCGAAAAAGGATAAAAATAGAGGGCCATTCCTAAAAGACGGTGGGTGATAGGGCAAAATGGGCGTCATATTCGGATTCAGGAGGTCATTTTACATAAGAATATATTGAAATGATGTCAGAGACAATTTTCATGCCGAGCAGTGTTATTAATCACGAGCATCTACAAATACAATGGTGTTAATGATTTTTAGAAAAAGTCGCCGATACAGTTCTAACATATTTCTACTTTCATTTTTGCTATCTGCACTACATCCTTATGTAATAATTTATTTTGTTGGAATGAATAGTTGATTCAAAGCTAGACCTTTGATCTGCGATATCTGCAAAAAAAAAAGTTTGCATTTCTCGAATGAAGATTTATAGAAACTACCTTAATTAATTCACTTTGAGTGAGATGAATCAAAATCTCAGATCAGAAAATATATGTTATTCTTTCCGTTTATAAAGAGATGGGTTTTAAACATAGGATAAAAGAATAATTTAGGAAAATAAACGCAACTAAATTTAAAGAAAGGATAGATGATTTTCCATATCGCAGAAACCACATACATAAGTAAAGCTAATCAATCTATAACAGCTCTCTTACTATAGTATTTTTTTGTAATGGGTGTTTGAAACTTTAGAGTTTTCTTTTCATTTAATAATTTTATTTATTTTTAATCATTTGTCTATTAATCTGATAAATCCCAGTATCTCCAAATCCAAAAATGAAGCTGTATATCATGATTGTAATATATAAAAGTATAATATATGCACAAAAAATGGGTAAATATTTTACAAAGAAAGATTTAATTAATATGAAAACCATTTGACGTCATCCAGTCGGAAAAGATGGTGATACGTCTGACTTATAATTAGTAGAAACTATTCCTTGCTAAAATTAAGTATTTTTCACACTTATTTCGTTTATTTTATTTTATTTTACTTATTTTACTTTTTTATTTTGCTAACAAATATCATATTAATATAGTAAATTTATTTTTTTTTAAAGTGTATCTTTTTTGTAGTAATGCTTTCATTTGTTTATAAATAGTTAGAAGTGGTGTATCTAATAACTTTAAAATCTATATTTTAATGCATTTATTTTAATATGTTTGTAGACAACTTTTGACATTTTCCCTTTTTTAAGGGGAATGGTAGCTTTTATAAGAAAATAAAAATCTAAATGTTATTCATATTAATTTATTTTAACAAAAAGTTGAAGATTATTTTGTATTACCTGTTTCAAAGAATAAAAATATACCTTTTCAAAAAATTTCTTTAACTCGGAAAATGATAGGGCTAAGAAGATTTGTTGTAATAAAAGAAACTTGTAAAACAAAAATTTGCTCAATTTTTTTTTTAAATTGTAAAAACGCATTACAAAATGCATTTTCTCGATTAATGCAATAATCACTTTTGTTCCATTTAAAATTACTTAGACCTCGTGGAACCCCATAATGAAATAACTTCCGGCCTCTAAAATTGTTGTCGCCTGCGCTGTTAATTAAAGTGTCCATCAAGCTCCATATCAAATAAATGGAACTACATACCTGTATTTCCGGGAATACTCTTCTGAAACATGGCTCGTATAATTAACAATCGACGAATCCTTCCGAGGAAAGCCTTGTTTAGCAAAATTAATGAAACACGTTATTGGATATCGCATATGTAGGAAATATGGCTAAAAGTTTATTGTTTCTAATAAATTTTCGTTATTATTGAAGAGTTATAGTTTTAAATGAAATAGGAATTATAATGGCTCCTTTTAACAAATACTACATAAAGACGGATAATTACTATTTTATATGGAGAATGTTTAAATATATTCTTTTCTGTTTAAAATCTTACTTTTTTTCTTTTATTTGAATAAAATCTTGAAAAAGGCTTTAGGAATACTGCCATGTGCAAAAGAAAATAATTTATGGTTAAGTGAGGTATCGACGTTCGATCTTGATCACATTTTAACTTATCTCTATTATACTTAAACTTTTGAAAATTTTTAGACGTAAACTATAACTAATCGGATTTTTAAAATTATGTGCTTTTTAAATTTGAACAATGCACCACGTGAAGAAAAAAGTACTATTGCTTACTTTGTTCGCCTGGCGAAGGGTCAATCTTTATTTTGACTGAAAACTATTGTTGTGAGTTCTTGCATTTTATGATGTTAAGTCAAAGTTTTTTGCTTATATTAGAGATAGAGTTTTATTTATTTATTTATTTATTTTTTTACGTTGCACTAAAGATACGCAATAGACAATTGGTGTCGGCCTGAGCAACACTGATCCCTGGGTCTCAGTATAGGTAAAAAATGGATTCCCAGGTATAAAAGACACTCAGTTGATAAATAATTTCTGGCGCCGACCACTTCTTGTTGAAATGGGAAGAATCTGCCATCTAATATATTAAAACCTGACCTACCCAGCGACTCAAATGACGAAAGTGATTCCTCAGTTGACACTCCTTATGATGATGCAAGCAAAAATGATGACGATAATGGCGCAATGTTCTCTATCTGTTTGAGCCATTTCTCGGATGATAAACATGCAGAACAATGGGTCCAGTGCATTGAATGATGCACTTGGTCACATGAAACATGCTTATGAACCAAAAACAAATATATATATGTGTGTGTGTGTGTGTTGCTCATGATTAAATGCCCTATATATCTTTCAGTTATTCTTCAATTGGTTACTACAGTTCTGTGTAACTTTAATCATTTTGAAATAAATTTTGATTTATAAGTAAAACCTCGTTTTATTAAATTTTTTGAGGCAAGTGAAATCAGGACCATTTTTTTTTTTTTTTTAACATAGGTATATTTTGAAACACAATTTTTCTATTTCCAAAAAAAGAAAAAAAAAATCTAGTCAATTGGTTATGTTTAGATGTTTGCGGATAATTAGTGAATGAAATATCCAAATCTGGTAGGTTTTCAGGGTAAATTATAGCTTCTAAGGACTAAGTAACTGGGAATCGAAATTAGGCCACTTCATTTTAAACAGCAGTTAAAACAGTTATCAATGCTTAGTAGTAATTTAGCCCGTTAGTAGTCGCTAGTAGGTCGACTCACCGCCCATTTCTTCAGTGTATATTCAACAGCCACCAAAAATTTTAAAAGTGGCATTTGATATTCATAATCGAGGATTATTCGAGTCGACTTGCCTTTTATGTATATCAAATGCCATTTCTAAACATTTTTGGTGGCTGCTGAATAAAAACTGAAGGGATGGGCGGCAAATCGACCAACTAGCTACTACTACGGGTTAATAAGAAGATTTTTATCTGTTTACGGAAACAATGTTTTTATTGAGAAACTAAGGTATAATTTTTAAGTATATTTATGTAGGTTTAGAAAATAGAAATTTTCTGTAAAGTTACGAAACTTTATATCTTTTCACAGATTTGTTTTTATAGTGTAGTACTTCTGAACCCTGCTTTGATAACCAGTTTTTGTATGCAAAACAGACAAAAGTATGTATCAATGGTTATAGGCTTTACCTAGTTACAGAAAAAAAATATTAAGATGTAGTTAAAAAAAAAAAAAAAGAGAGAGAGAGAGAGAGAGAGAGAGAGAGAGAGAAACTGTTGTTTTTGAAAACAGATATTTTCTGTAGAAAAGTTACGGATTATTTTTGTTTTTTAACATAATATTTTTTACAGTGGTGTGGTATAAAAAGTAAATTTTCTGTGCTTGCAGTTTAGGTTTTCAGGGTGTCGTACAAGATGTACATATCGAACGCGAAAAACGCATTTCTAAATTAAAAGTGTAGACTGTGAAATTTAGAAATTACTGAAAAAACATTTTAATTAAAAATTTAGCTTGTGAAATTTCTTTCTTTTAAAAATAAGAAAGCTCTCACATTTATTTATTTTGTTCCCAAAGTTAAAGTGCATGGAGTATATTCCTAACCAATTAACAGAAAAATTACGTCAGATTTTTAATCATTGAGATATATATATATGTGTGTATGATTTGTGTGTGCGTGTGTGTGGACTGGTGAAAGAATATATTCGGGCTATGTATTAGTACCAAAAAAATTTCGTATGTGTTTACTTTATAAGAAATGCATACGATGTACTAAAAGAGAATTCTGTTCGGGATTTTATGCAATTTGTAGCTGGAGAAGTAGAGGTGAATATAAAGTTAAATGCAAATTTAAAATTCTACATTGTAACGTTTGTTATTCTATACCATACCAGAGAAATTCAAAAAGATATATTCTGCAATGATAAAAGACGATACTGCAGTGTTATGCTATACATGAGAAGAATGCATTATGTTGAGAGCGAATGATTTACTTATTTACTTTTAAAAGTTAAAATAAGTCAAACGACTGAAGATGTGCGAATCATTTTTAACACACACAGTTTTTAAAGAATCTCCCTTACTAGTCGAAATATTAATTTATTAATTTGTTTATTATTGTACTAAACACATCTTACTTTCTTTAAAAACATAGCATAGTATTTGTTAAATAAAACTAAGTTAAATGAACATATAAAAGATATAAAAAATAATTGTAGTTAGCTTTTTTAAAGTATTTCAAATTTAATTTTTTAGTCAGATCCATGTTAAAATATTTACGTTTCAGCAAAACATTCAATCATGGTAATGTTTAGGACTAAACGTTTTAGTTTAAGGGAACCTGTGATGTACGAAATATTTGAGGATTTGCCAATTTTTAGTTCCAATTTTAGCGCAAAGTGGATTGCATATCCATGAATCATATCTATGTTGTACATACATGTCATAGCTAGAACAAAACATGCCTAAGCAATAAGGCTAATGGAGGAAAACGCGGCTTTGGAAATGAAAACGAAAACTTAGACCAAAGTTCGCAGTATAATCAATATACAGAGTATCTTAAACATATCTCTCAGTAATGTAAATTGTGGTAGATAGAAGCAAAATAAGCGGATGGGGTAAGGGTAGTGTGGTGCAGAAATACTTTGTTGTGGTGGTAGGTGGCACTGATGAAATCGGTAGGTGAAAAAGTAGGAGACGTACGTATCGTTAGCTCGATTTGGAACTGACATGCATTTCATGAATACAATGTAGACAGATTATGGATTTTTAGGGATTATGGGGACAATTTTGAGGACTGAACGTTTGTGGGGAATTTAGAGACGATTTTTGAAATTTTTGGGAAAAAATCTGTGAAAATATTCAACTATTTTTAATTTACGCGTTAAGTTTACATTGCCAACTATAGGGATTTGTCCCTACGTCTAGGGACTTTTAACAGTTTTTTTTAGCATGTAGGGGCTTTTGAAGGTACCCCTTTTCCCCCAAGACATCCTCAGGATATCCTGAGGAAGAAAGTACATCTTGCGTACATCCTCAGCACTGAAGTACTTTACGAAGATTTAAAATTTTCCGATAACTAATGTATATATAATAGTTATTTTTGTGTGTGGGGATTCTTTTAAAAATGTGCGTCGTTTGGGGAAAAAATTGGGCTTAAGACTGTTAAATGTTTTAATTATTATTATTATTATTAATTTTTTTTTTTTTTTTTTTTTTTTTTTTTTTTTTTTACTTTTTAGTTGAAATTGAGTTGGGGATTTCTTTGGAAAAGAATCCCTGAGTTGGGAAAATTGACTGTGAACCATCTGGCAACACTACATATTGGCTGCAAACGAAAATGAAACAGCTTCTACAAGAGTATACAAGGAGCAATTTCTGGGGAGGCAGCTGCAAACTTCTAGAATATTCAACCGTACTCATTGATAATTGAGTTATAATAGATAATTCCATGGTTCCAGGCAATCATGAAGAGTGACACAACATTAACAGATGTGGTGCGCATATTGACTTACATTAGCAAGGACATAAACTTTTTGAGCACATTTCTAGAAACAATGACAATTTGCCACCAGATAACTAATTATTATTATAAATTAAAATGTTTCCGACTGTGGTCTTACTATTACCCCAGAAAAAGAAATTACAATGATGCATTTTTCTGGCAATCCGCACTAAGAATGGCAAATTGAGTTATAGAAATGTTTTCACTCACTAATCTCAACAGCACCACCTAACGCCTTAAAGCGCCATATCCACTGTCCCATTTCTATAACATATTTGTTTACGTTTGTTCTTCTACCGGCATTTATGCAAGCGTTAGATATTTTTCTGACACCATGTACATTCTTAGTCGACTAAAAGCGTATATTATTACCTATTTACAACCATAATATATGTTCTTTTCGCATAGATTTTCTTGATTTTCCGAATGATTCATTTGGTGACTTTTGATTTGTTTGATACTACTACAATCTATCTTGTTTTCTCTATATCGTTTTACTACCACCCTCAAAATTATCCCCTGAAAAGTATTTCTGCAATATAAGTTTGTCCTTTCTAGATAATTTTGTGACCAAGTTATGTGTAATCCGTTTATTTCATTGAAAATTGTCGATTAGAAACTCATTAAACTAAAAATTCCCCTTCAACATAGACGAAATAAGGAATTTTTGACAACAATTTTGCAATATTACATTTCATATTTCAATAATCATGCATTCATTGCATTGTTATAAGTATGTATATCATAAAAAGAAAAATTAGCTGTTGTTGTTATTAAGGAGACTTTTAAATCATCTGTTTTGACACTCACACTGATTTCTTATACCCTGTAATATTACAGTTATTTTACTACTTTTTATGTTGCAACAAATCAGGTAATACGTTAGAACATTTTTAGTTAATTTTAAACAACAATTAAAATCCGTTTTAGATCAGTCTTGTTTTTTAAAAATGTCTGTTTGAAGGGGCCTACATACCTCCTCAACCCCCGATTCAGTATTGTAGTTAAATTCATGTAACATTTTAGGCTGTTTTTAAAATTTTATATTATTTATAGAATTGTTGCCCACGCCGTTTTTGAAACTTATTGGACTAGTTTTGTGTAGCCCTATGTAGAATTATATGCATACTTAAATTAAGCAGAGCGTGTCCTAAATGTCTTTAAATTTGGCATAGCGTATAAGAAAACATACAGGACAGAACTTAAAGTGCACTTAGATTTGTTTTTGGTTCTAACAACAACAAAAAAAAAAAAAAAAAAAAAAAAACAGATTTTTTTTTTCTGGCCCTATAAACAAAGAATATACATTTTTCATACCACATTTTATGCAAAAAATACTTTTGTGCATATGAACAATGTATCTGTTCTTTAGTTATTCTAGAGAGTCCTAAAGTTCAGAACCTGATTTTCGGATTCGTGGCATCTCAAAACTAGTAAATGGGTTAGAAACACAATTTCGAAAATTTGTCCCCAAAACAGTAGATTTTCTACCATATGTATAAGTATGAGACAGTAAAAGTATGTAATAACAGTCATCGCTCAAAATAATTTTCTTATTAAAGTAGAAAAAATCATGAAAAATAATTTCTTCAGAAGAAAATAGAAGTTCTGCTTTCCAAATGTGGAAACATAAACAGAAAATAATATTAATTGATGTTGTTAGAATGTGTTTCTTCATTTTTAATCAAAACTTTAACTAAAAGAAAAAAAATTATACATTTATTGTTGAGATTGGAAACTTAGTAATAAAAAATATGGGACAATTAAATATTTTGTTATAATTTAGTTACTTGAGAAACTGAAGGTGAAATCCTGTTTCGTATTTATAGATAATAGTCTCTCTGTTTAACTTGATAAATTTTATGAGGTAAAAGTGATTTTGCAAAAAAATTCCTAAATTGATAGTAATAATAATGCCTTTAAACTAGTAAAGGTAATAGTTAATACCCTTATTTTTAAAATTTTTTTATATGAAATTGACTTTGTCATTGTGTTTTCGTGTCTCGCTAATATACAAGGAACCTCCATTTTAAAGTAAATATAAGGTGTTCAGTTTGTAACTTCATGGCTTAGTTGGTTAGAGAGTCATGTTAATAAGGTAATAAGGTTAAGTGCTCGGTCCCCAAAGGTCCGACGTATTAATTTTTGCTGATAATTAGTAGAAAAGCTGTCAATTGATTTAAAAAAAAAATTGTTCGTCAACTACACAGAATCCTAAGAATTTTTTAAGCTTTTTTTTTGTTCTTGTTGTTGTTGTTAAATGAAGCTTTTTTTTTTTTTTTTTTTTTTTTGTTGTTAAATGAAGCTTTTTTTTTTTTTTTTTTAGATATAGAAAAAAACGCAAAATATTTTAGATATTAAAAAAGGCACAAAATAAAAAATTTTAAATTAAAAATACATAAATAAATATTTTTTTTAAAGCTTTTTATTGATATTGGATTTTGCCACCGTGTTTTCGTGTCACACTGAAAACAAAATGCCTCCACTTTAACGTAAATGTTAGCACTTTTTTTTTCGTCACTTGCTTGTTCAACTGGATAGAGCGTCATGTTGATAACGCGATGGTTGTAAGTTCGAAGACTGATGTGTTACTTTACTACAGATAATTAATTAGGAAAGATGTCAAATGATAAAATAAAGATCCTTCGTTATCTACACACTACCCTAAAAATTTCAGATTAATTTTTTAAGAAGCTTCTTTTAGTAACTAAAACGCACAAAAATAAAAATGTAAAAAAAAATCTTGCAAGGACATGCTATAAAAAAAAAATAATAATAATAAATAAAAGTTTCAACAATAAGAAAATTGTTGAAACACAAAAATATAAATATTTAAAGAAAAATATAAATATTTCACTTTACAAGATATAAAAATTTTCAAATACTCAAAATAATTTAAAAAGCATCAGAGAACAATATTCTTTTTGTATAAGTATTTGTTGGAATCTTTTAGCATGTTTCATGGCTTTTTTTTCCCTGTTCTTTGATTTTTGGTTAGAGTGTGTCGTGGGTTCGATTCCCCAAGGGTCGATTTGTTAATTTTTGCAGATAATTAATAGAAATGTGTCAATTGATAAAAGAAAATCTTTTAAAGTATACACAGTATCCTAAGAATTTTTGATTCGTTTTTATAGAAGATCTTTTATAACTAAAAAGCAGAAAATAAATATTTAATTAAAAAAACATTTTTAACAGTAGAAGCTTTTTATTGTTTAGCCCTGAAAAGCATAAAATAAAAATTTATTCTTGCAGAGACATGCTGTAAATAAATGAAAGTTTCAGCACTAAGAAAATTTTAGAGAAAAATACAGGTATTTCACTTTTGCAAGAGATCAAAATTTTTAAATATTCAAAAGATTTTGAAAAGATTTCGAGACCTTTGATATTTATGGTTTAACAAATACTTATGTAGAAACTAATGGCTAAGAATATTGGTCTCGATAGCTTTTTAAAATATTTTGAATATTTAAAGATTTTCATCTCTTGCAAAAATGAAATATTTATGTTTTTCTCTAAAATTTTCTAATGGCATTATTCACCGTTAACTTCAACTCCCGGTTCAATTTAAAAACTTGAAAAGTGCGTAAAGGCATAGTATAGCTTTCCAAGAAAATTTGTCATCTGCTTCTGCCATCTAGTGCCAAAGTTTTCATATAAATTATGATTAGTCATTTTCAGTTGAAAAGTCTGAAAATATCATTGCCGCTAGATGGCAGATGCAATGCGTCAAACTTTGCTAAGAAGTTGAACCCTGACTTTATACGCTTTTCAAGATTTCGTGTTCAACCGGGAGTTAGAGTTATTGGTGAATACAGCCGTTGGTGTTGAAACTTTGATTTATTTATAGCATGTCTTTGCAAGAATAAATTTTTATTTTATGCTTTTCAGCGCTCCACATAAAAAAGCTTCTATTGTTAAAAAATGTTTTTTACTTAAATTTATATTTATTGTATAAATTATCAAACTATCTTTTTTTTTTCCTTAAGAAACCATTATATCTCCATGAATATGTTTGGCAGCCTCATAAAAATTTATAAAGATGATCAGATGAATCCTTATAATCACATATTGCATTTCACTTTACTACTACTACTTCACGTTACTACTTTTTTTTTTTTTTTTTTTTTTTTTACCTTTTGCATTACTTTTTACAGGGTGATGCAAAACATTTTGATTTTTACTGGTTCTCTTTTCCTCTTCAGGAAAAAAAAAAAAAACTTTGCTGAAATATATGAGGTGTACCATGATTTTTATACTTCCAAAGTATCAAGATAATTCCTGAAGAATTGTTCTAGATATTTCTCAAAACATCTTTATTGAAAAAAAAAAAAAAAATATATATATATATATCATATTGATTTACATATATATGTGTGTGTGTTACCGTGAAAGACCGAAATTGGAGAATGTCGACTTTCACCGGTGAATGTCAACAAACACCAAATACGTCGGTGAAAGATCGAATATTTCATTACATTCTTGTACATTCGGACCCTCACTGGTGTATGTCGACAATCACAGATATGCTCTGGTGGAGGTCGAAAAGAGAGGATCAGACAAAGAGGCGACTGGCTGTTTCCCGCCAAATCCTTTGTTCTGCTTGGAGTCAGTCAGCTTTGTCAGTCTTATGCAAGGTTTGATGGTGAGAGCAACGTTTTCTTAATTTTTCTTCCGATACCCTAATTTATACAGAATGGATACTGCAGTGAATCGTGATCTTTTTCTTGAAAAGTTAAATGCATTAATTGCGGGTAAACGAGAAGACAATTGTTTTTATTTTTCTCAAAAAAAGTACTCTAAAATACTTTCTGAAGTGGTTTCTGCTAAAACTAAGTGCAACACACCTTTGGATTACAGACGATTAAAACGTCAAAACGTTTTAAAAATTAATGATGAAGAGAAGTTAATTGTACCATTAAAACCAGGAGAAACGAATATACAGTATTATGTTACCAATGAGGAATTGTTCAGTATACTATATGAAACTCACACCAGAATAGGCCACGGAGGAAGAACACGTATGCTTAAAGAGTTGCAAAATAAATACAAAAATATTACATATGAAGTTGTAATGTTTTATTTAAATTTATGCAAACAGTGTCAAATGAAAGACAGTGCACCTAGGAAAGGTATTGTTGTGAAACCAATGATCAGTTCTGAGTTAAACTCAAGATGTCAAGTTGATCTGATAGATCTGCAGTCAAACAGAGATGGCAAATATAAGTTCATAATGGTGTATCAAGATCATTTCACTAAGTTTGTCCAGCTACGACCTTTGAAAACTAAGAGGGCGGAAGAAGTAGCGTATCACGTTCTTCCAATATTTTTAACATTTGGTGCTCCAGCAATATTGCAATCAGATAATGGTAGAGAATTCAGTAATCAAGTCATATCCGAAATATGCGTTATGTGGAAAGATGTTAAGATAGTTCATGGAAAGCCTCGGCATAGTCAAACACAAGGCTCAGTTGAAAGGGCCAATCAGGATATAGAGAATATGCTAACTGCATGGATGAACGATAACCATACAAATAAATGGTCAGAAGGCTTACCCTTTGTCCAATTTGCCAAGAACACTACATACCACAAAGGAATACGCCAAAGTCCTTATGAAGCCATGTTTGGAATTAAAGCGACAAGAGGCATAGGTCTGTTTTGCCTAGCGAACAAATCGCAAATATCGAAACCGAAGAACAACTTGAAGAAATTGCCAATACCTTTGAAACCGAAGAACAGCTTGAAGAAACTGGTAATACTTCTGAAAAAAATTTGAGTGGTGGTCATACCGAAAACCATATTCCAAAGAAAAATATTGAAGAGGACTTGCAATCTACCACGTCTTCACATCAAGTTCTGACTGAAAAACACGAGTTAATTTCTATACAAAGAGCGGCCGCAAAAGATAATCTTCTACTGCAAGCAACAAAAATGTTACGAACCTCACAAAAACAATTTCCTCCTGCTCAAATTGGTGATACTGTACGAATACAAGTCCCTGATGTCGACCGTGGTCGTACAGATAACCGAAATGTGTTAGCGGTTGTTGTTGGAATAGAAGACTCCGACTTCTATAAACTTGCAAATGAAAATGGTACCCTCAAGCAGCTTTACACACGTAATCAGTTCGTAATTTGTAAAGAAAAGTTACTTTCCATTGATGAGATTCATTTTCAAGAAATTTCGCTGAGAGAAGCAGCTGCAGCTAATTCGAGAAGCTGTGGGCAAGGCTATAAACGCTGTCATTACAAAAAGAAGTGTTCCACAAATAAATGAAGTTGTAAAAGCAAGGGCCTCTTGTGCAATTCAAAGTGTCATAATAGTTTCAGTTGTTGCAATAAATAAGATTTGAATCACATAATTTAGTAAGTTTTTTATTACTATTATTTTATTTTCTCATTTAGAACGTACTGTATAATTAAGTAAGTTTTTAACTTCTATTATTTTCCTTTCTCATTTTGAATGTACTGTATAATTAAGTAAGTTTTTAACTTCTATTATTTTCCTTTCTCATTTTGAATGTACTGTGTGTTTTCAGTTCTTAGTCATTCCTCTCAGAAAGAGAGGTGAAAAATTTATCGCGACTGAATTACGGAGAAGAAAATATACATCTCGGACCTGTTTAACATTCACCATTAGTGCATGGTGAATGTCGACATTTACTGGTGTAAGTCAGAAATAAGGGTATTTAGCAAATATTTCGGACATACACCAAGCAACTATGTGTTTGTTGACATTCACCGGTGAAAGTCGACATTCTCCAGATTTCGGTGTTTCACCGTAACACACACACACACACACATATATATATATATATAAATCAATATATTATCATATTGATTTAAAAAATAAATTATTAAGTTTTTTTGATAAGACATCTATTTCATATTGCAAGATATTTTCAATAACAGTTAATCGTGATAATATATAACAGATATTGTTACATTCTATCTACTAGACATTTCTTAAGAAACTCTGATCTGACACATGGATTTATAGAGTTAAATCTAACATCTTGTGCACGGTCGAAGTATCAGAACTAGAATAAAGAAATAGCCAAAGTAAAAAAATTCCATCCCGCATTTTAAGAAAAATGACAACTTGAAATGCATTTCTATGCTAGAAGAATTGAACAGTGTCCCATGATATATTCCAGTTGTAAATCAAAAAACGGAATGAATATGTCTTTGAAATGATAGAATATTTTGTAGAATAGTTTTTAAAATGTCAATTTTAGATATAATGTATTCTGCTTTATTCATTTAACTTATGTTAAAAAGTTAAAGAAATAAATAACAAGGATATGATAATTTAAAGTAATTTAAGATAATCATGTAAGCTTTTATAAAATGCTTTCTCTTGGAAAGGCGAGAAAACAGTATCACTGTATGATTTTTCTTTTTTAATAGTCGCAAAGAATAATATAGTAGGCCACATTCAACGTGAACTTGTTTAATATACGTTTAGAATATATATATATATATATATATATATTTCAGCAAGGGGTCGTTAGGGGAGAGTGTTGTACCTAGGGACACTTTTCACATTTTAATTTTTAACTTTTCCAATTAGATTTTTATTTTAAAGATAACATTTAAATGTCCCAATATTCTCCTCTGTAATACTTTTTTTTTTTTTTTTTTTTTTTTTTTTTAACCAATTTGGGAAAAAAACAAAAAAACTGCCAGCCATTTTAAGTAGGAAGTGTAAACTGTCTCAAGGTACACACTCATAAATGGATCTTCATTTTCCACGAAAGTGATTCTAGGGATATGCTCCGAGTAAACATTTCGTCAAATTGAGAAAATTACTTTCGTCACTTGTTTCAACATACGAATTTCGTCAAAAGTAAAGATAAATTTTTTCATCCTAGTTTCGTGATACAGAATAAAATACAAATTATAGAATTATAAAATTACCTGCAAGTTCGTTGCTTGAGACATTAAATCTAATTATAATTAATGAAAATATAAATAAAACAGAGCAAACAAATAAAAGTCGTTTGGACATTTATTTGACAGCTTTGAGATCTATAATTAAAATGCCTTATGTCTCAATTGATCCATATTTTTACAGAAATTCACAGAAGCAAGAATATTTTGAAGACATAAGATATCACAAACACCCATGCCCGCACCGGGATTCAAAACCGAGACCTTGGAATTCAGAAGGTAGCGCCCTACCGACCGAACCACCAGGCCGGCAAATAAAAGTCCTTGTAACGTAAAGTCGAAACAACACAAGAAAAAAACCAATATGGCGGTAATGAAAGCTAGTACATGCTACTGTGAATAAACAGTTTCGTCAAATATTTGAGAGTTCGAGTTTCCTCAAAAATCACATGACCGCTTGACGAAATGGTTCTCAAAAACAACGAAATTAAGCCCGAGAATGTCTGAATCGTCACAATTGAGTATATTATTTCTGAGAGTGTACAACACAGTGTTGTACCTTGGGGCATGCTTCAAGATTCCTACAATAGTCTTATTCTAAACCAGTTTTACTCAAATAATTAATATATATATATATACAGATACATATACGTATATGTATATATATATATATATATATATATATATATATATATATATATATATATATATATATTAAGGCATTAGATTAATATATATATATATATATATATAGATATATATACGTATATGTATATATATATATATATATATATATATTAAGGCATTAGATTAATATATATATATATATATATATATATATTTATACTTGCAGATGCATTAAACAAATCTTCTATATATTAATAGGCAAGCACGGAATTTGTGGTACACTTTTAACATATTAATTATGGGAGTAGAGGGTTGAAAATGGTATTATTCGAAAGGTATGATTAGCCAGATGTACAGAATACAAAAAAAAATATTTTCTTACGAAGTTAAGAAAGTATTTAAAAGTACTTTTATTTTATGCATTTTTCCATTTTATACACGTATTCTTTTATATTGAAAAATACCTAAAGTAGAAAATTTTTAAATCTGGAAACTGCTGAAAACTAAAATAAATCCATAGTCACAGTAATTTGTATAATGTAGCATCACTATACTCTGGACTACAGATTTTTTATTCTGAGAGAAAACAGCCATTACAGATGGTAGAAATTTGAGTGAATGAGAAGTAGATCCGAAGTTTATACTGTTGAAGATATACGCTTTTTTGGGGGGGAAGAGAGGAATTTACGTTAGCTCTAATTTGAAGAAATATTTTTAAGCAAAAACATAATGCATTCCAATTAACTGAAATTGACTACTTATTTATTTATTTAAAAAAAAAAAAGTTTTATTACTATACGCAAACGAAGTGGTGACGTCACTGACCGTCCGTGGGGCCAAGCAAAAGATTTCATAAAATTTTAATTTTAAATTTCAAAACTCTGGAAAAATAAAACGACAGACTTCCATTTTCGAATATAAACATCAACATTTAATTTCAGTGGGGTGAGATTCATTTCAAAGGAACAGATGTCGGCCGTCCTTGGTGGAAAAAAATAATAATAAAAGATTGCCAAATTATCTGGCGAACATATTTCATTCAGTTCAAAAATCATGGTTATTTTAATACGAGCAATCAATAATATGAAACAGTACGTACAATATATATATAAATTACGAAAATATACATCTGGCATGTATGTTTTCACATCATGTTTTTGATCGCCAAATACACAAAACGACGGACGAACAGATATCAAATCTATGCTCATTTTGTTTCTAGAGTTTTGAAATTTAAATTAAAATTTTGTCAATTACAGCAGAATAATTTAATGTAACACGAATTTTTAATTATACCCAAATATGGTGATTAAAACCAGGAAATAATTTTCCTCAATTTTTAATAATTTACTTGTTTTGAGATTTCCTTGCATTTGAATTAACTGAAATTAACTACTTATTTTTAAAAAAGTGGATTTGTTATTCTATCCTCTGCATATATAAGAAGAAAGTATAAGATTCGGAAAATTTTTAGATGGTCAGTTTTTTATGAAGTTACATACGTTTTAAGATTTCCTGAACTCCATTCAACTATTTTTAAAAGATATCTGTCTTTTCTGAGTTCGAACACTGTACTTTATGAACCAATAGACTTAATTTAACCGAACTTGATATTCGGATGAACCTTGGTTTAAATTGGTGCCGATTAGTTTATGGGCTATATCACCGAACAGGGGGCGCTTCCACATTGCGATTTCCTCTCATTTCAGGAAAGGCTCAGCATCTGTTGTGTACCAACTTTTAGGGAAATATATTAAGTAAAACTCTGCTTATTCATTAAGTAAAACTCTGGATGCATATCGACAAACAATTGGCATAGCTTTGTTGCAATTTAATTCCGTTTAAGAGAATGCAATTAACGTTGCTTCCTTTTGCAAAAAAGAGGCCGCGTTTCTACCGTTGGGCGGTATTAGTAATAATAAATTTGAAAGTTCAAACCTTATTCATAAATAAATCAAGTATGGATACAGTCCCTATTTTAAAATTATATGATGTAAAGTCAACTGTGAGATTTTTCGTTCAGTTCAGACCTCAGTGGGAGTTTAACACTCAATGTCTGATAAAATGCCATAATTTTCATATCCATAAATAAATTTGTTGCTGTACCCTGTGCACTTTAAAAACCACATTGTTAATGACCTCCAGTACTTCAGATCAAGGCCAAAACCAAGGGATGTTTCTGGGGGTTCAAACATAGAAGTTAATATTCTTTTATTATTATTATTTCAGATATTTTTGTAAAAAAACAAAAAAGTAACTTTTTTTTTTTTTTTCGTCTGTATCTGATCATATTCAGTATTGTCATCATCTGTACTTTATAAAATTAGCTTATAAGTATTAGATTCTAAGGTGGTAATTTTTTGTTTATATAAGTGGTTCTTCTCCCTCCCCCCTCTCACCACATTCTAAATGTGGTAATTCTCTACTCTATAGTTTCAATTTCAATTTTACAGGAGAATCTGTTAAATACAAAATTTTTCTTTTTTTCTATTAAAATTGTTTTTGGAGTTGAAACTTTGGAAAATATCCAAATTATTATTGATGATGATGTCATATCTTAATAATCAAAAGATGAACATGGTATACATGCATCTGTTAACTCATTTATCGCATTTACTGTTCCAAATTCAGCAGCTTCATTTAACGCTTGAGTTGAACCAATTGGTCTGTCGGATTTATGTGAAATTATACTAAAAGATTATTAATATTAATTATTATATTAAAATACTACTATTTGAATGTTATGTTACATTAAAACATGCTTAAATATGTTTATACTAAAAGAACACCCAAATTATTGAGAACAATGTGTATGACATAATTTGTTCCTTGGAGCATGTCCCAAGGTACAACATGTTTTGGTGTCCCAAGGTATAATCATCACACGGTTTAAGTAAAATCAAAACGATGATCCGTCAAAATGCATTATCATTTCTTTCTCATAATCGAAACATTTTAAAATCTTCTGTTGAATATTCATTTAAAATTGAGTAGAATACTTTTACAAATACTAGTTCAGAAATCGAAATTAGAATGAGAAAAATATTTTCGTTTAAGTGATGAAAGTTTCTTTCACTCACTGAATCCTGTATTCAGTGTTTCTGATGCAGCCTTTTACTGTGCTGTTATTTATTTGTTAGAGTCACAATTAGAAAGAAGAAGAATTTTGATATTCCCAATAGGCTTTTAGAAATTGCCTGTGTCCCAAAGTACAACACTCCGCCCTACATATTAAAAAATATTTCCAACTTTCAAAAGATAATACCCATTTTTGCCCCTCAGATCGTCACGAGAAAGTAACTGGATCACTATTAATTTTTTGTGCGTTGTCGCTTTGACTGCAGCACTCGTGCTTACTTTATTCGCCTGATGAAGGGCCGTGTGTTTTTCGACCCGAAACAATTGTTGCGAGTTTATTGCATTTTATGGTGTTTATTCAAAGTTTGTAAGTAATATTAATAATAACAAATTTACACAATTTAAAAAATATATAAATTATTACATTACTTATTTTTTAAGAAAAATGTACATATATAAAATAAACTAGTATAATGAGAAATACAGGGAGAAAACTATTATAATAGATATAAATTTTGTTTTTAAATACATGTTATAATTAATGAAAAGTAGTTTTACTTATTTATATAATTTTTTTTCAATATTTAGCAATATTTTAAAGAATATATTTTTCTCTTTCGGACAAAGTTTAAAAATATTTATACTCTCAGATCGTCTGTTTGTTTGTCTGTTTGTGTTTTATATTCCATGCTTGTTTCTCAAATGTGTAGAAACTGACATATGTTAACGAAATTTACTATAGCATAACCCCTATTAAAGAAGTGTAAATAACACTACTAGCTTGTGTACAGGGACTCACAAATAAATTTGAATAAATAATGTCTTTTCAAATAGACATTATTAAATATTCACTTGAGATATTTCTTTAAAAATTTTTAATATATTTATATTACCCCAAAATTAACAAATTTGTCATATTTAGTCTCACAATGTAATATATATGGGAATATACATATTGTTATGAAAACATTGACATCTTTTTGTGAGGTAACCGATTCTTAAATAAACAGGCATGTTCCAGTCCATACGAACATTCCTTTAAACAAAAACAAAATAAGAAAAAAAAAAAAGAAAAAAAAACTGCTACTGCAAAGAAAAAAGTCATGATAATACGATTATATATACCGTCGAGACAAATATAGTACTTTTTTCAGGAATAGTACTACACGGCTTATTACAGAATATTTCATTGACAAATGCACACCTTAGAGTACAATGAAAATGATTCGAGTATCGATGGCACTAAGTATTGTTCTCTTTGGCAAAAATTTGTGGCCAGAAATAATAAATTTAACCAAAATAATTTACTCATTTAAAATTGAGAAACGGTTCCGGCTATCCCGAAGCAACATTTGTCCTTAAATTTTATCGCTTATCTCGCCAACCCGCAAATTAGTAGCTAGCATAGATCTTGGTCTTTGCGTCGAATTTGGTGATTTGGAGAAGATATTTGCCGAAAATTTTTAGTTTAGGGTTGCCAATGTTTGGAAGCTCTAACACCAATAAGAACAGCGTTCTGGAATATTCTGTAAAAATTCATTGGTTTATAGCGCAAAACAAAATTCTTCGAATGTTCTATAAATGACTCACAGAACTATGAAAAAAGAAAAGTGATTGTTGATGATTGTAGACTAGAACTCGCCCATATCTTTAGTTGTTACTTTCTATACGGTATTATAGTAAAGTGGAAACAGATGAAAGTTTTTTCATTTCCACGAAGGAGGAGTCTTGTTCTGGAAATTTGGTAACGATGCATTGGTTTCTAGCGCAGAACTACCTTGAAAATTCTATAAACCGCTAACAATACTCTCGATGAATTCAAATTTCATTCAGGCTTCGAAATATTCGGTTGTGCCTTATTTAGCTAAATTTAAGCTCTGTAGTGTGTTTAACAAGTTTATTTTGTTTTCGTATTAAAAATGACTATATCATTGGATTGTTTAAAGAATATTACTTTTTGTAGCACAAAAAAGAGATTTATTCAACTGTTTACTGAATATTATTTAAATGAAGTGCATTCTTTGACTAGAACCTGCTTATTTCTTTAAAAATTAGTGTCTACACACTAAAATGTCGACAACGTTTTTTATCAATATCATTACAAGCTCTATCTATGGGCGGAATATTCACTAAATAAAATGCATTCGTCAACTAGAACCAGCTTATGTCTTTCATCATAACTTTCTACACGCGAAAATGTCTTCAACTTTCATAACAATATCATTACTGGCTCTATCATTAGCTTCTTTCGAAATCTCTATGATGTTAGGTAATATATAATGACCAAAACCTTTGTAATTTTAGTCATTATGAATATAATTTTCCAAAATATCCCCAAAATGGAAAATCACAGAAATTCCAAAAAGGAAGATGCACACGTAGATGTTATAACAAACCTATATACAAATTTACAACGTTCTACGTTTAACCATTTTTGACTTACGTAAGATGCACTCACACACACAGACACACACATACTTACATACAGACGTCACGAAAATTCATGTAAAGTCATTTATATCTGTGAAATGGACGCTCCTATTAAAACCAAAGTTGCAGATGTATTAAACATCATGAAAGTCACACATATGAATTTGCAACATTCTACAACCATTCGTTTTTGATCTATGCGAAATACAAAATCCATTTCTCAAATCGAGATTACTATATCATCGACAAGAACCTGCTTATGTCTTTAAGCATGACATACTACAGGCAAAAATGTCTTCAACTTTCATAACAATATCATGACTGGCGCTATCGTTAGACTTTTTTAAAATCTCTATGAGGGTAGGTCATGCATAATGGCCAAAACCTTTGTAATTTTGGTCATTATAAGTATAATTTTCCAAAAATCCTCAAAACAGAAAATCACAGAAATTCCAAAAAAAGAGGTGCGCAACTAGATATTATAACAAACCTATATATCAATATGCAACGTTCTACGTCTAACCGTTTTTGAGTTATACGAGATACATATACATGCATACACACATACACACATACAGACGTCACGAAAATTCGTGTAAATTCGTTAATATTTTTGAAACAGAAGCTCGTATTAGAACCAAAGTTGCAGGTGTACAACTAGACACCATGACAGTCACATGTATAAATTTGCAATATTCTACAGCCATTCGTTTTTAAGCTATGCGAAATAAAAAAATCCATTTCGCAAATCGGAATTACTATACTTCCTCATACTTTGTATAAGGAAGTAAAAATAGGCTAATCATTAAACGTAGTTTCTACATGCACAGAAATTCAAATTTTAATACTCTTAAAATAAATATTTTTCTTTTTATTGTACTCTCAACCTATCTGCTTGCCTAAGATGCTTAGAAATCTCAGGTTTTTAGTACAAATGAGTCATTAAATATAATTTAAGCTTCAAACCTTTTAAACAATAACCATTATTATCTCGTTCTAAAAGGTACAGTTGCGTTTATTGCATCGTTATACAAACAACAGGCTAACCAATGAGCCAAGTTTAGCTATATTGAAAGCACATACATACTTTAGTATACAGGGTGATTATAATTAAATTTACGATTTCAAAACGCTATAATTTAAAAACTAACAGTCAAAATTACTTGGTATTTTACCAGAACAATCGTGCGGCAATGGGATTTTGTTTGGCAAAGGAAACAGTATTTATAAAATGTGCCTATAGATGGCGCTGTCAAGGTAATCTCAAAAGAAATGCTTAAATAGATTCATTATACACAGGAATGTTTTTAGCAATAGAAGAGAATAGCAAGAAACAATAGACTTTAAGGGTTTACGACAGCATTTTTAACAAAAAAACAGGAATATGTGTTTACAGCGGAAACAGTGACATTGACAAGAAAAAAAGAGGGTCTTCATGAAACAAACATCTTACGAATGATTAACGGTACATTTTGGAACTTCTTTTGTTTCCCTTTGCCAAACAAAATTTCCATTGCCTAATAATTGTTCTGTTAAAATATCAAGTCATTCTCAGCGGTAGTTTTAAAGTTATAGCATTTTGAAATCATAACTTTAATTATAATCACCCTGTAGTTAACATAAATAATAATTATTATTATTATTTCTTTTACTGTCTTCTCACATTCTCTTTCTCACATACTTCTTTTATTAAATCTACATACAAATAATCAGGGACCCTCTTCTATCAAGTGCAAAAAGTGAATTTTATATACATGTACCATGCTTTTAACTTTTAAAGGCAGATAGTGTGGGAAGCTTTTCTTATAAATGGGGGCCCGGACACTTGTTCAATTTGCCCCGTGGGAAATCAGGCCTTGCAAATGATGCAGACAACAAATTTGTTTATGCAACAAATTGGTTATTAATGATAATTTACGATTCGATTCATTTTATTTTAAACAGCAATAATCTTTGTTACGTATTAAAGAATAAAATAGCATTTATCTCATCGTTATATGAACAATTAACCAATCAATAGATGCAGTTTCTATATGCACATAAACACATACTTAAATATAGTTGACGGAAATAATTCATTTTATTTTTTATTTTCATTCTCTTCTCCCTTTCTTTTTCTTACGCACTTTTATTTTAAATATACACGCACATGATGCAGACAATTCTCAAATTTATGCAAAAGTTTAGCAAGATTTACAAACGATCAGTTTTTTTTTTTTTTAATCTAAAGACTTATTTCTTGATGAAATGGTTTTCAGTACTGGATATGTAAAGAACAGGGTCTTCCACATGTTTTTCAGTGAAGGTTATGTTACTACAATAATTAGGGAGCCGGCAATAATTTGAGCAAAATCAATAATGTTTGTGGTCGCATTACATAAACTAAATGATCTGTAACGTAAGGAAATGTTAACATAGATTAGTTTGTGGATGAATTTGTGTGACGATAGCATGTTAAATAACGGAGATAAACATTTATTTTAAAACTAAAAAATAAATAAAAATAACATGTTTTTTATTTATAATATACAGAGTTTTAAACGAAAATTATCCCCCTTTTAGATAAATTGGAGAAACACTTTTGAAAAAAATAGAATGCAATCAGAATACAAATGTCTTAAATATCTTATGAAACATGAACATTTTTATGAAAAATGTTTTCAGTCTGCAAGTGCGAAAGATAGAAGTTTTTTTATGACATAGGTTGAAAGCTAGATATATTGGACTACTTTTGTCAAAATTTCATTTGAATAGAGTAGAAATTAAGCGAATTGTCGGAAAAAGAACGAATTCGATTTTAGGTATTTTCCAGAGTTGACATTTCATAAGGGGTTTTTCACATGCCGCGTAATTTATTTGAAGATCCAATTATTTCAACCACGCTCCAAAAGTATATTTTTGTAGAAAATCCCTTATAAATTGTAACTCTAATATATTTTTGTTTTTTAATCACTAAGATTTGTGAGATTATAAGAGGTTTCTCAGAAAAAAGAACGTTTGCAAAGTTCAGCAGGAGTGTACTACAAATTAGTCATGAGAAATAATTTACGTTTCCTTCTTGTCTCTTTTAACCGAAATCATCTTTATGCGTATTAAATAAAATTTTATTCATCTCATCGTTGTAGGAACAATTGGTCAATCAATAGACATAGTTTCTATGCATAGTTTAATATAGATGCCATAAATAATTCATTTTCTTTTTTTTTTTTTTTTTTTTCCGTCTCACTTTTTCACACACTTTTTAAAAAGTTGCATTCAAATGATACAAACTTATCTCGAGTTTATACTAAAATTAGGCTTTGAAAATAATTTTCACTTCGATAATTTCTTTTCTAAATAACAATTATTTTTATTATTTACTAGAAGATAAAATAAGGAGAAACTTTTCCATATTTTTTTTTTCCTTCAGAAAATGAAATGAGATCTGTATTTCCTTCCGAACTTATTTTTCTTTCCAGAAAGAAGATTGTTCATTGAAGCCATCACTCGAAAAATCTTCAGGGAATCAAAAACAGAGCAAACTTTTATCGTTCTTGTGTGTGTATATATACGGCAGTTTCAAAAGTTTGTTGTTGCAATTTGTAGAAGGAACAATGGAGCTTAGAATTTCATGTTGTTTGGCTTTGAACAGTGCTGCTGTCAAATTCCGAGCTATTAGTAATCTTTCATCGGAGACAGTGGAACAATAAAATGTACTGAAGTTTCGGAGTGAAATAGACTGAATTTATTTTTGAGTTTCAAAAATTAAACTGACAGCTGCATATTGAATTAATATTGTAAAAAGTGAAATATTTTCTCTGTGGCCTAAGATTATTTTTCACTAAGTGTATTTTTGATTAAAAATAGCAGAATTACTGAAAATGCTTAGACAATTGTTGATCATAGAATATTATAATTTCATAGCTTATAGAGTAATATTGGAAAGAAAAAATTCAAACGAAGAATTCTATAAATAAAACCTACAAAGTTGGTTAAATTTAATTAATAGTGGAGCTCTACAGGTGTAGTGTTTTATAAAATGTCACCACATAAGGAAACCTGCGGTCGTGCTGTAGAAATGAAATGCTTTTTCAGGAATAAACACGTATTACTAGAGTAGAATTAGGACTGGAAAGATTTAGAGGTAAGCCGATTTATAAATGAAAATTAATTCTAAAATAATGTGTGCTGAATTTTTATGTTTATAATTATTATTTCTCTATTCTCCAAGAATATATTTCACATAAGATAGCGAAAAAATTAGGGTTATTTTCGCATTGTTAAAATTTATCTAACAGATGCTTTTAAATACATTTTTATTTAATTTTACATTAAATGTAGCATTAAAAACCACCTACATTTCAATTATTACTAGCCGCTAATGAATACATACATATGTAAATATTTCTACATCACACATAATGTAAATATTCATATCAGTATTAAATTTTTTGAAAACTTTAATTTTGCGTTTCTTATTCAATTTTAATTATCCTCTACTATTACTACTTTTTCAAACACTGAATTAGAATTAAATTCCACTTAAATGTAAAAATTAATTTGAAGTGTTGACTGGCAGCTCGTTTTTACCCTCAAATTACTAAAAATTCGGCAAATTTCAGAAGTGTTCATCATTCAAAAAACCCTTCGCAGATGAGTATCACAGATGGCAATAAATAAGAAAAAAACAATTTTGAATTTTAAGAAAGACACTGAAGTTTAGTCTAATACAATAAATTTCTAAAAAAGATTTTTTTTTTTAATTACATTGATAAGAATAAAAATAACTTTGATGATCAGTGAGAGTAATTGTGCTACTAGTAGACTTTCTAAACAAATTTTCTGATAGAATTGCTATGGTTCTTAAAATATATGTTTATATATATATATATAAATTTCATGTCACTCTGTTTGTCCGCGATAAACCCCTAAACTAATGATCCGATTTTAACAAAATTTTGCATACTGTGTGCAGTTTGGTCCAACTTAAGAGATAGGATAGTTTTTATCTCAATTTATAGTCACAATATTTTTTTATTGCAAATTATTTGTTAATTATAGCCCTTTGTTAAAGTTGCTCCAAAATATGTGCGAGTTCCATATTTAATCAAACGTGAACGTTAAAAAATTATAAAAAGTTAAATTATGCATCTCACGAAAAATGACGTTATAATCACTTTAAAGATTTTATACACTTTGGTAAAGTGCTGATGTAGTTATACACAAGCGAAGTGTGACTTCACTGAACGTCTGTGATGTCAAGAAAAAGATTTCCTATGTTAAACGCCCGTTCCATTTTTTGTAAAAAATTATTAAAAAACGAGGGAAATTATTTCCCAATTTTAATCCCCATATTTATCCCTGTATTAGTTATTATGTGCATACGTTTGATTGATTTATTTTGCTGTTAAATGGACAAAAATTTAATTTTAAATTTCAAAACTCTGTCGTCCTTGGAGGGTTGTTTTTTTTTTTTTTTGTATTTGGCGATCAAAAACGTAACACGAAAATACACAAGCCAGATGTATATTTTCGGTAATATGTATTGTGCGAAATATTGTTTCATATTATTCATTACTCTCTTAATTAAGTTATTAAAATAACCTTGATTTTTGAAAGGAATTAAATATGTTCTCTAGATAATTTGGCGATTTTTTTTCCTGCCAAGGATGACAGATGTGAAATTTATTCCGCTGTAACATGTTAATATGTTATATCAGATACATTATGTATATGCTACAATTTATTTCACGTGACGCGTGTGTTAAAAATTTACTTAGGACATAAACTTCCTTTTTCAATTTTTGTTGCATTATTGTAATCTGTACCACTTCGTTTTCTTTAAGAAATTCGTGATCTATACATGTAATGTTCTAAATAAAAAGTAACCATTTCAATATTTTAAAACTTATTTAAAAGTCTGTTTTATTTAACATTAAATTTTAAAACTTTATTTAAATCTTATTTAAATGTCTGGAAGATTTTAAGTCTGTTTATTTGTTTTGTGACGCTAATCTGCACTAAGCGACAAAATAAATAAATAAATAAATATATAAAAATAAATAAATAAATAAATAAAAAAGCCGGACTTGGATATTTTCTTTTTCACCTTCTACAACCGCCAATTTTATCGTTTAAAAAGCAAATTTTCGAACAGATTTTATTATGTGGTCCTCCACATACATTTTAGCATTGCATCCAGTGTTAAAAACAAAATGCAATTGTCAGGAAAATTGTAATTTTAGAAATTATTTCAAAAAAGGTAAGAATAAAGCAGTTAACGATGCCACAAAAAAATATTAATTTTTGAATGAAAATCAAAAAATATTTTAATACGTGAGATGGAAAGATAATTAAATGTTAACGAAATATTAGTAAAATGGTTTTTAGTAAGATATAAAATTTTTTGGCTGTTTAAACTGGAAATTTGGCTTTAGACGGCCATGTGGTTCATCCAAGCGAGATGGCCGTAAGATAAAAAGCCATTGCTTATAAAATCGGTTCGTATTACATTTAGAACATAAAAGAGATTCAGAAAAGTGTTTAGCAGCATAATTTCTTTAACTACAGTGCAGCAGCTATTAAATAAAGCAGGTTTAAATGACAGAAAATTTGAAAAAATTCCACTCTTAGTGAAGAGAATTTAGAAAGCAAGACCTCAGATGGCTAAAAAAATTAAAAAATGATTAGTTAATTATTGGGCTGAACTGTTTCTCTCTCATGAGTCAAGTTTAACTTATTTCGAGCTAAAGAACACAAGCCGATCTGACAACGAAAATATGACCGACTTAATGAAAATCGCACTTTTAAAACCGTGACACATTCTCCGTATATTATGGTACGGAGGTGCTTAACTTTTCCAACAGTCGGGCAAATTTTTATGCTCAATGGATCAATTAACTCGAAGTAAAACACAGTCTTTATAAAAGTGGTGCCTGACCGACTATTTTGGAGGTATCTTGGACATTTCTGCAAACAGCATTTCAAGATGACAATGTACCTTACTACGCGGCGTCTGTGGTAAGTTTATTCTCTTGTAATTGTCAAAATTTCCTATCCATTCCCATGAGAACCTATTATTCTGTAAGTAATCATATCTTTATATAGTAGAATTTCTTCATTACCAGACATGGAAATAGTCCTAATCGCGATTCCCTGGAAAATGATTCGTCTATAAAAAGGCGGTGGAGAGGGGAGAGGATTCGAAATTTGCAGCCTACAACACTGCCAGAACTAGAAAAAATTATTTGTGACATTTAGCACATTTAAATTTCTGAGATTTATACTAAAATACTGTATTAATGCATTATGCATTTATTATGCCATTATGCATTAAAGCAGCAATTTCATATAAAGGTGGAATTAACCCAATACAGAATACATATTTTTAATAAATATCTGCTTAGATCTAACAGATAAATAGTTTTATTTCATATATTAAAATATAACTTGTTTATTTCATATAATAAATCATAATAGAGTACAAAGTGTATGGTTATTCCATTATGTTTAAAACGAAAGTTTTATGCAGATTCTTAAAAGTACTTCGTAGAGTGTAATAAAACGAAAATCATTGTAGAGTGTAATAAAACGATATATCGAAAACGTACATATGTATCATTTCATCCCTTTGGTTTTATGCAAAGAAGACGGTTTTATTTGTTTCAATGATTAATTTTAATGTTATTACCAATAAAAAAGGTGTAAGTCATTTTTTCTGCAGTGCGGCTTTTTTTCTTGTTGCTTAGTGTATATGATCGATGTTCGAAAATTTAAATAATTATTTATCTTATTTTCCTTTTATTTTTCTTTAATATCTTATCAATTTACCGTTCCTTATTAAATTTGTGGTTTATACATATATTTTATATTAAATTTTGACTCATATTTATTGCAAAGAAAAAAGATCTTGCAATTTTCTTATCTTAATCCTCAATGCTTTCCCTCTTGATTAACTTGAATTTACTATTAAAATTTTAACATACGCATAGTCCATGTTTTCCCCATGGGAAATTATATGTTGCATGCTCACGTGTGGGAAAACCATCGAATTTATTTGTGTTAGGAAGAGACAGGTTAACCAAGAACATTGTGCACCGATTAGCTCTGAATTAAATTTTTATAATTCAAAATGATGAATATAATTATTAAAAATAATGAATAATCTACGCTACCTACTTCATTTACAAAATTAATTGTTATATGTCATCACCTAAGAACTTTGTATCTCAATCCCATGGATTTTTACATCGGCTACAACGTTTTCGTCTTTACTCGTAAATAATAATTTACCTGTATTGAATAGTTTGCTACAATATAATACAAAGTTTGGCTTAGCCGCAGCAACGCGTGGCCGGGTCTGCTAGTATACATATATGTATTACAGGAAATATAACGAGTTAATATTAGATTTTATTCTTGCCTTCCAGAGTTGACCCACATAACGATACACCTGAAAACTGTTGAAAAATTTTCTAACAAAATTCAATTTATTCATATTTTTAACCATTAAAAGAGTTAAAACCTTTGAGATGGAAGAAAAAAAAATAGATAATTTAAGAAAACGTATGCCAATTATATTCTTTTTTATTTCAAAATTTGAAATGAAACATTACATTATAATAAATTTGCATAAAAATACTTAAGGATTAAATAATTTTTATTTAATTTAAACATTTAAGTTGCAGTCTAATTTCTACGTTTTAACGCAGTGTGAGCTTAAATTTTAATCATGATTAACAATCTCATCAAAAATTAGATAACATTAATAAAAAAGATTTAGCTTTTTAAAAGATCGATAGTGTAATGTTACATGAGCGTGTTACATGATTTATGGCATCATCATACTGCTCTCACACCTTCATGAATCCAAAACGATATTTTCAAAGTATTGATCCTAGATGTAACATCAATTCCCAATAGAGGGTTCGCCCCTCCATCTTGAGGCGTGACTGAAGGCCGTAAAAGTCAGGGAAAGGGAAGCAACAGAAGGTTTGCCAAAATGGCAGCAATAAAATAACTGCTCAGTTCGGAGAGTGTACAGGTATAGTGGTTCTTTTTCTTAACTTCATACACATCAACAATCGATTAGGTGTAAAATTCTACAAATGAATACAGCTTCATGTTTCTATCACATATAAGCACGCAGGTGGCAGAAATTGCTTTTAAAAGTGACCTAAGGGGGCAAAATGTAAAAAATTGAATTATTGAATCTTTGTCCCAATCAAGTGTATAATTTTTCTGTTACATAAATGTGATAGAAAATTATTTTTTAAAAAAAACGTCTGTTTAGAGTAACATTTTTGCTTCATCATTAACTCTGTACTGATAAGTATAAAGGATTTAAGTCCAAAAATGTCGATTTTGAGTTAAGTACATAGTCAGACTCAGAAAAAAATTCTCTATCAATTGGTATAAAGGATTTAAGTCCATGCCATTTAGTCTTTGAAAAAATCCATTGGTAAAAAAAATTCAAGTCAGAAATTTAGCATTCATGTTTGGTATAAAAAATTAAGTCCTGCAGGCATTTTTTCAAAACTATATAAATCTGTTAAACATAAAGAAACTTCAAAATTAAATGTATGTAGTTTATTCACAAAATTGTATATTACGATAATATCCTGTTTAAAACTGTATTGAACGGATAAATTTTTATACAGCATTTTTTGAATTTTATTTTTCGTCTCCTGAAAAATCAAGAATATGGACTTAAATTTTTACTTATCAGTACAAAACTAATATGTATTTAAATATATATATATATATATTTCTTAAATACAAACAGCTAAGCTGTTTTAACACAGAAACTTAATTAATTCATACACGATTCTTCAAAAAATTTAAAATATATATGATCTTAAAATTGCGCTAATCTAACAAAGCGTATGGTCATTTCAATAATATTACTGATGTTTACCAGCATAAATAATTGGTTCAAAAAGAATTTTTTTATATTAAATAGCAAATTTTAAAAGAGCAATAAAGGTATGCTTAAAAGAAAAAATGTCTTCAAAAATGAAAGGATTAATCTATTTAATAATGTAATTGTTCGTTTCAACAAATTCGATTAATTCTAGAGAAACATATTCATTCTATGCTTAATTCTCGCCTGGTATGCTGCTAAATAATCTAGTGTACAATATACATTCAAAAATGTTCTTCTACATCATATTATGCTGTTAAGAAAAGAAATAAAAAGCCTTCGCTTCTAATGTAATGTCATAAATTACATGGTGAGCCATACGTTTTACTGTGAGTAATCAAATTATTATTCTATTATTATTTTACATTTTTCTATTTATTAAAAAAATACTGGATGAAATGGTCTTGGACATCAGACACAACACGCAAAACACCCCTAGGCTCACAATTTCCAGTAGCGAATACTAGTCCATCGAGTGCAATCAGGTGAAAAAGCACAAATTGTAAAAAAAAAGAAAAGTATTTTAGATTACCCTGCATAAAAAAAAGCTACAAATAACTTGTAAATTTAACACATGATTTCACCTATTTTTTATTTATTTATTTATTTATTTGTTGTAGGAATACTAAAAAATATATAGGCAGATATTTCTTTTTCTAAAATTATTATTTTTTGGTAATTTTTCCCCTACATTAAGAACGTATTTAAACCAAATTTTGAAAAACAAGCAGGAAAATTGAAAATAAAAATTACAGAAACTTTATTCTGAAACATAAAATACATACTTTTCGCTAAGAAATAAGTGTTTTTAGCCTTTTTTTTTTTTTTTTTTTTTAACTGTGCATGATTTTTTCTTTAGTGTGTACGATTGTCAAAGGAATGAGCTGGATTTTAGATATTCTCCAGACTTCAAAGACCATAAAGGGTTTACCAAATGCCACAAATTTATTTTGGAGATCCAATTACTTCAGCTACATTGCAAAAAAATCATTTTTGTGAATAACACTTTATAAAATCGCAAACCTTAGTAAATAAATAAAATTATTTTAGCCTATAACGCGTTTTCCACGTAACACGTATTTAATTTAGAGATCAAATTATTTCACCCACACTTTAAAAGATCATTTTTATGAAAAACATTTTATGAACTCACAACTCTTAGAAAAGCATAAAACCAGCTCATTCTTTTGAAGATAATTTTCTTAATTTTTATTCTTTTCAAATAAACTTCTGATATAAGTTCCTATATATCTAGCTTTCAATCCATGTAACTTAAAATGAACTGTCTTTTATGTATGCACAGTGAAAAAATATTTGATACAAATACTCATATTTTATAGAATATTAATTGCGTGCGTTTTATTTTCCAGAACAATATTTTTCTAAAGATTTGTCAATTGTTCTACAAGTTTTGCAAAATTTGATTTAAATCCATTCTTGTTATAAACAAAAATATTTACGAAAAAAATTAATAATTTCAGAAAAAAAATTCAGAGAGGTTCTTCTCTTAAAGGTGGTAAACGGGAGGCGCCGAGCTCGAAGTCAGTTCGCACTCATTGTCCTAGCCATCCGACACTCGAGTGAATAGAAACTAAATTTTATTGCAGTAATCCTCATGGAGGACACTTCATCAAGGTCTAGGATCCTTGTACAGGGATGTAACACGGGCGCAGAATTCATACCACTATCAATGTAAGAAAATTTTCTACTTCTTAAATCAACGATATTATAGGTAGAGAAATTTCTTAAACGGATTCCGGTATGAATTCTGCGCCCGTGTTCCATCCCTGCTTGTATCTTCTGTCCTCCTTTATTTCAACATCAACACATCTTTAAAAATATCTTGGAACCTATCTTCTAATACTTTTTAAACTGTAAAGAAAATCATAACGTTTTGAAAAATTTAAACAACTTTGTAATTACACAATGCTTCGTTCCTGGTACAATCATGCCTAATTATCTCTCCTCGAAAACATGGTTGCCTCACTTTACAATTTATGGTATTATATTACAAATTTTTCATTGATTATAACCGTTGTTTTATTTTCAACCCATGTAAACTTGTTGAAGGTTTTTTTTTTTTTTTTTTTTTTTTTTTTTTTATAAAATAATTGTTTGGAGAAATTTTCTATTTTTACTACCAAACGTGTTAAAATATCTTAAAAACGTATTTTATCATTTGCCTAGGACTGTTTGCTAGTTGAAATCTCTACATATACATAATAAAAAAAAATTTCCATACAACTAACACAACTGAGTTAGTGTGTTGAAAGTACACTTCAACTGTGTTCAAAAATATTATACCATTTAACTAAGTTCAAATTGGCACTTGACATAACGAGGTTTAAGAGTTTCAAACATTCGAAGATTCAAATTAGAAATTGATATTAGAAGACGTCGCGTAAAGTCTGAAAGTTTCGGCGAAAATAAAATGAAAACAACAAAAAAAGAAAGAAGTAAAAGGAAACAAATTGAGAATAACAATCTTCAACTGGTACTTGAAGAATATTTCGAAAAGTTACAAATTAGAGAGTGAACATAGAGTTCACTCAGAGATAATTAAAAGCTTTTCCTACTTCACCTTGAATGATACGAAACACTTATTTTAGAAATAAGTACACGAAACAGCTAACCATTTTTAATTGTGACAAATTATGTTAAAGCAAATTCATAAATAAAGTAAAATATCAAATTATAATAGTTTATTTTTTAAAGAAATCTCAGTTGTTTCCGATATCGCTTTACATTAAAGTACAAAGATTTTAAATGTTTAAAAAGTTAGAAATTTATCTTACAATAATATATTTAAATGTATATAAAAGTAACCGAAAAAGAGGAACAAAAGCAAGTAGAATCATAGTAATAATTAAAAAAAAACAGAGTTATTTGCAACTATTGCAGGCTTTCAGGTCTCCTGCATAAGAAAATTAGGTTTATAACGGTTTGCTCGTATGCGTTAGTTTGTGCCTGTGTGTGTGTCTCTCTTATCAGTTTATCTCAAAACAAAAGAAGGGTTCCAAATTTAGTGTTCTAGATATGCTTTCTATAGCGATATTATTTGAATATTTTTACTGTAATTTGACTAGTGGTCTATCTAAAGGCACATGCAAAACTACAAAACTAGTAAAGTATATTATGCACAGTCTATGGACAGAATTTCCCATTGGCACATTTCAGTATTTTTAAATTACACTAAAAAATTGTAAATTTAACATACTTTTTTTACAAGCACAAACCTTGTTTCCTATAGCATATACTATAAAAAGCATTCATCGTTCTTTTACAGGGCTATACAGAAAAAAAAATTGCTGTATTATCTATGTTTGAAATTTGCTTGAAACGCATTTCAAGTCGCATTAAGCTTTCATTTTACTTTCTAAATATACACTATGTGGCACGTACTATGTCTAGGAAATATATCAATGCAATATCATTCAGTAGTACAAAAAGTAGAAATATGAATCCCGGACTTATGTAATTTCCTCTACAGAAAAGAATAGTAAGAGATAATACTAAGAGTTACACATAAGATTATTTGCTTTATTTTAGCACCCCCACCCATTACCACTGTCTAAGTGATTCTGCTCACAATACTGGAAGACGCCAGATGCCAGATTCGAACCCAGGTTGTGCTCGTCAGCCTAGACATTCAGGATTTTTCATGGTCTTCTCTGTACCTCGCGTAATTATGGATTAGGATTTCTTCGACAGACTTCTACATTGAGCATTCCACACAAGTCTAGAAACCTAAAGTATTCAATTTTCTTTGAACCAACCACAAACATATTTAATGCTTTAATCTAAGGAACACTAAAGTCTTTGAATGAATCATAACAACGGGCACCATTTTTTAAGAAATACAGAAATGTTTAAACTTGTGATTAAAGATGCGCATTTTTGTCTGTCTCATGCCACATCACATCTAAGTTAACAAAATTGTACTGATAAAATTCACTTCATTAAGATCATAACTAGTGTAATTAATCGAGTTAAAGTAATAAAAATGTTTAATTTATTTGATGATATTTTTGGTCATTAAGATGATATATTTGATAGTTTTAAATTACCAATAATACACATTTTAGTTACAATCAATTTTATCACAAATTCGTTCTTTCAAGTAAGGGACTCTTTATGATTATGAAATTCATAAACAAGATATTTATGTCAGAAACATGACGTTGTCGTTTACATAAAATTAAAAAATATCATTAAAATAAAAAAAAATGAAATAAAATAAAGTTACTATTTATGACACTTTATTATTTTCATTAAAATTGTTTTAGATTTCATGCTGAAAAACGTGAACTTATATCTTTTTAAACAAAATTATTCTAATATTAGGTGAGAAAAATATAATTGCATTTATTTTTTTTTCTTCTTAATATATTGTATATATATATATATATATATATATATATATATATATATCATTATTGAAATCAAACGGAGAATCTACATTATGTAGAAAAAAAATCATTCCCAGAAAATTATAAAACAAAAAAAAATGGTAGCCACTGATTTCATTAATTTGTAATATACAGTGCGATTAGTAAATAATTTGGTGAGTCACTAAAATGACTTTCTCTTACCCTTCATTTTGTTATTATAAAGTCAGTTTGCAGATTAAAGGGTAAAACAACAAGTACTGTCTATATAAATGAACTAAAAAATTGAATTTAAATAAATTTAAAAAAATTAACATAGGTGTCGGAACAATTTTATTTAACATCATGAAAACAGAATTCCTAGTTCATGAAAATAGCATACCCAACCGTTAAGGTATATGAAAGTTTTTTCGTCACTGAAGAAAACATTCGACCATTTATCCTTCTAACGAGTAGAAGTTCTTGAGTTCTTTTCCCGATAAAAAGAGGGGGTTCTCTCATGGTATGAAGCGCGTTCTGTTTAAAAGGGACAACGGATATTGCTGATATTGATTTCCTTAATGGTCGATATTACTCTCAGGATTATTAAAATGTCCTCAAATACAATCTGCTTCCAAATGGAAAATATCTTAGGAGAGAAACTGGAAATTCCAACCGGACGATGCATAGATTCACAAATCCTACTCAACAAAAGCTCGGTTATGCGGAATCGTTTTACTTTTGTAAATTGGCAAGCCATAAGTCCAGTCGTAAATGCAATTGAAAATTTTTGGGTAGCACTCGCAGTAGATGTGTATGCCGATGGTTTTTTGTTTTCGACTGTTAAGAAATTAAAGCAACAACAGAGCAGAATTGGTACTCAAATATTCTCCATATTCGATTTCTAAGCATGTCTCATAGGATTTTCAGGATAATACTAATGAATGGATCCAAAATATGAATTTAAATAGCAAATACTCAAAAAGGTCTTTATATTTTTAAGACAGTATATTTTTGTTTTACATTTTTTTTACAAAAATTCTGTAAAACCTTAAAACCTATATTATATTTTTCTTTGTTGTGCTACACATTTACACATACATACATACATATATATATATATATATACATTTATATTTATATATACTAGCAGGCTTTGCCCGCTTCGCTGGCACTATACTTAAACAAGTTGTCAAAATACCATATCATTATTAATAACTTAAGTTCCCTCTGTGTTTGGTAGAAGTTTTTCTCGCATGCAACGTGAGGAGTTCGGGTCCTTCGACAGCAACTTACCCGCTTCTTAATTCCCTTTCCTCAGCGGATAGGTTCGAAGTTTTACGAAATCCCACCAAAGTACAAAATACGTACACTTAATCAACATCCACACACTAAAATTCATCATTCCAAGATAATTTAAGAAAAAATCACACGGGAAAACACGTGTTTATTACACCCTACCCAAGGGAAGGGGGTGTAAGGAGGGTTTTCATAAAATCCTGTTATAGTAAGTGTCCGATACATATAAAAAATGTACGCACAAAATTTCGTGATCGCAGATCCTATAAATTTCCCAAGACAAGTTTAGCGCTAAAAGGGTAGTTTCGAATTTGTTTCTTCGTAACTCCCCCCCCCCCCTCCCCCCCAAAAAAAAAAAAAAAAAAAATCCAAAATCCCAAAAAACGAAAAAATGTATTTATGGAACTAAGAAGACACATGGCTGTTTTTAATAGCTTTGTACCATTTTTGGTAGAGCTCTACTCAAAAATCCGAAATTTCTGAACTTTCTCCCGAAAAACGATTTTTCTCTTCCATCCTTTAAGAAGGAATAATTCCAAAATCGTGCATAATGTTTTATTTATACTCAAATGTAGTCTCCTCATGTGAAATTTCTTCACCGTGAAGTAATTTGGGGCCGAGTTATGCTCATAAACGTTTTTTTGCTACCTGCCCCCCACAGGGGAAGGGGGGGGGGGAGAATTTCGATAAAACCCATTACTTTAGTTGTCAGATACACCTAAACAATCAAAGCAACAAATTTTGCGACCGCAGCCCGCATAAATTTCCCACGACAAATTTAGCGTTAAAGGGGAGGCTCGAATTTGCCCTTCGCAACACATACCAAACTCCCCCTCCCTCCCTCCCCTCCAAAAAAAAAAAAAAAAAAATAGCAGATCACCAAAAAGAAAAAAAAAAAAAAAAAAAAAAAAAAAAACGCGTTTTGGAAATATTTTAAGAAGATACATGGCTGTTTTCAACATCTTCGTTCCTTTTGGTAGAGTTCTACTCAAAAATCCGGGATTTGCAAAATTTCCAACCAAAAATCTATTTCCCTCCCCTTAAAAATCGAAATTTCCTAAGTCGCAGATAAAATTTTAATTGAACTTATCTGTAGTTTCCCCATGTGCAATTTCTTCGCTGCGTAGCAATTTGGAGTCGAGTTATGCTTACAAAGGTGTTTTGCCTTCTGTCCCTTCCAAGGGGGGAGGGTAACGGGGGTCTGAATTTTAACTAAAGTCTGAAATGTATCGGGGTAAATACCGATAAATACCGTTACTTTAGGTGTCGGATAAGTATAAACAATCCAAGCACCAAAATTCATGACCGCAGCTCCTATACATTTCTCAGGACAGATTTAACGCTAAAAGGGATGTTTCGAAATTGTTTTTGGAAATATCCCAAGGAAGTCGCATAGCTTTTTTCAATATTTTTGTTCCATTTTTGATAGAGATCTTCTGAAAAATCCGGAATTTGCGAAATTCCCCATCAAAATTCGATTTTCAACATAAATACTTCTGCAAATGTGCCGGACCACCGTTAGGGGTATGTCCAGATCGTCACCGCAGTTGCCCACAGAATAGCACAAGTGTGACGTAAAATCCACACACATACTTCTACAATAAATTACATTGAATGAAAAATTTAGTTAACAAGAAAATTATACTTATTTTAAAAATAAAATATCGAACGAAAGACAGCACATTTAAATATATAAAATGAAAAATGCCGATGAGTTTACTTAATACATTAAAAATATTTTTGCACAAAATAATTCTAAATGTTCATTTCATGTAAATAGGTATTTTGAAAAAATCTGAAAGCGAATTATATGAAACTTCTGACATCTAAAAAATAGTACATTATGTTCTCACTTTAATATAATTTATATATATCTTAAAATTTTAACGAAGAACAAGGTTTTATTTCCAGAAAATACAAGTTTAAAAAATGTCATCCAATTTTTGGCAGTGACACTTGGGTCATAGCCATCTGAAATGCTGTAGGAAATTGTTGGATTATTATTTTTATAAGTTCTTCTCTAACACGATCTCTAAATCTTTCTTCTACCGCATTATAGACATACTGTAACAATCCAAGACCTGACAATCTGACATTTATGTCTCCAAATTTCGTGATTTCGAAGGCTTTTATTTTTCCTGAAACAGAAAAAAAAATGAAATCTGGATATTATGTATAGAGTTAACAATATAATGTATGGTACATAGAAAATACATATGAAAGGAAAAAAAATACTGTTTATATACAAATATTTGTGCGTAAAAATCCGAAAATATTAAAGATAATGCAAACTAAAAAGCCAATGTGTTATTTAATCCCTAGAAACAAAATTAAAGAAAAAAAGAAAAAAAAACTTAAAATAATAAAGACCATTTAAATAAACACAACTTTTTGATTTTACTTGTATATTACTTCCTAAGATTATGAATAATTTTGCACAAACACACAAAATGGGTTCATTACAATATTTATACTGCTATAAAAATATTTTACAATGAAGTTAAATGAATGCACACAAACAAACAATTACAAAATAAGTAACATTTAAATTAGAACACTTTAATTCTTATTAGTGTAATTCAGATATTCAACATTATTTTCTAGTAATATATAAGTTATTTCAACTCTCCTCGCACACAGTAAAAAAAGAAAAATTATGCAACTCCTGACTGAATTAAAATACAGTACAATTTGTTTGTATACATACGTTTTGCATTTTGGTAACTTTCTGAATTCCGCGCATGCTAGATCTGGATCATGGGTAGGTTTTACTTAAAAGTATAATAAAAGTACACATTTACTACATTTATATTGATTTATTACTTTTCTTAACCCTTCTTAACCCTTTATTTACTGCATTGTGTAAAACATTAATAATAATAATAATCGAAACAATTTAGCTAAGTAAAGCATTTAAATTGAAAAGCAATTAAAGTTAATTTTCATTTACTTGTTTATTTATATTTTCTACACAACTCTATTTAAATAAAAGTGAATCTATATGATTTAAATTAACTTCGAGTTGATTAAAAAAAGAAAGACTATGGATGAAATTCTGTCTATGACAGAATTTAACTTCGTACGACAGGACTACTTATATTTATATTTTAACACCCTTTCAAATAATAATAATAGTAGTAGTAGTAATAATAATAATAATAATGATAATAGGGGGCGCTCAGTAAAGTTCTTAAGCACATATTCAAATAATGTATTGATTTTCAATTCCAAATAAATTAATAAAAATTAAATGCATTAATTGTACAGTATCTTCCCCTAATTGCTTAATACTCATTTACTAAATATTTTAATCAGTAAAATAATCTTAATAACAATTTCGTATTTATTATTAATAATTAACAGTTTCAATTTCTATAGAACAAATCATAATAAAAAAAACTATACATCAATTATTTGATATTTAAATTATACTCAAAATTCATCACAGATTAATTAATAGTAATCCATTCATTTCTCAAAAACATAATTAATATCAATATACTCATCTTATAAATTGGAAAAAAAAACAGATATTTTAAATAAACTTCACAGTTTTGGTCTAAAAATACTTTAAAACACTAGTCTAAATAATCAGAAAAAATCCAGGCAAGACCCGTTGGTTCTGGGGTCAAAGTACACAACTACGAACCTGAAGGTTATGAGTTCGATCCGCACCGATGGGAAGAGTAAATATATATGTTTACGGATTTCACAAAATATTTTCAAATAGAGTAAGAAATTAAATGGTAAAATTGGATATTAGCTGGAATTTTCGAAGTGGAAATATACTATAAATTGGTAACGACGCAAAAAGGCAGATTGAAAGAAATAGTCTTGTCGTACTAAAAAAAAAAAAAAAAAAATGCATTTGAAATCCATAATTTTAGTTATTGAAGAGGATTTTTTTTTCTAAAGCCATAGAATAAAAATTACACATATCACCGCACCCTAGTAATAAGAATTTAGGGAGGTGGTATTTTAGAGTACCATTGGTGTAGAAAGGTTATAAAAGATATAAAAACCTTTAAAAACGTATAACATTATATACTTTTTGTATCCTTTATAATTTTTTGTAATATTAGATTGGTCGTAGATTCTTGAAGTGATATATAAATTAACTATAACACATAAAGAGATTATTAAAAATATCAATCAAAAACTGCGTCAACACTCTATAAAATCCTTCCTTGAACAAAAATGGCTACATGCTGTACATAGTGCCATGCAGTCTGATTAAAATGAGATATATGCATTCTCTTCCTCTAAGTAACTTTGAAATTTCTTCCATAAATTTAATTTATACGCTTTTTAATCTAATGGTATGTTCTAAAAAAAAGTCAGTAGATAAAGGATTAAAAAACAAGGGCAACTTCAAACTGCAGAAAAAAACAAAACTTTTGAGTTTTAATTACGTTGTGTTTCGAGCGGAAGCATTTAATTGCATTTTATACTATCCACTACACTTTAAATATGTAATTTTATAGCCAGTTTTAAAACAGACAGACTGATGCTGAAATTATGTCAGTGTGAGTGTGAATCTCCGCCCCCCCCCCCAAAAAAAAAAAAAAATAATAATAATAATATATTACAAGTAAAAAAAGAAATATTTAAAAAAATCATTAATAGCAGACAAAAATTACAAAAGGAAAGTAGGAGAATTATCTGCCGATCACTTTCTATATAATCACCAAATCGCATATTTAAATGCAGTATTATTTAACCCGACTTAGTAGAAATCATGTCTTTGCCAATCCGCGTTTGTAATGATCGATAGATGCCGCTTTCTCAACTGCAGTTGTTAGTAAATATTGCCACGTGTAATAATTGCCACGTGCATTTATTATTGTGCTTTCTTGTTGTTCTATCATTGTTTCAGCGTGAAAGCTATCAGTGGTATGATAATTTCACCTTAGCCCACCAGAGGGCGAGCATTTCATTACAATCGCGGATTGAGAAAATTCTCAGAAACTGTGTTCATATTACTAACAGAACAGACAGAATTGACTTTGAATTCTGGAAGGAAAAAAAAAAGTCACTGGTGACCAATCTGGATAATATTGCGAAGGTGGCATTTGACTTTCCGCTTGAACTTTTTTAGCATTTCTCGAGTTTCGAAAAAAGTATGGGGTTTTTGGTATTGGGATGCAGAAGGCTCACACCATCACTCAACAAGCGGACGCACTTTTTGCCCATATAAAAAAAAATCAGGTTGAAAGCCCAAATAAGACCATTTTTTGATGCAACTATTGCAATCGCTCTGACGCGTCAACAAAGTTCTAAAAGTTTAAGATGTATATAAATAATATTAAAGTGAAAATATAATGTATTGTTTTAGAAGTCAGAAATATCTATATGCAGAGCTCCTGTAAAGCAACTGACGCCATCTATCTTCATTCTGAAGCAATGTTCACTACAGAAATTTTGCCATGTGTTTACTAATCACTCAAAATGTCCCTATACTGATGAGAAAATTTCCTATTTTAGTTTAAAAAATAAAATAAAAATAAAACACGAAAAAAGTGTGAAAAGTAACAAAATCCAAGCAAAATCTCATAAAAAATCCTAAAGAATCCCCAAAAGTCCTTATCAATTTAAAATCCATCCCTACATTCTGGAGAAAACTGCTAAAAACTTCTATGCATAGGGACGAATCCCTATAGTTTACAACACTGCTCTGAGACTAAAATATCCCCTCGACAACCACTATATGTAGTAGAGTTATAACCAATACCATAATATGGTTCAACCTCACTTTTATGCTTTCTACTTCTTGCGTATGAATTTAAGTTGCACGAAAATTTGGAGCTAGCGTAAATCCACTTACAACGGAAGTATCAGTCAGTAAAATTCCTATTGAGACCAAACCAAGCTTAAATTAAAGAACGTGGTCAAAAACATATAGGATAAAGTACAATTTTTTTTGCAACAACTCACCTGTGGGTCAAGATAAGACCCTAGAATATTTAGTCACTTTTATCAAAATCAACGAAACAAAATTAGTGGGCCAGAAAGCGTTAAACCAGAATGTTGACTTGAGATTAAAAAAAAAAAAGTATTCCGTTTTATCTCCTTCTCAGTCAAATTTTGATTTTTTTTTTTTTTTTTTTTTTTCTTTTTTAACATAATACCAATATTTGGTTCAACATAAAATTACTAAATCACAGCAAAAGGTTAAACCATTGGGTAATTGCAGATACTTCAGTACCAAGTTTTGGTTTAAACACCAAATTTTTAACAGTGTATATTCTAAAAGAACTATTTACTAAATTATAGTCAATATATAATTACACCCGAAAATATTTTAAAATTAGAAGTGATGCCTTTAATATCTCTTTAAAATTATTTAAAAAAAAAAAAAGAGTGAAAGAGGAAAGACAATTCTATGCTAATTTTAACGCTAATACAAATTTGAATAGATTGTCTTTAAAAATAAATACTGAAAATCAAAAGTTAATTACAAAAATAATTTATTTGCATTTCACTACTGAAAAATATTCCCAACTTCCTTGTCTGAAAAATATTCCAAATTTTCCTATCTGAGAAATGTGGAGGAATTAAAAAAAAAAAAAAAATGAACATTTAAGAAGTATAAAAGAAATAGACGTCAAATGGATTTTTAATAAATTCTTTAAATCATTGCCAAGAAATAGATTTAAATGGAGTCATTAAATTTCGTTGTGGATGATTTCTCTCCTTTAAGCTTTCTATTTCTGACAAGAAATAATTAAAACAGGATGCGCTTTTAAAAATGGATTTGTAATTATTTATAGGATTGTTACGCGCGGTGTATTTCAATCGTCCTCCCTAGAGGGATTTTTAGTCAAACAATCTCTTCGATAATTACTAAATTCTTTTCATCTTCTTTTGAATCCGAAGTTAAATTACTCTCCAGGGATGATTTTTTTTTTCGTACAGTATGATGATTTCAAAAATGTTTCAAACGACGAAAGTTTTAGTCATTGAAAAATTTTTAAACACAAGGCTTAGTAGTTAATAAAGAGTTATTCATTGAATTGAAAATAAATTTCTTTCAATTAAATAAATAATACATTGAAATGTGTGATAAATCTTTTCAATTAAATGGCATTTATTTCATATTTAAGCACAAAATATGGCTATTATTACTGGAAAATTTAGAAATTTCAAATATATACAACGGAAATTTATTTTTTACAGCATTATAATTTATTACAAATGCATTTGCATGATGCTATAAAATTTGCGACAGTGAAAGCTACTCAATTGAAATTATACATTAATTAAATGAATATTTGAAAAAATTGCTTTTTAAATATTTATGTATGACTGTAAATGTCATTTTATATTTTATTTTATTATTATTATTTAATATTGAATTAGTTTATAAAAGTAAAGGCTAGGTTCAAAACCACAGGTTACAATATTAATTACACACTCAGTCCTGTCAATTTGATTATTCTATATAAATAAAGATAAGTGACTGTGTGTGTGTGTCTGTCTGCTCTCTGGTGCTCACACTATTGATCGCAGAGCTTCCAAATTTGGCATATAGGTACCTGGGACCCTGCAGGTGTGCACCTTACTAAGATTTTTTCGAATTTCGAATTTGAATTTTTTAAATTAATTTTTTTTTTCGATTTTAAATATTAGCTTTAATGCTTCATTTTTCATAAATTTAATTCTTTGATTGTAATCGTCTGCGTATCTTAGCAACGGTTATTTCACTATTTATTTTTTATTTAATACATTCATTTGAAGACGAAATTCTTTTTTTTTTTTTTTCTATTTTTTTCTATTTATTGAAAATCAAATGGTAATGCAATATAAATAAATTGTTATGTTTATGTATAATTTTTATAGTATAACAACTTTTTATTTTTCATTTTAAATTAATTCCTTTAAAATAAAAATCCTTTATTTTTTATTTATTTATTTATTTATTTATTTATTTTAAATATTTATTGGAGGGGGGATGGTAGTATATAGTGGAAAAGGATTAAACTGATTAAAATTTATTTGTTTTTCATGTATTTAATTCCTTTTAAAAGAAAATATACTTTTTATTTTATTTTGTTATACTGGTCGGAATCAAATCGTAATACAGTGTAAATAACGGGGGCTATAAAACGCATGGTTAAAAAAAAAAACATATAATAGATGCTGAGATACAGTCATCTTTGAAATCGTAGTTTTTAAATAACAGAAGATCCACATGTCGTCAATAAATACTCAGATTGAAGTGCCCGGGAAAGACCTTTTTGCAGACAGTGGGAACCTGGATCCCCCGATGCAGCACGGGCGGAAAAATGAGCTGCCGTAGGCAGCGGGTACTCGAAGCAAGGTCTAGAGCAATTTCAACGTTTATTTATTTATTTATGCATGAATTATTATTTTTTTATTAAGTTTTTATTTATAATGTGATGTAAAAAAAATATATATATATATATATACTGATCCAATTCTTTTGAAAATTCATTTAAATATAATGATCAGCGAAGCGGGCGTAGCCTGCTAGTTTTAAATATTTAGATTCCTTTAAAAACTTTTCTAGTTCCTTTCTCTGAGCTTATTCTTAAATGAAACTGTGTCGTTTTTGTTTTGTTTTTAACCACGGTTAAAAGACCTATTTAAATAAATTATTAAATATTGATAATTAAAAAACATTACTGTAGTTTCCTTAACATTAAAATAAATTTTTAGTATTTTTAAGTGCTGAAAATACTTAGAAATAACTAAATTTGTAAGTAATCTAAATATCTAGAATTAATTATCTTTATATTGAAAAAAAAAAGTATTTATGTCATATAATATGGAAATAAATCACATATTCTATTTAAATAGTTTTTCTTTTTGTTATTCCAAATAGAATCTTTCATATATATTCAGATAGTTGCTAACTTTTTGGTCTTTAAAATGATAGTAATAATAATAATAATAATCACTATTTTCATGTTGTATTTTCCGTATAACTAACTGAAAACTTTTGTTGAATTTTCTATTAAAAATTAGTGATACTACACTACATCTACTGGGAAAAACTAGAAAAGTTAATAACTACGTACATCCAATTTAAAAAATATCTGGGATTAAGATTATCATATTAATGAAATCTAAACCATCGGTCATTTAGTCGTAACCATCGGTCATTTAAATGGTTTATTAAAAAGAATTCTTGGATTAATTGACTCTAAACTAAAGGCGTTAAAAGCTTTTAACTATTTTTTCATGTGTTACCTTTCAAATTTGTTGGTTCTCCGGCGATTCCATTTCTTATATGTGTTTCATTCACGTAGGCTGTTATTTGATATGGTATAGGAGGCAGCTGCTCAATTTGTGCTGTAGAGTCATATACTGTAGACATCCCAAAAAGATTTAACAAGCATTCTATTTTGATTTCATTTAGACTGAAAATGGGACCTTCGCATTCAGAAAGTCTTCGAATTTTTGATAAGCCTCTAAAAATTCCATTGAAGTAATCAAAACGTCCAGAAATGGGTATGGGACCAAATGAGTGTTTAAATGGTATAGTAAAGTCAGGCAAAGGCATAGGGTCCAGATTCATATCTTGAATTGCTTTTTGAAGTGGTTCTCCAAGAAGAGAATCCATATAGTTATTTGCAAGTTCTCCAGCTGATGCCTTACCTTTAAGAGAATAGATAAATTAGAAGTGTGAGAAAATTTAACTTCATAATATAATAAAATGAGCAATTATGTTTCAAATATTTACCTCGATGGACTTTTATAACTTCCCTAATTAATGTATATGCAATTACATTCAAATTTATAAATAGAATTATTGAATTAAAATCAATATTTAGTAGGGTTGTAACAGCACCGATAGGGAACACTTTAAGAACTTTTTTGTTTTTTTATTTTTGTTTTCTGTTTTTAGTTTTGAATACTTTATGGTAAATTAACCATTATTTAATATATCAGTTAACTCTTCCTTTACGCGACTGTTATGGAACAATTGCTTATTGTAGTAAATTTATATGCAAGAAAAAAAAATATATCCGTATAGCTTACGATGGTGGACACGCTAGAACCAAGTATTAGAAAATTTGAAAATTTTCCCTAATGCAGAAATGGGCAAAATAAAAAGCGATTCTATTGGAAAAATATTTTTTTTAATCGTATTTTTGCTACATTGTTACTAGAAAGGTTTCCTTTATTCCTTCTTTTGTTTTGATCTTTTCTTTTTTCTAAATTGTTTTACTTTACTTTTATTTGGTTATCTCCGTCTTTTTATTCATTTCTTTTTTTCCCCATTTTTTTTTTTCTTCTAGTTCCTTCCTCTCTTTTTTGTTTGAAATTTCTGCTTACAAATTCTTCATATTTTACATAGCAACTTCATAATCAAATTTTCCATTAAGCTATATATCCTACTCTTTCGATGTAATGACTCTTGTACTAAAAATATTAGACTCTCTCTCTCTATCGCTGTTCTTCATCTTCCTTTTTTCTTTTTTTGGTTGTACTTTGAATAGGTCATGAGTGTCACCTCAGAATTTTATTAAACACAACGAAAGTAAAACTCAATGGAGCTGAATCGTCTCATTAGAGTGTCACTATACCGTAATCTTTTGCACTTTAAGGCTCATTAGACCGGACCAAAATCTTCGATTGGATTGCGAATATCCATGCCTGAATCGGGACTGGAACCTGCTATTTTGTAACTGAAGTCTGATAACTGAAACATGATTATAACAGTATTTTCTACTTCCTACTCTTCATTTAATAAGTTGTATTTACTTTGAGCGAAGATCGTGGTTTCATTTGGTAGTTTTTGTACATTTTTTTCCTGTAGTTCTTTGTTATTTCTTCTTTCAATCAAGACATTTTTTGTGTTTTTGAGCGTACCTTCAAATTTTTCAATAATTGCTATTTCGTCGTTAGGTTGAGACGAAGTGTTCATTTTACACCCCATTTTAAAGGGTTAGGGCCACAACAGCCCGACTAGTAGAGCGCCAAGCACGAAATTGGAAGAAATAAATCGGTAAAAATAGTAGCTCTGGCAGATGCTGAAGAGGAGTACTATCCTCTCCGCGTTGCATGAAAAGTATGATCGTATGTCTCCGGACCACCCCTCGATGTGAATCTACGATTCTAATCTTACATAGACCCTCCCTAATCTGCAACTGCGTAGCTCTAAAATTAGGTTAAAAAAAATCAACTTCAACCTCCAGAATTTTCAAAAAATCAAAATCACAAATCAGAAAAATAAAACATGATTTATTTAGATAAGTTATTTACATTGAATAACTATATTTGTAAATATATATATATATATATATAATTTTACAAGTTAGATTTATTTAAAAGAAATGTTTCGTTTTACTCACCCTATCTAGGTGTAATCTTTTAAGCCAAATCCTTCACTGTAAAAAAATGTTGTAATTTTTCCTGCACTTTCTGCGGTTTATTTTCAAGTATTTATGCTGTGAAATAAATTCAAGCACTAAATGCTGTAAAAATCGACTTCCTGTGGACTTTAGACAGGAACATCTGCTTGTGGAAACATAACATCTGCGTCTTTGAACTGAGATGCAGATGAACGATGAATGAACGACTAGAAGATCATGGAATGAGCAAGGTCCGTTCATCAGAAAGGTTAGTTATTAATTTTTATATTAATATTTTGTATTGATTAATTAATATTTCGTTAAAACGCATTAGTTGTAAACATATTGTAGCATGTCTAATCTATTCATGACATCCATATAACTTTTGTCTTAACGATTTGCAATTAATTAAAAAAAAAATGTTTCTTATTAATCATTCAGTATTTTAAAGGTTTTTCATACAATTACATTTTATCAAGTTATATGTTGGCCAAGAAAGTGCTAAATGCACTTTTTTATATGAACGTGTATAAACTTGCACTCATGAAAATCAACAAAAAATATTAATTATTTATTAAATAATTAATTATAACAAATTCAATATGTTTATGATTACAAATTAATTTTTAACCCTAGAACACTAGTGTTACGTAAATTTTACGTGCAGTCTTCATTTAATGGTTTTTTTCCGCACTTTCCCTACTATCGATACACTTATTTGAGTTTAAGTGCTTCGAAATAATTATTCAGATAATGAAAAATTAGTAATATTGGGTAAAACAGCAAATAATTAAACATGTTTAAAAACAATATTAATGTAATATAAGCAAATAAAACGACTTTTACATGAGCGCGTCAATTTTAGGTACCTCTAGTGATAGAGTATTTATGAACACGCTAGTGTTCTAGGGTTAAAAGAAGATTTTCTTAACTTGAACTTGAAATGTATTCCCCTTGACTTCAAGTCTTGATAAATAATATAACAAGTATAAAAACATAGTCCTTGAGATATTATTTGACTTTTTTTTTTTTTTTTTTTTTTTTAATCAGCAAAGAATGTTTGCATGACAGTATGATGCACATAGTTTATTTTGAAAATTAAAAGAGGTATATTTCTGGGGCCGAATCAGTCCAAACATTGGGACCGCTTTAGGGTCATAGTCAATGACATTGACTTTGAATGTTCCTTGTCATATTCAATTTCATATTAAACTTAATTTGTGCAGAGATCCTTAAAACTTAATTTGAAGATTTCATTAGGTCATTTTAAACGAAATTCTAATTTTATATTCTAAAATTTTCTTTATTTTAAGAATTTTAATACCAATTTAAATAAAGGTAGAATTATAAAAAATTTTAAATAATTAATTTAACTAAATCAGGATCAAGTTCTTTTCTTTCAGTATAGCTTACAAATTCGCCTTCGGCGACCAGTGGGTTTGCGGTCCTCCAGAAAAATCACCGTATCAAACTCCTGCTCGGTGACGTGTTTTCCTGTTTCAAAATCTACGACCGCCTGTTCACTCACCCTGCAAACACTTTTGAAAATTCTGCCTGTAGCAAATTTCGACAATCAGCCGAAGTTTGGCGCCAGTTGCATTCTATGCCCGTTTTATAATCTGAACCTGGATGTTTGCTCACCATGCAAATGACCTTTGTAAAATTTGGCCAGACAACTACGCTAGTTTAAATTTATGTGTATATCGGCCGACAGGTAGCGCTGCTGTTAATTAACTGTAATCCGATAGTGGGGTTTTTAAATCCCGGAAGATTTTTCTCTCTTTTTTATTTATTGAATTTATTTTACTTTATGTATTTATTTATTTATTTCCAAAATCGACATATGCTATATACCTATTGAAATTAGATTTTATATTATATTTATCTGATTTTTTAAATTATCTTACGTTTACTGTTTCCAGAATTTTTAATTTCTGTAGAATTCGAAATACCCTCCTTTTTTTTCAGGACATTTTCCAGCCATTATTCAGTAACGATAATTTTTTTGGTTTATTTAATGATAAAAATTGCTATTCAGATTTTGAAAATATCTTGAAGAAAGACGGAAACTTCCATTCCTGAATTTTTGTCATGAAATAAGCTGTTAGAACGAGACATCTATTTCTTTCGGACAAAATAGAGTACATGAAAACAATTTTTTTCTTTTTCCCTTTGGCACCAAATAGAAATAGCATAAAAGAAATTTTAAAACATTAATATATGTAACCGCTGCTAAAGAACGCAATTTCATATTTTAAGGAAAAGAATGTGCTATTTTTATTTTATTGGTTTATTTATTACGCTTTTTAAATATTTTGACCAAATGAAAAAAAAAAAAAAAAATAATAAATAAATAAATAAATAAATAAATAAATAAGGATTTTATTTTTTTCTCGTTTATATTAAAAAATCAATATAAACGAGAAAAAAAATATTGGATTCGTAAAAATTTTCGATCTCCGTTTTTCGATGGATTTAAACGTTTTCGGATGTCCAGAACACGATTAGTTTACTTTTAGAAAAATTTCTAAAAGAAAAGGATTTACCCCCCCCTCCTACAAAATAATTTGTGTTTAAAATGCGCTCAAAAAAACCAAAACCTGTATAGACCGACTACTGCATTTCGATTTATCCGTAATAATCTATCTATCTATCTATCTATCTATATATATATATATATATACGGTAAACTCTCGATTATCCGCAAGCGGATTACACACGTTGCGGATAATTCGTGGCGCGGGAAATGAGCGAAATCAGAAGAAAGGTTTTTTTTTTTTTTTTTTTTTTTTAATCATCAACAATAAATAGATACAAATAATAGATTAAAAAAAAAAAAGTAAATATGAAGAATTATGTGGTTTTTGAATACTCTACCAAACACGTCAACATTTCAATTTATTTCAAAACATTGATGTGACCGTTTTTTTTTTTTTTTTTTTTTTTTTTTTTTTTTTTTCCACACCAGTTTTCCTGGCGGGTACTTTCTTTAATATTCAATCGTAATTAAATATTGGAGAACATTTTTCTACAAATAAAGTGGTGTGAAAATGTGGCGGTTATTCACAATGCTGTGGAATAAATTAAATGTTTGCATGTCTGCGGTGCTGTTTAATTTAGTGCTTAAATTAGATTACAAATTGAACCATGGCTTCATCTTAAGTACACTTTCTTTCTTTGTTTTTTACATCCTATAGTATATGAAGTACAGTCAAACCTCGATGACGTGAATTACTTTTAACATGAACTGTTTCCACAATCCCCGTCAAAATGAAGATTAGTTACTGATACCATGAACTAATGATAACATGAAAAAAAAAATTATCCCCCATGAGATTCACGTTAATGAGGTTGGACTTTATAAATAATTTTACTTTTTATGAATATTTTCATTGTTTGTATTATGTTTTATATACGATACATCTATGTCATTTCAATTTCATATTCAGCCTTTTTGCGGTTTTATCTACGAAACCCATGGCTCTCAATTTTGCTGATAATCAATTATGCTGTATCTAAATACATGTATGTCCATAAAAAAAATATAAATAAAAAAAAATAAAAACGTTAACATCTTTTAACTCAGATTATAAACTAAGCATGTCAAAACGGAAATGAGAAAGTCTCGCTGAGTAAGATAAACAAATACTGGATGAAAGTTGAAAATGAACCAGATGACCATACCACAAATATGACTTTTATCTACTGTAGGTATTGAATGGAAGGCTTGCTTTTTATTTTTTTCCTCTGTCTCAAAGTGCAAGCGAATTACTATAAATTTATAACTGTCTATCATTAATTTTAATGCATGTTATTGTATTTTTAATAGGAGACATATTTTAACTTGGTGCTAGAGATTTTTTACATTTTTAATTTTTTCACGTTTTAAGATTTAAAAAAAAAAAACAAAAAAAAAAAAAAAACTTTAAATAATATTTCTTCCTTTTCTTTCATTTCTTTCTTTTAATTTATTCCCTTGTTTATTTATTTATTTTTACGAAATAATAACATTATTTACATTTAAAAAAAAAAAAAAAAAAAAAAAAGTAGCATTTTCTTGTTCTAAGCATTAGTTAATAAACAATATGGTATTTTTAGCAGTCATAGCTACGATTAATAATAAAACTGCAATTAAATGTCAACCCTTCAAAATCATTTAAAATTTCTGTAATCGCTTTTAAGAGTATTTTGGCTGACACAAAGAAATCTCCCCCCCCCACCCTCATTTTTTTCCGTTTAACCCATATCCTACCAAGCATTGAAAAAATGTTTTTCAATGTCTGTGTATACACACAAAATCAAAAAACTTACCAACCTTTCATTAGTTTAATCGGTACAGGTTGTCCTAAACATAGGACAATAATTTAGGACAGTTGGAAATATAAGGATAACAGACCATCTATATATATACATATATAATTGTTTTACCAGTACAAAGTGTGGAATATTACTTCAATAAATTTGTATATCCATTATTCTTGAAATGTAAAACCTTTTAAGTAATAATATGTTGAAAATGCAATGAATAAATCTTTAAAACCTTTTTTAAATGTGATTGGTGTAAAAAATAATCTTATTTTTGTGTTGAATATTTATACTTAGTTTTTCTTCGTATGTGTTCTCTTGCTTTAAGCGATTGATTGCGTACAGTAGGTGATTAAATATTAAGATCTCCTTTTTTTTAATTTGACAATTTTTCGATTTTCGAAACGGCTTTCAATTCCAGACATGTAAAGAGCATTTATAAACTCAGATATTCCAATATCGGTTTAGACACGAGTGGTATTGTAGGATAAACTACAAATGGAAGAAAAGCACAAATACCCTGGATCATCGTGTATTATAAAAAGCAACAAAAGACTTGTAACTTTAATACACTGTCGCACTTACTATGTACCATATTTGTATTTTATTATTTTATTACTAGCAGGCTACGCCCGCTTCGCTGGTCACTATTTTTAAATGAATCACAATAATTAATGAATTCTCAAAATTGCATTAATTTGTATCATGTGATAAAAAAAAAAGAAAAAAAAATTCTGATCGGGAAAAATGTCGCACCGGGTCCCCACTGCCTTCGGCAGCGTAGACCCGTGCGCTGCGCGCACGTATTCCTTCACTATCCTTATGACTTCTCAAAATTCAATGTTATTACTCATAAACTTTCATTCTCAAGAAAAGGAATTAAAAAATATATCACTTAGCATCGGGTAAAAACTCACACCGGGACGCCACTGCCTTCGGCAGCGCAGACCCATACGCGCTGCGCGCGCACGCTTGAGGATATACGTGCGCAGTACACACATATTCGTTCTCAATTCAAACTTTTATTATTAAGAAAAAATAAATAAAAAATAAATCTTTTATCATCGGGTAAAAACTTGCACCGGGTCCCAAACCCATGCGCGCTGCGCGCCTATTCCTTCCCCACCGTTCCAGCCCCTCCTAATTAACTTGCATATACCAATTTTGAACGGTCTTACTCAATTAGCTGAGATGCAAAAGGAAACCTGATCAGGACACTTTAAATTGTAAATCAGGTGAAATCTCGAATTCCACTTTCGATAATGTAAAAGAACTTTAAAATATCTTTCGAATGATGTATTAGAAATAATTTAATCATAATTAGAATATGAAATATTGAAATTTAAAAATATTACAGCGCCATCTGGCGATAGAAATTTCTGTAATCTATTGTTCCATTCCAGTTACTTATTCTTACTCAATTAGCTGAGATGCAAAAGAAAACCTGATCGGGACACTTTAAATTGTAAATCAGGTGAAATCTCGAATTCCACTTTCGATAATGTAAAAAAACTTTAAAATATCTTTCGAATGATGTATTAGAAATAATTTAATCATAATTAGAATATTAGATCAATATTACAGCGCCATCTGGCGGTAGAAATTTCTGTAATCTATTGTTCTATTCCAGTTACTTATTCTTACTCAATTAGCTGAGATGCAAAAGAAAACCTGATCAGGACACTTTAAATTGTAAATCAGGTGAAATTTCGAATTCCACTTTCGATAATGTAAAAGAACTTTAAAATATCTTTCGAATGATGTATTAGAAATGATTTAATCATAATTAGAATATGAAATATTGAAATTTAAAAGGTAGAAATTTCTGTAATCTATTGTTCCATTCCAGATTAACAAAGCTTTCAAATGATGTATTACTCATGAAATTATTTTAATTAGTAGATGAGATACAAAAAAAAAACCCTAATCAGGACACCTCAAAACGTGAAAATCGGGTGAAATCTCGAATTCCATTTTTCGATAATGTAAAAGTACTTTAAAATGTGTATCAACTAAAATAAGCTTTCAAATGATGTATTACTTATGAACTTTTTTTAATTAATAACTGAGATACAAAAAAAAAAACTGATTCAGGACACCTCAAAACATGTAAATCTGGTGAAAACTTTCGATAATTTAAAAGAACTTTAAAATATCTTTCGAATGATGTATTACAAATAATTTAATCATAATTAGAAATTGAAATTTTGAAATTTTAAAATATTACAGCGCCATCTGGCGGTACAAATTTCTGTATTCCACTGTTCGATTCCAAATCAAAAAAGCTTTCTAATGATGTACTACTTACGAAATTATTTTAATTAGTAGCTGAGATACAAAAGAAAACTAATTCAGGAGACCTGAAAACGTGTAAATCTGGTGAAAACTGTCGATAATATAAAAGAACTTTAAAATATCTTTCGAATGATGCATTAAAAATAATTTAATCATAATTAGAAATTGAAATATTCAAATTTGAAAATATTACAGCGCCATCTGGCGGTAGAAATTTCTATAATCCACTGTTCGATTCCAAATCAAAAAAGCTCTCTAATGATGTATTACTTATAAAATTATTTTAATTTGTAGCTGAGATACAAAAGAAAACCTAATCAGGACACCTCAAAACGTGTAAATCGGGTGAAATCTCGAATTCCATTTTCGATAATGTAAAAGTACTTTAAAATGTGTATCAAGTCAACAAAGCTTTCAAATGATGTATTACTCATGAAATTATTTTAATTAGTAGATGAGATACAAAAGAAAACCTAATCAGGACACCTCAGAACGTGTAAATCTGGTGAAAACTTTCGATAATTTAAAAGAACTTTAAAATATCTTTCGAATGATGTATTACAAATAATTTAATCATAATTAGAAATTGAAAAATTGAAATTTTAAAATATTACAGCGCCATCTGGCGGTACAAATTTCTGTATTCCACTGTTCGATAAGCTTTCTAATGATGTATTACTTACGAAATTATTTTAATTAGTAGCTGAGATACAAAAGAAAACTAATTCAGGAGACCTCAAAACGTGTAAATCTGGTGAAAACTGTCGATAATATAAAAGAACTTTAAAATATCTTTCGAATGATGCATTAAAAATAATTTAATCATAATTAGAAATTGAAATATTGAAATTTGAATGTATTACAGCGCCATCTGGCGGTAGAAATTTCTGCAATCCACTGTTCGATTCCAAATCAAAAAAGCTTTCTAATGATGTATTACTTATAAAATTATTTTAATTAGTAGCTGAGATACAAAAGAAAACCTAATCAGGACACCTCAAAACGTGTAAATCGGGTGAAATCTCGAATTCCATTTTCGATAATGTAAAAGTACTTTAAAATGTGTATCAAGTCAACAAAGCTTTCAAATGATGTATTACTTATGAAATTTTTTTAATTAATTTCTGAGATATAAAAGAAAACTGATTCAGGACACCTCAAAACGTGTAAATCTGGTGAAAACTTTCGATAATTTAAAAGAACTTTAAAATATTTTTCGAATGATGGATTCAAAATAATTTAATCATAATTAGAAATTGAAATAATGAAATATAGAAATTTTAAAATATTACAGCGCCATCTGGCGGTACAAATTTCTGTATTCCACTGTTCGATTCCAAATCAAAAAAGCTTTCTTATGATGCATTACTTATGAAATTATTTTAATTAGTAGCTGAGATACAAAAGAAAACTAATTCAGGAGACCTCAAAACGTGTAAATCTGGTGAAAACTTTCGATAATTTAAAACAACTTTAAAATATCTTTCGAATGATGTATTAAAAATAATTTAATTGGAATTTGAAATATCGAAATTTTAGCTGAGATACAAAAGAAAACCTACTCAGGACATTCTAAAACATGTAAATCACGTGAAATCTCTAATTCCATTATCTACGGTAGTTTTATTAATGGAAGTAAAAAGAAAAATAAATATTTTTTATTTCCCCAGGAAGTAAAAAGGAAAAGAAAAAGTATTTTTTAGTTCCTTCAAATGTATTTTGTTGCTATGGAAACTTCTATCGTCTATTGAAAGATGGATTACGTGTTAGAATAAAATTTATTTTGCAATTAAAATGTAACTGCTTTGTTTATTAATGAAAATTGATGAAATTTTAACTGCAGGTTGGTTTTGTGCTGAAAAGGTTGTATATTAAGTGTTGTGTACGAAAAAGAAAATTTGAAGCACTTTGAAATTTGCAATTTTTAACCCCAGTTAAAGATCATGTGACATTAATGACTTGCACCTGTTTTGTTTCTGTTCGAGACAGCCGTTAAAATCGTCTGCTGAATGCTGATAGAATGCTTCTTTTTAAGCAATAAGGATTTTTGGTCAGTGTTCGATCGACATGGGTCAACATTTTAATTAATATCTCCGAAACTAATTAAGATTTTTAAATTCTGTTTCGAGGAAAACATCGGAAAGGCTCCAGAGCATCCGTATGTCAATTCTTGTGTTTCTGCGTTCAGTAGGGACTGAACGTATAAAAGAACAGACAGACAGACAGACAGACAGACAGATAGACAGACATACAGACAGACAGACAGACAGACAGACAGACAAACCTAAAAAGAAAATTTGAAGCACTTTGAAATTTGCAATTTTTAACCCCAGTTAAAGATCATGTGACATTAATGACTTGCACCTGTTTTGTTTCTGTTCGAGACAGCCGTTAAAATCGTCTGCTGAATGCTGATAGAATGCTTCTTTTTAAGCAATAAGGATTTTTGGTCAGTGTTCGATCGACATGGGTCAACATTTTAATTAATATCTCCGAAACTAATTAAGATTTTTAAATTCTGTTTCGAGGAAAACATCGGAAAGGCTCCAGAGCATCCGTATGTCAATTCTTGTGTTTCTGCGTTCAGTAGGGACTGAACGTATAAAAGAACAGACAGACAGACAGACAGACAGACAGATAGACAGACAGACAGACAGACAAACCTTTCCATTTATTATTATAGAATTATTATAGATTTTTTTTCAAAAATTATTATTATTATTATTGGCAAGTATTTTACATCTAACAAGAATGGATTTCAATAAAATTTTACAAAAATTGCACAAATTGAAAAAATTGTTTGAAAGCTAGATATATTGGTCAACTTACGTCAAAAGTTCGTTTGAATAGAGTGTAAATCAAGCAAATTACGCTCAAAAGAATGAGCTATATTTTTAGATATTTTCCAGGATTGTTTATATATTCCAGTTGTTTAATTTGGAGATCCAATTATTTCAAGAAAACCATTTATGGGCTTATAACTCTAACACATTTTTATTTATTTTCTAAAATTTGTGAGTTTTCTGGCGTTTTTCAAAAAAAAAAAAAAAAAAAAAAAAAAGAAAAGAAAAGAAAAAAAAAAGAACTTTTGTAATATGGTTAAAATAATTGGGTCCCCAAATTAAACAGTACGTAGAATCTGAAAACCCCTTTATTAAATTTTAACTCTGAAAAATATTTAAAATCTACCTCGTTCTTTTGCCGATAATTTGCTTACTTTATACTGTATTCTTATGAAATTTTGACATAAGTTGCGCAATATCTGTAGCTTTTAATCTATTTTATAATAATAATAATAATAATAATAATAAATTCTATCTCTTGCGTCTGCGCATTAAAAAAAAAAAAAAAAAAAAAAAACTCATATCTTAGCGAATATTACACGTGCCAATTTCATTTAAAATAAATAAATAAATAAAAATATTGAACGTATTAATCCTGGACGACAGGTCTAATGCCCCAACCCTACCCACCCGCTCCTCGGTGTCTTTTTCTAGTGAAATTTGTCGTTTTATTACTTCCGGTGCGAGCCTTTTTTTTTTTTCTTTTTTTAACACACTTGACATTGCGAGTTTTTTTTTTTTTTGTTGTTGTTGTTGTTTTCGTCCCGCGCTATTTATATGGAGTTTTTACCTTTTTTTCTACTCTTTTCCTACATTCTAAAGGGCGGTGGTTCCCGCCCGCCCATCCCCACCAAGGCCGAGACACATAATAGGCGAGACATATTAATCCTGGACGACAGGTCTAACAGTCTTACAGTGGGCACAACATACTACTTTTAACTGCAATACAAAACTTAATGAATTGTAGCTTTAAAAAAAAAAAAAAAAAAAAAAAAAAAAAGTATTTTTCAAACAATAGATTTGTTATCAAATATATTATATTGCTATTAAATTCATATATAACAATATTTTATAACAAAAAATGCCATACAAAATTAATGGTAGAGAAAATAAAGGAAACTATAGGACCACATGAACCCTGTGCTATCTGAGTACTAAATTAGGATATATCAAATATATATATATAATTTATTTTAAAGATTTTTTTTTTTTAATCTGATTCTAAATTTATTCATCCTGCTATGGGACGAAGTTCAAAATTATTGCTAGATTCTTACATAATAATAAAAATGAGTTAATTAGCAGCATTGTGGTATTCCAAAAAAGTAAAATGTAACTCTCCAATTACTCAAAATTAAAAAGTTTTTTTAAATGTCCCTTTATAGCATTGTAGTAAAAATGACATTTTTAATCACAGTAGTACTTAAATGTTTTTTAGATTAGCAATATAAGTCATATATTTTAGAAAGAGTTTAAAGTGGTAACTTGATAGAATTTCAGAAGAGTGAATTTTCTAGAAACTTAAAAAAGAACAGAAAATAATAAACAAACAAGGAATAAATAAATATAAATAGATAGGGTTCCAGCCAGTAGAATGACAGTTGTCTTCAAATGGAAACAGTTGGCACCTATTTTGCGATTATGAATCACAAATTTGTCATCCCGAAAATTTGCCATTAAAATATTTCTGATATTTATATTGGAGAAAACAAATCTCTAGCACCTAGAAGCTAGATCCAACTAGCAGCATCATGTTTTCTTTGAAGGAACAAACAAACGTTCTTTCTCTCTTTTGATCTTTCTGTGTTTGATGGTGCCTACACTCAGTGATGCCAGATGGTCGAAATTTATTTCCCCAAACAGGTCTTCAAATTTTCCCAAATCAGGGTTTTTTTCTTTTCGAAAAAATCCCCAGCTTAATTTCTACTAAAAAAGGAAAATAAAAATTCCTTAATATATATATATATATATATATATATATATATATATATATATATCAAGCAGATTTTTCTATGATTTAAGCTCAGATTTTTCCCCAAATGAAGGCAATTTTTGAAAAAAAATCCCCAAACAACAATAAAGCTATTGAAAGTCTCTAGTCGTAGGGATAAATTATTACGTTGCTAACACTGACAGAAAGTTGAAGAACTCCCCAGATTTGTCCCCAAAAATTTTAGAATTCCCCAAAAACGTCCCAACAAACAATTGGTCCCCAAAATTTTCCCCAGAAGCCTCGAAAATCCCCAAAATGAGGACAAAATCCCCAATTTGGCATCACTGCTTACAATGTAAAAAAAAAAAAAAGAAAAAAAAAATCAGTATTTTACAACAAAAGGTGCTGGCACCGCGGCTGCCAACACAATTGGTGTAAAATTTACAAGCGGCTGTTTTTTATGGTGCTGTAAAATTTACTGCACTTTGCTGTGAATTTTACAAGCAGTTGTTTTTAGTAAAGCTGTAAAATTAACTACACTTTGCTGTGAATTTTACAAAATGCTGTTTTAAAAAGTGTTGTAAAATTAACTACACTTTGCTGTAAATTTTACAACACTTTTTAAAACAGCATCTTGTAAAATTCACAGCAAAATGCAGTTAATTTTACAGCACTACTAAAAACAGCATCTTGTAAAATTCACAGCAAAAGTGCAGTAAATTTTACAGCACCATAAAAAACAGCAGCTTGTAAATTTTACAGCAACTGTGCTGGCAGCCGCGGTGCCAGCACCTTTTGTTGTAAAATACTGAAATTTTTTTTTACAGTGTTAATTTATGAAGGATGAATTTTAAATTATTTTATTTTTAATTCATAAAAAAATAGCATTTAATTTACCTAAATGTATGCTGTTTATTTCGATAAATTAATTTCTTTAAAAAGTAATACTGTTTTTACAATCTCTCAACAGCTTTAAACTAGTTATGTATTTTGGTCACTCTATGCTTTAAACTAAATCATCAATGATACAACTTGTTAAATAAAATAAAAAGTACTCTGCTAAAAAAAATATTAAAATTGAATAAAATTTACTTTTACTTTATCAAGCGTTATATTTTGTACATCTATTATTTTAGCTAGTTCATACGAGACAATATTATATTTAGCAACTACAAAAATTTAAGCCGTAAAATAAACACTTAGTCTTATTTAAAAAAGTTCTAACTCTTTTTTGATCCCGCTGTCATCATTCGTGAAGAAGTTTACATTTTCAAGGAATTTTCTTTAAAAAAATATTACTGTTTATTTTTTATTTTTTTATTCCGTTGGCTCGTGGTAGTTGACTATTGAGATAAATTACATCTGTTGATATAAATTATAACCTTTCATAAAAATACATATTTATTCTTTGCTGCGTTTAATAACTTGGGACATAAGCAAGTAATTAACAATGAAGCTTTTCCCCCTCCATTCTGACGGTAGCTCCAAGTCTTCCTTAATAGTAGGATTTCGGTATTTACATCATGCATTTTAATTAGTTAAATTATATTGATATATTTTTCTGTTTGAAAAAAGATGGTTAAGTATTTAAATATAGATAAAATGTTATCTTTCACCTCAGTGGTTTTATAATAATGAATTAAAATATAATAATTGAAAACAGAATGTTTATTATGGTAGATGCATACTTATGTTTTTTTTTTTTTTTTAAAGAGTGGTGCTAAAATTGTTTGGCATTTCAACAACCTTAAGAATTTCAGTTGCTTCACGTCATTTATATAAATGAATTATATATGTCTATCTATTTATGTATCTATCTGTCTACATACATACATACACACACACACACATATGTATATATATGTATTAAAGTTACAGTTAGTTATACAAAAAAACATGTATATGTAATATAAACACCCCTATTTAGGTCTTTTTATATGGATGGTTTTTCCTTTAATGTCATTGCTAACAAAATATATGATCTTTTAAGAAATGTAAAATTTGTACTGGCCTCATCTTGTGTTGGAATTACGTGAAATATTTTAGTTTTTAAATAAAACGTTGAACTGTGTGAAATCCAAGCCTGCACCTTTAAACAACGACTAATGCTGACGTTATATATATATATACATATTATTTGCACAAAAAATACAGTACAATTTTCAACATATTCCTGTTAAAAACAAGTGCTCAGTTTTATTGACTCTACATGTATGCATATTTATAAATTAAATAGTTAAAGATGCTATTAAGTACACCAAAAACAGTCTTAGAAAATGGATTAAAAAAATATTTGGCATTAGTAAGCGTTGTGCATCTACTTTTATAACTAGTCCATATTTTACAACATTTGTTTATATTTACAAACTACAATATTTTAAACCCTTGAATTAGCACTTGTCCCTTAATTAACAGGAATTCTGATAGTTCAATTGTAATTTTTTTTTTGTGAAGAAGCTAACATTTTCTTAAATGTGGAACAAAATTATATTTCTTTTTCTCAATCTGATGTCTAAGATAATTGATTGCTCATACAAATTATATTAAGACAAAGATTTCGTTTCTATCTTAACCCATTTGTGGAAAAAGCATGCAGATATTCATAGAATGTTTGTATCTTTCTTTTTGAGCGTAAATTGAAATTACACATGTCATTTAAAAATATTAATTTGTGCTGATATTTTTTTATCTTTTTAAAGAATCTTAATTATTTAATAAAAGAAAGTTTATCTTCTCATTGGGATAGCGTTATAATGACGAATACAAATTATATAATAAATAATATAATACTTACTAAGCTGGAAGCATACTAATGTAAGAAGCGTTATCATTCCTATTTCCTATTATATTAAAACTATATTTGTCATTATTTCTGATATCACTTATGTCACATGCGGGTCTTCCCCTTTTATATCGGTCAAATAAATCCAGTTAAGCAATCGTCACCAGCATATAATAAAGCAAAAATATTACTTACATATATATTTATTGTATCATTCAAACGATTATTGTATATGCCGTTAACGCTGCCTTAATATTTATGGGGTAATGATAAACTTCCAATATTCAAGAAAAGAATGAAATTGATATTTAATGAGCACCGTCATAGATTTCAAAGGTATAAACAATTTTGAAGGCATACCAAAAAATACTAAGTTTTGTTTATGTATTTGTAATTTAATTATTTAACTTTTTTTTAAATATATATATATATATATATATGTATGTATACATTTAATTTTGTTTATATATTTGTATTTTAATTATTTATCTTATATATATACATATATATATATTATGTAATGAGGGTGAGCCGAGTTAAACTTACAGTTAAACAGACTAACTAAATTTATAAAAAAATATTTTAAACTTTGTTGTAAATTGTTAAAAAATAATGAAGATTTAATTAAATATATATATAATATATATATATATATATATATATATATATATATAATTTTGTTTATGTATTTGTATTTTAATTATTTATCTTATATATATACATATATATATTTAATTAAATCTTCATTTTTTTTAACAATTTACAACAAAGTTTAAAAGAAATTTTTATAAATTTAGTTTGTCTATCTGTAGGTTTAACTCGGCTTACTCTCATTTCCATATACACAGGTAGAATACCTTGAAACTTATGTATATTATTTAGGTTTATTATAGAGGGTTGTTTATTGAAATATATATAAACAGCACAAATAGTTTTTGTTCAGTGGCACATAAAATGTTTCAGATAAATTATGGTATATCAGAGGTAAATTTTTAAAGCATATTTTAATATCTTTATATTACAAGAAACTTAAAGAAATAAACAAAGATTATTCATAGGCACAGGAACATGTTCTTACAGAATATTATTCATATTTGTGATTTATTTTACAAAGCCACATAAAAATATTCTGAAGAACATCATCTCACTGGAAATGGCTGGAAGTGCATATTCAGTTGTTTTATGAGTTTATTATTGTTATTGTTATTGTTATTGTTATTTTTATCTTTATTATTAGTTTTCAGTATATTAAATGATGAGTATGAAATGTTTAGACAATTTACAGGCTTATACAATACATTTTATATTTTCTGCACAAAAGAAAAGCTGTTAAGATGGAATTAGGAGATTTCTTTTTCCGTAATGTAAAAAACATATATATATATATATATATATATATAACGAAAGCGTATTATTGGAAAGTGTTTTATAATTTATGTAAATAGAGTGATTTTTCTTGCTTGTTTTAATGAAATTAACAGTGTATCAATTTTTTTTTAAAACAATAAATGGTTTTAGTTATAGAATTAAATTTTAACACAGCCATTGATTTAACAACGTCATCGTTTAATATTTAATTTCCTATTCAAAACAATGTAATAGAACATTCTATTCAAATCTATGATAATGCAAAAATTATAAACATAAAATTTATTTAAGAATGTAAATTTAATTTCGTTAAATTTTAAACTTTATCACCATTTTCATTAGATATATGTTTTAAGAGTAGTTATTTATTCGAGTTCTGTAAAACAATCCTTCAGAAAAATATATTTAACTTTTAAAACAATAAATACTTTAAATTCTTCAATTTAAATCTGATCATTGTTTTGATTTTATGTGCAGATTTAATTGAGTATTTTGCCTCAAGAAAATAAAATAAAATTGCATGAGATGAGTAAAATATCAATGATAAATAAAACAAATTTCATTAAATAATTTAAACTTTTCTGAACAAAATAATAAAAGTTTATCTTTTATTATGCTTGAATTCCCAATTCTTTAATAGAGTAAAATTTTAATATGTGACATTGTTTATTAATAATATAGATTTTTACAATATAAATTGTATATAAAAAAAAATTAATTTGTTATTTAACTTTCTAAAGTACGAATTATCAAATTATCAAAATTTTTATTTTTGTTAGGATTAAAATGCCTTGAATCAAAAGAAAATTCCTTATTTGTTCTTAAAAAGTTTAATAAACCATTAGACATTTCTTGTTGCACAGCCTTTCTTATTATTCTTGAAAGTAAAATAATGGCACAGTGGTTGCTATATAATATAATAACAATAGGTAATAATAGGCATGATAATGGGTATACAGGATTATTTTATATACAGCCTATTACGATAAAATAAAAGTATTCTGAAAACATCGTGCTCTATTTATATTTGAAAATATCCTATTTATTAAAAGACAGGGCTATTAGAACAAAAACTGAACATTTGAGTCAGCACGAAAAATGAAATGCTCATTTTGCAGTATGTTTTATCTTTACTCAATGAGGTAAGGAAGCACCAAAAAAAAATTTGGAGTGACTCCGCTCGACTTTCCGAACATTAAGTAATTAACGGTTGTATAAATATATTAAAGTAAAACCAGTCGTTAAATAAACAAAAGTGAAAAATATAATAGGGTGTTTGAGTATTTTTCCCCATTCTTTAATTGTACGCTATTGCACTTGAAATAATTTGAGCGCATAGATCATAATCATGAAGAATTTTTCGTTGCATCCCTGTAAAATCTATAAAGGCTAGGTTCACCAAAATCTATACAATTTGTGCGACGTTGATCTATAACATATGTATAAATTTTCAGTTCAACCGAAAAAAGTGTTTAGACGCTATCACACTTTAAAAAATTTTGGGCCCATAGGCCGTAATGATAAAGAATATTTCTTTATATCTCTAAAACCTATAAGTGCTAGATTCACCAAAATCTATACCGTTCGTGCTACTGTGACCTGTAATATGTGTATAAATTTTCAACTCAATTAAATATGGTGTTTACACGCTATCGCACTTTAAATAATTTGAGCTTGTAGGGCATAATGATAAAGAATTTTTCGTCGCATCCGTGTAAAAGAACTATACACGCCAGATTCAACAAATTTTATGAACATTTTGGAACGGTGAATTTGATTCACATGAATTTTAAATTGTTGGTGGAGAAAAAAAAAAAAAAAAAAAAGCCTCGAAATTGAGTTTTTTTTTCTCTTACCCATAGGGTCGAGAAAGTATTGTTTTAGGGTAAAATTTTCGAACATGAGTTTTTGTTATATTTACATGTTCTGAGGTCCCCTGAATACGAAAATCATGTTTTTAGCTAATCCTCTGTATGTCTGTCTGTGTGTCTGTTATCAGCATATCTCAAGAACAAATAGTAGCAGGAATCCCAAACTCGGTATTCTAAATGTGTATCATATAGGGATGCTACAGTAAGCTTTTCGTTGAGATGATGCAAATGGTTCGTGTACAGAGACACTCAAAAGTATTCAAATACATTACGTCTATGGGGGAAATTGCAGGTAAGTACAGTTTAACATCTATAAATGCACTAAACCAAATGAAACAAATATATATTTTTTGTAATAGAGATAGTCAACTGGGAACAGAAATTTGTGTATGTAGGAACCTCACCTCCGCCCATGGGAGAGAAGTCCCCCCTCGAGGGGAGTAAATTTTCATGATGGGTATCTTTCAAAAGAGCTCGCCAATACCTTTAAAACGAATGGTTGAACCACTAATCTGCGATAATTTAAAATAAAATTATCGATTTTTTTTTATTTTTAACAATATATACATATTTTTTTTAATGTAATATTGAGAATAAATTCAACTTTTTTTTTATTTAGTGTAATGTACTTCTCTAATATGGAAATCGTCTGCATTATCATAAAAGATAATTTTTTAAATAATAATTTTAATAAATTATTTTTTTAAAGCAGAATTATTTTTTAATAACCGAATTAAATTTTATATAAATGTAGGTGCTTTATTGAAATGGGGGGTTGAGGAGGGCGGTAGCCCCCCTCACACAGAACTAATTATCATATAAAACTCTTCCGAAGCCTAATTTGAATTGTTTAACACAGGTTTACGTAACAGTACTCGTTATCCTGCCTCTTAATCTCCAGTCTGTATTTATAGTATTAAACTTCAGGGTTAGAGAAAGTCATGTGAGTGACACACCTGATTATTTACCTTATTTTCAAGAAATAAAATATGTCATTTTTTATTGTCGCATTGGCTGCATCTGTTATTACAACTATGCATTTCTTTTGTATAAATGATAGAGTCCACTTGTGTATACCAGGAAATATTTAAGAAATCGTGCCGATAAAAAATGAGGTCAAATTTTATGAAAATTCACGCTCTAAGTAATTTATATCTTCCAATTTTCTTTTATTATATATATATATATATTTAAATCGAAATTCAGGTGAATACACAAAATTTTCGAAAAACTATCAAATTTATTGAGTTTATAGAGAAAACTTGTCTCTTAAACAATGTTTTTTGCGCAAAATCGCTGAATATTTTATACTTATGAATATATTTAATATTTTTACTTCAGATTTCAAAAAAATAATTGAACGTATAATTTTCTAAAATATCGTGTTTATGCTTTTTTTGATATCTTACATTATTTAAAAATTTTACAAAGTGTAAGTCATTATTTCAATGATTTCACACATTGAATACTTAATATATTTCAATCTTTTTCAAGTTTTATCCTGAGGAACTAAACCGTAGACGAACACATATCACCCGTCTCTCCGCCTGAAAAATCTACAAAATTAATTTTATTTTAAGAATTTTGCTCTTAAACGACCTGTTTGGGTTGAATTACTGCATAATGTATTCCATGAACGCTGCTAAAGGCATCGGAGTAGATATTCATTGTTTAAACATCATTAACACGCAGCTAGAAGAGTAAAGCCTACCTAGTAAACTAATAAAACTACATAAACTTTAACTTATCTGAAATATATAAAGCACATAAAAATATTCAAAACTGTACAAGAATATAAAATTCTGTGGTATCGAATAAGGATGAAAAAGATTAATTATAGCAAAACACTTTTAAAGTAGAGTTAAAAAAAAAAAAAAAAAAAAAAAAAATCTTTTAAATAATTTTTCCTTTTTAAAAGTGCAATAATAAAATTCCAATCGCCTATCAGATTTCTACAAAATTTAACTTTTCCATTTAAAAACCAATTTTACTGATTTAAAGTATTTTCTTTCCCAGCAACAGAAAAATATCACACCGTAATAATTTAAAAATCTTACTCTCCACTTATCTGCGAATTCTTCATTTATCTTTCTGCCAGCCGTTGCTTCTAAAATATATCCATCTCCCACATCTTTCCAACATAAAAATATCCAGAATTAATTTTTTTTAATACTACCTCCATATTTCCGATAATGTATGGAAAATCCAAAAACTAATATATTTTCATGAGATTCAACTCAGCAAAATTCCGGAAAATCCAATAATTTTTATTAATGATTCATATTTCTCTACCGAATGCAAAATATTTCGAACTTTTTTTTCTCCCGGTCATTCACACACCATTTGCTTCTACCTTATAATGTAACTTATTGACTACTGAAATCAGAGAAAACACTTTAACGTTCTCAGAGATCAGAAGAGTTTTTTGATTGATGAGGATCACGTGATCAATAACTCCATGGAGCTTCCGAAGTACCAAACCCACTTTCCCAACCTAAGAAAGTGATGATATTAGAGTTTATTTCTTTTTCCCTTTCCTTTAATATTTCCTTCTTTATTGTTTTCTTTTCCGTCTTCTTCTGTATATACATTAATATATCATCTTGTTGCTAGTGTTTCTTGTTCCTGTACAGGCTAACATGAATAATATTCAGCTATTTATCAAAATTCAGCGTGAGAATTCCCCGATTTGTTTTTGAAATAAGATCAATATGATTGTGGAAATAATATGCCTTAGGTTTCGTTTTGCATATCACATTTTCTAAACGCGTGAAAAAAATGTTTATCTAGATGTGGATGACGTTAATATAAGTTTATAATTTTTACCAAAAATATTTAAAGCAACAAGTAGAATAAAATAATTAAAAAAATAAATATAAATTATTTTTAGAAATTTTTAGTATTTTATACAAAATACACACTAGGCTTTGCAGTTTTTTTTTTTTTTTTTTTTTTTAAATAAATAAATAAATAAATAAAAATGAAATTTTAATATTCTTGCTTTTTATACAGGCATGAAATATGTGACCGATGTCAGAAACCCTTGATATATGCGTTCGCTACTCTTTGTTCTTTCCATTATGCCAATGATGATATATTATTAGAATAATGGTCTTTTTTTCTTGTTTTGTTAATGTTTTTATGTGAGCTATACTTTTTAGATTACAGTAACTCTATTATATGTATTGTTCGGATAATTGAATCATTTATGGTATTATCTTCCATTCTATAGAATGTATGCTTGTTATATATTATATGTTTTGGTGCAATATATATGTGTAAATGTTTCACATTACATGTTTTGTAAAGGTTACAAAATGTGAAAAAATTGTCACATCCCATTTTAAATACGTTTTCTATTTTCGCAGAATTATTTTTTAAGTGTTTTGGTTGAAACTAAATATTACACAAAAGTTAATTATCGGTAATTTATTAAATATTTCTCATTGTTGTAATTTATTTTGTAAAAAATGTTGTTTAAAAATTTTTTAATTTAAGATGATAATTTTCTGTAAAAGAATGGAAATTTTGCCTTAAATTAAGATATTAGAATAAAAGGATTTTAATTTTATATGGATCATTAAAAAATAAAATAAAACAATACTTTAAATATTTCCCAAGATACAGGCGATACTGAGTACGAGCCGAAATTTCCCATTTAGCTGGACACATCAGAAATGAAAAATATAGGTTTGTTGAAATAGAAATAAACATTGCAGAAAAAGGGCAGAAATGGCTATGTCCTCATTGTATTATGTGTACTAATGTTTTTTGTCACATATGAGGTAGAAGGCTCTCAGCAAATATTATAGATTTTTATAAATATTACGAACAGGTAAAATTGCGAAAGAAACGGGGATGTTTTTCTTTCCCTATATTTAGAAGGCCAAGAAAAGTTTCCTTTTTTTTATCGTTATTATTATCATTCTAATTATATTAAAGAACCTTTAGCAGATGAAGATTAGAGACTAATGATGTAAGTTATTAAAAGAAAAAAATTCAAGATGTTATACTTAACTGATTACACTTCCGGTATATGTTAGTAGATATAAGAAGTGATGAACATTGTTTTAAATATTGTGAAAAATATTCAGGTATCATATTATAGTAATTGAGAAATATTTACACACAGAAAGTGATTGGTGGATGCGTTAAAAAATGTCTAGAAATTAGATGGACCTGCACTACTAAGCGTTGCATATACTGCTTGCTGGGTTACAAGCTCATGGGCTTATTTGCTGAAAACTAGTAATCTGTCAGTAATCTAATTACAACTTTTTACTGTTTTCTTTTTGATTTAAGAGTAGTATCTACATTGTTGCTAAACTAACTTTTAAAAATAATTAAATGCAGTACTTCTTAATAAAGTTATACGGTCTTACATCATTTCATGCAACTCTGTATTCAAAGTGACATATTTATTCTGAAGAAACTAAAAACTTATTTAATTATTTATTATATATACTTTCTTTCAACCTTGTTTATTTTGCGATGGTGGTTTAGTTTATGATATTTTCTTGTGTATCTTTTAAATTTCTATATATTTTTTTAACGACTATTTATTAAATATTTAAAAGAAAACAAATTTATATATAAGTTGTTATACAATAAATGGATAGAATATGCAAATATTTTGACTGAAATTTCCTTTTAGAAATGCTTGTTACTTTTATTTATTATTTAATGCATATCAGTGTGCAACAAACTTTTAAGCTGTCTTACATAGGGAAAATTATTCCTACTCAGCAGAAAAACTGAAAAACTAAAGATGACATGGGGAAAAAGTTTTAGTCCCTTTCCAAGCGCCAGTTTATCTTCTTTCGGGCGATCCCTTTTCCCAGGTGATCTTTTCCAACTGTCGAGGGGGATTTATAAGGGGAAAATATACTATAGCATGATAAAACAATATTGCAAGTGAAAATAAGTCAACAAAACAATTTCTTGCAAAGTATTCTTTTCCAAGAGCTAAAATGTTCCATCATGATACAGAAACGAAATATAAACCGAAGATGCCAGATCTTCGGAAGTTCGGAACAGTTTAATGTATAAATATATAAGAGAAAAGATATTTTAAAATCGCCTGTCAGATTAAATTTTTCTAAAGGGTGTATTTAAAGCATATAAGACAAAATAAGCCTCATAATATATTAATACTTTTTATATTTAAACTCAAATAGAAGTAGCCGCCATTTTTTTTTTTTTTTTTTTTTTATAATATTAGTAACGATATTTTAGGATTTAAATACAAATTAAGATTATATGATTTTTTTTTTAATTATAATATTAAACGTAATGATATTTTAGGATTTAAATACAAGTTAAGATTATATGATTTTTTTTATATTTTTATATAATATTAAGCGTAAAGATATTTTAGGATTTAAATACAAGTTAAGATTATATGATTCTTTTATTTATTTATTTATTTTTTTTTTTTTTTTCGAACAACGCTCTTCTAATTTAGAAATAACACTCTAATTGTTAAGTATAATATTGTAAGTAAAGTGAAAAAATACAATTCATTAAAAAGTAATGTTTATTTTTCAGTTCCGGAAAAAAAAATAGCCAATACAAAAAAAAAAAAAAAAAAAAAAAAAAAAATCAGACAAGAAAATTTTTAGTAACAGGATTTAGGATATAATATTTGTTCTGAATGTTATAATATGTATAATTTTCTCAAAACAACAAGAATTTAAGAAAATTATTTCTCGACTATTACAGATAGAAAAGTGAAGAACCTATTAATTACAAATTTTGAAAAAGGCTATTTATATGAATAATTGATTAAAATTTCGAGTTCTAGAAAAAACAGCACAACCGTATTTTTTTAACGATAATAAATATAGTAATGTTCTTGAATTCTAAATTTTCCCGTAGCTATCCATTATATTAAGAAATTTAGTGCCGCAGTTAAAAATATTATATTATTTTCTTTCCTATATATAATATATGAACTATATAATTATTTATCCTATACTTACTGCTTAAAATATACAGTAAATTTCTTTACTTCGAACTTCTTAAACATCAATAAAAAAATTTAAAATCGAGTGCAAATATAATAAACAGCACTTGATGTATGTTTTAATGTAATTTTTTTATTCGTTTTCCATGGGTCATAATTTAATTTTCAATAAAAAAATAATAATAAAATTATGTTTTTTTTTTTCTTAATATAGGAAATATTAAAAGATAATGAGTTAAAAGGTGTAAGTTTTCAACATTTTTTTTTTCTTTTTCTTAATCTGTAGGGAAAATATTATTAGAATTCCTCTTATAACATAGGAACCGTATAGAATTATTAAACTTTTTTGCATAAAGACTTATTCAAAATGCGAATTGTATTTAATTATCTTCCGAACACTATAGTGAGGAAAGTATTGTAATCATGTCAAAAATCCAAGTTTGAGATTTTGATGTTTCTACTCGTTTAAAGGTCCCCTGAATTCATATTTACTATTTCTACGATGATGTATGTGCGTATGTATGCGTGTATGTATGTTCATAAGTATGTGTGTATGTATGTGAGTGAACACGGTAGCGTCTAAACACTTTGTTCAAATGAGTTGAAATTAGGTACGTATGTTATAGGTCCTTATAGCACGAACCTTATTGATTTTGGCGAATCTAGCACTTATTGTCTTTTTTACAGTGACACAAAGAAAATTCTTTATCATTATAGGTCTATGCGCCAAAATTTTGTAAAGTGCAATGGTGTCTAAACGTTTTATTCGTTTGAGATGAAAATTTATACACATGTTAGGAGTGACCGTCATACGAACTGTATGAATTTTGGGGGATCTACCGTTTATATATATATATATATATATATATATATATATATATATATATATATATATATTTTTTACGAATGCACAAAGAATAATTATTTATGAGTATGGTCTACATGGGTCAAAATTTTTTAAACTGCAATGGCGTCTAAACGCTTTTTTCAGTTGAGTTGAAAATTTATACACCTGCAATAGGTCACGAAGTACATAAATTTTAGTGAATCTAGTACGTATAGTTTTTTATAGGGACACAACGAAAAATTCTTTATCATTATGGCCTACGGGCTGAAATTATTCGATTTGCGATAACGTTTAAATACCTTATCAGAATGAGCTGAAATTTTATATACGTGTTAAAGGTCACCGTTGTTCGAAATGTATAGGGATTTGTTGAAAAAACAATAAGTACTAACTTTTTTTTTACAGGGACACAATTGAAATTTCTTTATCATTAGGATATATGCTCAAAATATCTGAAAGGCAATATCTTTAATTTAAAGAACATACCACATAGAGAAAAATACTTACGTACCTTTTCTCTTTTGTTTATTTAATGACATCTCTTTAATTACTTAATGTTCGAAAAGTCGAGTGAAGTCCCCCAGATTTTTTTTATATATATATATATATAAATACCAAATGAAAATATGGACAAATGAGTAAGTTTACAGATTTGATAAAAAAAAAAATAACTCTAGTCTATTTATGGTGAAGTATTTTATTTTATGAATAAACCTGTTTATAATAATTATTTATATTACACGAATTTATATTATCCATAAATCTGTCAGTCGATTAATTGAATCCGAATAATGTGGTTAAAAATATAGGTAATGAAACTGAAATAATAATTCACAAAACTTATTAAATTAAAAAAAAAGAAAAATGAAATAAGGATAAATATGTAAAAAGAAGAAAAAGAAATTTTAAAATTGCCAGTCAGATTAAACTTTTTAAAGGGTATATTCCTAGCATTATAAATAAAATAAACCTTTTAATTTTTTTTTTTTTTTTTTTATTATTATTATTATGCTTAATTTATTTTATGCGTCTTTAATTTTCTTAATTTACATAATTTTTTACTAATGTAATTTCATCACACAAGGATTAAAAAAAAAAAAAAAAAAAAAAAAATTTCTTCCAATTTTCACATATTAATGCGAAGAAAGTTTCCAAGTTCTTTTTGCTGTGGAAAAGCACTAATTGTGATTATTTGTTAAACTATATAATTTAATTTATCTTTGTGTAACTTAGAAGCTTGGCGCATGCTTCACCAATTCATGAAGTGAACATTTCAAAATTCTCAAGTTGTATAATTAAATATTTTTAAAAAGAGTGCAAATTAATAAACAGTATTTGAAAACAGTTGAATTCAAACATGAGCCATATATTTTAATTATATTTTATTAATTTTTGAATAAATGTAAAATTGTTTCATAATATATAACTATCAGGATTTATCTGCGTCGCTAACCACTATACTTAAATGAACGTTAGAAAGAAAAAAAATTCATGATATATATATATATATAAGAATAGATTATCAATGAATAAAATGAAATAAAACCCAAAAAAATGTACTGAGGTCTTCATCAGGGAGACCCCACAGTGTAGCGGTGAAAGAGAAGACCTCAGTGTTTTTGGGGGTTTTATTTCATTTTATTCATTGACAATTTATTTTATTCATTGATAATATATTCCTATATTTAAGTTTTGCATTTTCTTTTGCAGCAATTCTGCGCATTGGTTTGCAATTCTCATTTTATGTTTTTCTTATCTTTAAACTCATAAGTTCGTTACAATAGTTACCTATATATACGAGGGCTGACCAGAAAAAAAGGTTACAAGCTGCAGCATTTGAAAACTACATATTGTGGAGAACTTTTGTTTTTCCAGAGTGGAGACAGCTGGTGCTGCTTGTCATACAACTGGTGTGGGAGTAGGTAGTGAATGTTTCTCGACGGTTCAGGACGATTGAAACATCAAGACGCTTAGAAAATTGGTCTCGTCTGGAAGTGCGAGCAGTGATTCGATTTTTATGGGCAAAGAATGTGTCCGCGAAGCATCTGACGCAAACGACCGGGCATGTTGAGTGAAGGTGTCATCCTCCTGCATGACAATGCTAGGCCCCCATACTGCTCAAGCAACGCAGGAATTGTTGCGAAGGTTCAGGTGGGAAATCTGGTGTCACCCCCATACAGCCCATATTTGGCACCCAGTAACTATTTCCTGTTTCCGAGGTTGAAGGAGCACTTATCCGGCACACAGTTCTTATCAGACAGTGCTGTGAAAACATCCGCCGATACATGGCTCAATGGACAGGGACCTGATTTCTACCAAGACGGGTTTAACAAGTTGGTTCTGCGTTCTGATAAATGACTAAATAGACTTGGTCATTATGACGAAATGTGATAGGCACATATGCCTCTTAATTCTCTTTTGTATTTTCTGTCTATTGTTAATAAATATTTCTTTATTCGACTTGTAACCTTTTTTCCTGATCACCCCTCGTATATATATATATCATATTAATTAAAACTAAAAAAAATCCATTGCAATATCTCAGAATCTCGTTTTGGGCTATTATATATAATTTTAGAGTTTAAGGTTTTTCTAACCTAACGTGCTGCGCTGGTTGTATTTTACCTCTCAACCGCTTTAGGCAAATGGCGCTGCTGAAAACGGATATTTTTTCAGCAGTACATTTTGTTGCATTGTTTATTTGCTCGCTTTGAGTTTCAAAATAATTTTTATTATTATTATTATTTATTTATTTATTTATTTATTTATTTAATTGAAATAATTTAATGTAAATTGTCAACTCGGAATCTTTCAGTTATTTTGCATGTTTTATACTTTCCGTGCGTTTTCTGCGTCTAGCGTTTCGTAAGGAGATAGACGGGCATACATAGCATGATTGTTATCATTCTATTTTATTCATATATTACATTACATATCTGTATTATTTTGTTAATTTCTATACAACTATTAATATATGAATATACTTAACATTATTTTTAATTAAAATTCGTTATAAGTGCTAACCAAAGAGTTATCTTCTTTTATAAACATCAAACAGACATATTGCAAACATTTTCTTTATGGTAAAAATTATTGCCAAAATTCTTAGTGCGGTAAATTCATTTTCAAAACATAAAACTTTTTTTTCCGTTGAAACAGCACTAAAATTTAGAAACTATTAAAAAAGTATAAAAAGTGAAATTATCAAGATACCGAAAATATTCTGAACTAATTTTACTGCCATAACCAAAAGGATATTTTTAAGCATATGCACAAATATATTACTCCCTACAGCGTTTCTGTCGCTCAGTCATGTTTTTATCAACTTATTTCAAAATTTAAACAGTCTTTTTCCTCATTAAAAAGGACGACAATGAAAATTGAAGCTGTTATCGAAGAAAAGTGAAAAAGCTTTTAGCCTGGTGGCAGCTTTTCTCTAATCTTGTTCTCGCAGATGACTTTGACGGAACAAGAAGAAAAGCAACTTCCCATACACTGTATTAAGATAAAAATGTTCTTTTAGCAGTGGTAAGTATTGTTAAAAAATAAATAAAAATAAAAATAAAATTTAAAGCATTCATCAAGTTGTTTTAAAATCATTGATATACTACATTCATTTTGGAATTTTTCATTCGTATGTTGAACATTTTCGTTATTATTTCGGCATTAAGTCCTTGTTCTGAAAAATGCGCAATAAACATTCTTTTTAAACAATGCTCTGTTAAAATAATTGTTTTATAAAAATTCATACAAATTCAAATGCTCTTTTTAATCGCCCAAACAAATATATTTGTGCCTGTAAATCATTATCCGAACTTTTCGAAGAAAAATAAATTATGGCTCCAAATAATTGCTCTTTTAAAAAATATATTTTTAAATAGGATGTTTTTTTTTTTTTTTTTTTTTTTTTTATGAAAGCAAATTTCCTATCTTATAAAATATTTTTCACTCTGCCATTTCTCTATTTAAAACCGTAATTTTTAACTGTATTAGGTTGCACATTTCACATTTTTTAGATATTTTCAAATTGTATTGTGTCATTTTAGGTGGAAGCTAAAAAAAAAAAAAAAAGAAGAAGAAGAAGAAAGAAAGAAAGAAAAAGAAATGCATTATTTACTCCCATATATATATTTTTTCCTAGTATACTAAATTTGTCTTTTGCACAAAATAAGGTTTTCACTATGGTAGAAATAATTCTATACTGTCGAATTATATAATTGGACTTAATGTAAGGCTTAAAATTTTTAAAGAATGGAAAGGAAAAAAATTCAAAAAATTTTTATTTATATTTTTATTTTTAAAGAAAATATGCATTCAGTATAGTCTTCTAATTAGAATATTTTAGTTTAAAAACTATTATTATTATTATTATTTTATTTTATTTTATTTTTTATTTTATTTTTTCTTTGGCCTTATACATTTACTAATTTTTAATCATTTTTATTCGTAAATATACAGGCTATGGACGAAATAATGAAAACATTTTTACTTAAATACTTTTTGTCGAATAAGTTAAAAAATATAATTAATGCATTTTTCTTGAATTTTGAGAATAAGGAACAAATATTTTCCCTCGTATGTTTCAGCAAAGAATTTGTCACGAAAGCGTTTAGTGGCCGAACTTAGAAGCTTGGCGCATGCTTCACCAATTCATGAAGTGAACATTTCAAAATTCTCAAGTTGTATAATTAAATATTTTTAAAAAGAGTGCAAATTAATAAACAGTATTTAAAAACAGTTGAATTCAAACATGAGCCATATATTTTAATTATATTTTATTAATTTTTGAATAAATGTAAAATTGTTTCATAATATATAACTATCAGGATTTATCTGCGTCGCTAACCACTATATTTAAATGAACGTTAGAAAGAAAAAAAATTCATGATATATATATATAAGAATAGATTATCAATGAATAAATTGAATAAAACCCAAAAAATGTACTGAGGTCTTCATCAGGGAGACCCCCACAGTGTAGCGGTGAAAGAGAAGACCTCAGTGTTTTTGGGGTTTTTATTTCATTTTATTCATTGACAATTTATTTTATTCATTAATAATATATTCCTATATTTAAGTTTTGCATTTTCTTTTGCAGCAATTCTGCGCATTGGTTTGCAATTCTCATTTTATGTTTTTCTTATCTTTAAACTCATAAGTTCGTTACAATAGTTACCTATATATATGAGGGCTGATCAGAAAAAAAGGTTACAAGCTGCAGCATTTGAAAACTACATATTGTGGAGAACTTTTGTTTTTCCAGAGTGGAGACAGCTGGTGCTGCTTGTCATACAACTGGTGTGGGAGTAGGTAGTGAAAGTTCTTCGACGGTTCAAGACGATTGAAACATCAAGACGCTTAGAAAATTGGTCTCGTCTGGAAGTGCGAGCAGTGATTCGATTTTTATGGGCAAAGAATGTGTCCGCGAAGCATCTGACGCAAACGACCGGGCATGTTGACTGAAGGTGTCATCCTCCTGCATGACAATGCTAGGCCCCCATACTGCTCAAGCAACGCAGGAATTGTTGCGAAGGTTCAGGTGGGAAATCTGGAGTCACCCCCATACAGCCCATATTTGGCACCCAGTAACTATTTCCTGTTTCCGAGGTTGAAGGAGCACTTATCCGGCACACAGTTCTTATCAGACAGTGCTGTGAAAACATCCGCCGATACATGGCTCAATGGACAGGGACCTGATTTCTACCAAGACGGGTTTAACAAGTTGGTTCTGCGTTCTGATAAATGCCTAAATAGACTTGGTGATTATGCCGAAATGTGATAGGCACATATGCCTCTTAATTCTCTTTTGTATTTTCTGTCTATTGTTAATAAATATTTCTTTATTCGACTTGTAACCTTTTTTCCTGATCACCCCTCGTATATATATATCATATTAATTAAAACTAAAAAAAATCCATTGCAATATCTCAGAATCTCGTTTTGGGCTATTATATATAATTTTAGAGTTTAAGGTTTTTCTAACCTAACGTGCTGCGCTGGTTGTATTTTACCTCTCAACCGCTTTAGGCAAATGGCGCTGCTGAAAACGGATATTTTTTCAGCAGTACATTTTGTTGCATTGTTTATTTGCTCGCTTTGAGTTTCAAAATAATTTTTATTATTATTATTATTATTTATTTATTTATTTATTTATTTATTTATTTAATTGAAATAATTTAATGTAAATTGTCAACTCGGAATCTTTCAGTTATTTTGCATGTTTTATACTTTCCGTGTGTTTTCTGCGTCTAGCGTTTCGTAAGGAGATAGACGGGCATACATAGCATGATCGTTATCATTCTATTTTATTCATATATTACATTACATATCTGTATTATTTTGTTAATTTCTATACAACCATTAATATATGAATATACTTAACATTATTTTTAATTAAAATTCGTTATAAGTGCTAACCAAAGAGTTATCTTTTTTTATAAACATCAAACAGACACATTGCAAACATTTTCTTTATGGTAAAAATTATTGCCAAAATTCTTAGTGCGGTAAATTCATTTTCAAAACATAAAACTTTTTTTCCGTTGAAACAGCACTAAAATTTAGAAACTATTAAAAAAAGTATAAAAAGTGAAATTATCAAGATACCGAAAATATTCCGAACTAATTTTACTGCCCGAACCAAAAGGATATTTTTAAGCATATGCACAAATATATTACTCCCTACAGCGTTTCTGTCGCTCAGTCGTGTTTTTATCAACTTATTTCAAACTTTAAACAGTCTTTTTCCTCATTAACAAGGACGACAATGGAAATTGAAGCTGTTATCGAAGAAAAGTGAAAAAGCTTTTAGCCTGGAGGCAGCTTTTCTCTAATCTTGTTCTCGCAGATGACTTTGACGGAACAAGAAGAAAAGCAACTTCCCATACACTGTATTAAGATAAAAATGTTCTTTTAGCAGTGGTAGTATTGTTAAAAAATAAATAAAAATAAAAATAAAATTTAAAACATTCATCAACTTGTTTTAAAATCATTGATATACTACATTCATTTCGGAATTTTTCATTCGTATGTTGAAACATTTCGTTATTATTTCGGCATTAAGTCCTTGTTCTGAAAAATGCGTAACAAATATTCTTTTTAAACAATGCTCTGTTAAAATAATTGTTTTTTAAAAATTCATACGAATTCGAATGCTCTTTCTAATCGCCCAAACAAACATATTTGTGCCTGTAAATCATTATCCGAACTTTTCGAAGAAAAATAAATTATGGCTCCAAATAATTACACTTTAAAAAAATATATTTTTAAATAGGATCTTTTTTTAAATGCAAGCAAATTTCCTATCTTATAAAAATATAATGGTTTCCCTTTGCCATTTCTATGTTTAAAACTGTAATTTTTAATTATGTTAGGTTGTACCTTTCACATTTTATAAATATTTTCAAACTGTATGGTGCCATTTTAGGTGGAAGTTAAAAAAAAAAAAAAAAAAGAAAGAAAGAAAGAAATGCATTATTTACTCCCATATTCTTTTTTTTTTTCTATTATACAAAATTTGTCTTTCGCACTAAGCAAAGTTTTCAAGATGGTAGAAATAATTCCACCACTGTCACATTATATAATTGGACTTAATGTAAGGCTTAAAATTTTTAAAGAACAGAGAAAGGAAAAAAATTAAATAAAAAAATATTTATTTATCTATTTTTAAAGAAAATATGTATTTAGAATAGTCTTCGAATTAGAATATCTTAGTGGAAAAACTATTATTATTATTATTATTATTTTATCCTTTTACATTTACTAACTACTAACAATTTTTATTCGTAAATATACAAGTTATGGGCAAAATAACGAAAACATTTTTACTTAAATACTTTTTGTGGAATAACTTAAAAAAATAATTAATGCATTTTTCTTGAATTTTGAGAATAAGGAACAAATATTTGTCCTCATATGTTTCAGCAAAGAATTTATCACGGAAACGTTTAGTGGGCGGACAATACAATTTAATAATAGGATAATTTTTTATTATATCTGGAAGGGCTTCAGTTCATCTGAAAATTTAAAATATATTTTTAAGTGTTTTATTTTAAGCATGTGTGGAGTTTTTATAATGATAACAAGAGTATTTAAATAATTATAAACATTTTATTAACAAAGTAAAAAATTTTTACTTAAGGTTTTACTTTGTAACTGTAAAGGTATTTATCCAAATTTCACGTAACTCTAAAGGTATTTATCCAAATTTCACATAACTTTCAGAAAACATGACACTATATTATAGTTTAAAACAAATACAGTTTTAATATATAGATATATTTTACTGTGTACGTACATAGTATAACAATAAAACTTTGACATAGATTAACATGCGCACCTTATAGAGTAGCTCTATAGAGCACTCTATAAAGTTAAATATCATGAAAATTCATAAATATATTGACGGACAAATAAGCTATATTTTTGAGAAGTTTTCTAAAAAGATTAATTTTTTAATCATCTTAAAAATTAATACATTACTGATCCTATAGGTACTAAAATAGTGATAGTATGTATTATTTATCTTATTATTTGAAATAACACTCATCTCTAGTGCATATACGGAGGCTCGATCACAGATTCTTAGATAGTGGATAAAACGAAACTCTAAGCATTTTAAAATTCTCTTTAGAAAATTTTAATAATGCATGCACAAGAAAACAACGAATGGCGACGATAACGGTGAAGGGCTTAACGCCAATTTTCTGCGTTAGACAATTGGTCTAAGTGAAATGCCCTCTGGGGTAATTTTTATAGGCTTGCTAGCTCTTATTTATGATAGTTTTGAAGAATACTACAAAAAACTCAGAATCACTAAGCCAAGAAACCCGATCTGGGATTGAACTCTACCTCCCAACTTTCACCTTAGATAGTAGAACCCTCAGCCACTGGTGAGACACGAGAAATATGGATGAATTTTTAACTAAATGAAATACTTATTAGGCAATATATTTTATTATTACTTTTTTTTTCTTTATGAAAAATAACTTATTATTTTTCTTAAATTTGATAATAAAATACATAAATAAAAGAATTTTGGGGTTTTAACTACAATTTTTATCGTTAAATCACGATGGTTTATTCATTATTATTCTCATTAACTTTAATTGCTCATTTTAAAATTTTATAAGACTTAAAATTTTAAAAAATACAGTTATTAAATTTCAGTAATTTCTAACGTGAAAAATTAAGTAATGAGTCACTTTTCTCAGGCTAAAAATAATAACATCCTTTGCTTGTTTAACTTTGGCATAGAAGAAAAATAAACTGTGAAAAGAAATACCTGATTGCCTTTTACCCTAGAATGAGTTAGAAGTGTTTCGAGTATTCTCGAATGTTTGCGAAAGCTCTTATTTTCTGCTACATGTAGCATGTAATTAAAAAAAAGTATTGTGCTAACAATGTATCCAATTTCTCTTTGAATGCTCTACGATAATATCTGTTCTTTCTCGTAAACGTGAGTAATTTTAAGGAAAATAAACGAAGACATGCTAGATAATTGTTATGTTTTGAAAGTATAGCAGATATAATTTAACATACCCTAAAATTTAGTTAAATTGATAGGGGAAGTTAAATCGTTCTAAAACAAGTAAGAAAACTGTAACATCTGTAATACCTTAACAAGATAAATTAGCTTTGAGACATACATAAAATTTAAATACAGGTTGATCGCATTTAATCTTGGCCTACTCAGAGCAAGCTGTAGCTGTAACTAAAATGTGGATTGAGTTGAAACTTTGTAGATAGACATTTCAAAGGATACGATAAAAGATTCTGTAAATAAATAATTAAACAAATGAAATAAAATAAAAATACGCATAACAATCAAAACAGCTTGAAATGATATAAACGAATATGGTCTATTTCAATATTTTCAAATATTACGTCATTTAAAACAGATATTTTCACATCTTGAAGCATCATGACGGTAGAAAAAAATGATAATTGTGGTACTGAAAGTGAAGAAGACAACAATCTGGTTTGCATAAACAGATTCATTCAGTGTAAGTCCAGGGGTATACAGTTGGCATCAAAATTATTCGAGCGCTAGTAATAATTTTTATACAAAAAATTTACACTTAATACTGTTTTCTTAAATAAATTCTTGTCGAATTATGTTCTTAGTCAGTCTAAGAACGCGATTTGAAAACAATCTGGTTTGCATAAGCAGATTCATTCAGCGTAAGTCCTGGGTATGCAGTTGGCATTAAAATTCTCCAAGCGCTAGTAATAATTTTTATATAAAAAATTTACCCTTAATACTGTTTTGTTAAATAAATCCTTGTTGAATTATGTTCTTAGTCAGTCTAAGAACATGGTTTCGACAAGGATTTATTTAAAAAACAGTATTAAGCGTACATTTTTTACATAGGAATTATTGCTATCGCTCGAATAATTTTGCTGCCGACTGTAAAAGGAGATCGACTGAGTAGCATTCTTTCAGTTACGATAGCTGTTAGTTTTCTAGAAAGTGTTGTAATCTTGGAACTATTTTACGAAAACTTGGTTGACATACGTGACAGATCACTAGCGATCAGCTGCTGTCAGCTGTTGATCTGTCACTTTTCATCGGTTGCACATAAATAAATGATGGGTCCCTACTAATTTAATAATGTAATGTGTGAAGTTATTTGATCAATTAGTTAATTGGGTCATCAGAAAAAATTCGCATAAATCTAATCTCTCTTTTAAAGTATAATTTTAATAATAGCATAAAACTAGCTGTATAAATATTTAGAGAGCTTTAACAGTTTATCTAATAACCTATGTTTTAAATGATAGATTTTCTCATATTTCAAGAATTAAAGATTGCCCTACAAAAATTCTGTATGTATTCTCTTTATAGGAGTAAAAAATATACTTTTAAACATCCAAATTGTATGGATGTTTAAGTAAAAGGAATGGACTATTTAGAAAATTTTCCTTACATAGAAAATGAAATATAAATAATTAAAATATCCAAATTACAGAATGCAGAAAAATTGATTCATTAGAAATAAAAACTCTCTAACATGTTTCTAAGAAAGTGTTACACGTATTTTAAAGACATTTTAAAAGGTAATGATTAAGTGCAAGTTCTGAACATATGCTTAAAAGCTATTGAAATTGAAAGAAATTAATTTTCTTATTTAATTCTCCATTGAATTGTATGTGACCACTAACCTTTCAATATGTATTCTATTGAACAATGCAAATAATTTAATATACACACTATAAGAAAAAAAAAAAAAAAAAAAAAAAAAAACGACGCACGATGCAAACTGGACACAAATTGACATGCATACAGGTTTTGATGGAATCAAGCTCCAATTCATCATTATCGTCGATTCTACGTGCAACTGGTACTTCAGTGACTTCAAATACACTTAATAGGCGGCTCAGTGAAATGGGGTTGAGCTCAGTCCCCGGACCTCTCTTCCACTGAGGACGTTTGGAGCATCATAAAAAGGGTCCTACAACTAGCTGGGGATTTTACCAATCTAACGCAACAATTAGACAGAATTTGGCACGATACTTCACAGGAGCACAATTGCCAACTCTATCAATTAATACCAAGCTGAATAACTGCGTACATAAGAGCCAGAAGTGGACCAACGCATTATTGACTTGTTTACTTTGTGAGGCCCTTTCTCTTGATTAAATCATTAAAATTTTCTGGAACAGGAATCAATTGTTTTTCTCCACATGTACATCACATCTACCAATTTTTGTCCCATCCGGACCACCCATTCTACCCCGTCTACCAATTTTTGTCCCCATTTTTTTTTTTTTTTTTTTTTTTTTTCTTTTTTGTTACTTTTAATTATGAATAATAATTTTTAATTCTAAATAGGTAGAATATTTTTCTACAAAATATGTAAAGTTTATTAAGTTGTCAAAAGATGAAATTCATTGTTGATATTTTGATTGTTGAAATGGAAAAGATGAACTGGTATTTTTCTACTGTGAAATAAAAAGATCAATGTAATGCACAGAAAATATTCGATTTTTAATTATTAATAAATATTGCTAGAATTCCGTTAAGTAAAAATTTAACCACCATTCAATAAGATAATATTATTTAAGATGTAAAGTTAATTATTCTTATTTTCAGTAAAATTGTATATACTTCTATAAGTAAAAATAAGATTCGTGATGAAACTTATATTGTTTTTCTCCAAATAAAAATTTTCTATCTTAAAGACCGAAGAGAAAACAATGAAGCATAATTTACTGATTTAATTAAGTTTATTTGTTTATTTTTAAACCTTTTAGTTTAATTGTTAATGAGAGATATTTTCATCCTCCATCTTCAACTACAACCATTTATAATCCTACATGTTTAACTGTAATCTTAATCTGTATTATTCTACATATTTATTCATATTTATATTTTAACTACAACGCTAACTGTTGACAGCGATACTAGTGTTTGGCAGTTGCTACTGGCGATGTTGGACTAGATGTAGAAGTAGCGAGAAGTACTACTATGTTATTCTTGCTTATCTTGATGTAGTTAAATCATTTTACATGTAACTTTTTATTACATCTGAGTACTGTTATTTAAAGCTGTTATTTCCTGTGCTTTCTGCACTATTGAGTATTATTTCATCTCCAGGTCAGTGGCAACCTAATACACCTTTTGAAAATTGAAATTCCTAAAGGTTAAATCGGTGTTTTATATGTAGAATAATGGACAATTAACTTCTCAAGATCACAGCTGTTATTTTAAAAAGTTTTAAAAATAAGGGCATTTTATAGTTTTTAAAAAAATCAACAAACGAAACACATAAAATATATTTACATGTAAAATTCAAAACGTTTTTAAACACCAAAATGTAAAAAAAAAAAAATAATAATAACAATCATTAAAAAACACTCAAATCATATTTTTGTAAAATTTCAATTGAAACTAATATGATATTTTTCCGAACACAAACAAAAAAAACGTAATATGAAATCTTATAGAAAAAAATATAAAATGTAATGTCAATTACCTAAAAACAATTAACATAAAAAAGTCACTTATTCAAGGGACTAATTCCATGTCCTCTACAAATATAATAATATCTTTTAACTTCAACATCTTTCCTTCTTTTTTCATTGAGATGTCACTAACGAAATCATGATGACTAGGAAGAACTCATGTTTTGTGAAATAGAAGTTGTGGTGAAATATTTATGAGTCTGCCACTATAAAGGAAAAGGAAAATTTCATTCATAAACATTTCCTACCGAGATGAAAAAATGTAAGATTGAACTTTTAATAGCATTCCATTTGAGTGAAGACAAGCCCTTTTATAATAGATAAAAAATATGAAATATATGAGGTAAAGCTAGGAAATTTTGCGCATAATTCAACAGAATGATATGAAAAATCTCCAAATACTAATTTTTTGCTGAACTACTGGTGCATAATTTTGAATTGATCCTTCTCTATGCATTTCCATTGCTATTTTATTGCTCTGTTTTAATTTAAAACAACAGCTGTAATAAAACTAAGAGAGCTACTTTGCGCAATCTCTCCTAATAGGGTAGGAATGATTGCGCACATGGGTAGAAAAGATTGCTCTTAATTATAACTACAATTACATTATTAATAATAATAAATGACCTTAAATTACATAGTTGTAAGGTATCTTTATACAAACATTTTCTGGGAGTGGATATTTCAATTCAATAATTAAAAAATCGGAAAAATAAAAGAAAGTTAAAAAGAACTGCAAAAATTTATTTAAAGAAAACTATTAAAGAAACAGAAGAAAGAACAAAACCAGATAAAGAACAAGACCAGAAAACATCATTAAGTTACAAGATAACATGTATAATTTAAAATTAATACTTTTATTTTGCAGCTAAGAGAGTTTTTTGTTTGCCGACTGAACCTCTCGTTCTCGACAAATCATTGCACTTACTGTTGTACATGGTGAAGTTATAGTACAACTACCTACCACAAGTGAAAATGTTCGAGACGATCGCACCCCGTGTGTAAAATAGATTTCTGAGGAAAAAACAGAAAAAAAGGTTAGCACACCGTGTGTGCAGTGTTGCAGATTTGGCGGATTTTTTATACAACGATCACCAATAATTTTGAGAAGTTATATTCGGTATACATAATAGACTATCAATCTTCGAAGTGATTAAGGCAAGTGTTATAATTAAAAATTATTGGTGATTATTGAATAAAAAATCTGCCATATCTGGCAACACTGCCTATGTGCAATGATATATGACTAGTCCTGCCCATTTTTAAGCCCAGAATCCGCCCACCGTTTACTATTTATTATTCAAAATCTTCCATCCAAAGATGTTCAAAACACAAAACTTAAATTTCTCTTGTTTGAAATCTTCTCGTTTCTACTTTAAAATCATGTACGTTTATTTAATTTATTTTATTTTATTGAAATTTAGACGATTACATTCTTTAAAAAGAAACTTAATTAGGCTGATATTTTTTGCTTGCATTTAGTTTTATTCCTGATATTTAAGCAGCCGTCACCTGCACAAAACTTGAGCATCACACTTTGAAATATTGCAAAACTAAATAGATATACAATAACATTTAAATACTTTGCGATAATTTCTCATAGCTTAACATTACTATTCAAGAGGTAAATCCCACCAGAGGTGTGAATTTTGTCGATCATGCCACTCCTGAACAATGCTCAGTTTCAGATTATGGGGACAGTCTCCTATAAGATGCGCCGCCTCAAGTGGGTTGAACTAGACCAGTCATTTGTTGGAGTTATTTCCTGGTGAAGTTCCATTTTCTAGGCCGCATTGGAAATCTATTTTGCACAAACGGGCCGCATTTTACAAAAGCATGAACCAAGTACCTATAGTAATTATTTTTCCGGTGGGCTCATGAGGATTTAAAGCAGAAAATGCGTATATCATATCAAATATATTCTTATTCATAAAATATCTTTAAAACAGTCAAAAACTTATAATTATACTTTCATAAGTATAATAATATGTATGTTATTGTTTTTATAACATTTTATTTATACCAATGAGCGCGATATTTGTTTCTTTAAGTACTTTAATCGGTATTTCATTAAAAAAGTCAGAAACACTTTATTAGTTTTAGATACTTTAACCGAAGATGTAGATATCAAATTAGAAATTTTCTGAATTCTGCCACGGGCCGCAGAATATTACATGGCGGGCCACATACGGCCCACAGGCCGTGGGTCGGCCAGCCCTGTTCTAAATGCACTAACTCCTAAAATATCAAAAGTTAATTTTTTCTGTCTGCATTAAAAAAAAAAAAATAATAATAATAAATAAATAAAAAGTTCTAAAAAGAATTATGAAATATTTGCATTATGCAATATTAATCTAAAAAGCCTGAATAAAATAATAGTTATTATTATTATTGTAATATTTAAATATATGCATTTAAAAAGATCGTACTTCGTATTGAATTGTACTACTTTCCTTATAGAAGAGTGTTGTGCACATTCTCGAACAAAAGTGATTCAACAGAAATCTGAAAGATAAAATTCATGAAATGTGGGTATTGTACAGGGGTGTTTGTGTTCCGATTTTTTTTTTTTTTTTTTTTTTTTTTCTTTCAAGCAGTATTTGGAAATAGTAATTTTCACTATAAACAATCTGTAAAAATTACCAGAAAACTATTTTAAAAAAATGGTTCTATTAAAAAAGTTAGATTGAAAAAGTTTGTGTGTCTGCAGCTTTTCCTTTTTTTTCTCTCCATCTTCTAACGTTTTCTCCTTCTTCTGATGTTTTCTCTTGCATCACGGCTGTGATTTGTTTCTTAAACGTCCACAAAATGATCCATTTTCGAAACCAGTCATCACTGGGGATAAGAAATTAATTGTTTACGACAATGTCATACGCAAGAGATCATAGAGTCAAAAATGTACACCCATTCAAAGCACACTCAAACCCGATATTCATAAAAACAAAGATGATGTTCTCTGTTTGGTGTAATTTGAAGATTTTTTTTTTTTTTAACTTCTATCGGACAATCTCATGATTAAATCTGGAGTATACTGCTATCAACTGCACTAATTGAATCACTAAACAGAAAAGATCCGAATTGATCAAAATAAAAGGTGTATTGTTGCACCAAGATAATGTGGGACCGCATATAAGCTTGGTATCTCGCCAAAAGCTTTCAGAACTTAGATAAAATGTATTACCACACCCACAATATTTTCTATATATGGAAGCTTCAGATAATTACTTGTTCCAGTTTCTGAAAATAATTTATATGGAAAAACGTGTACTACAAATGAGAATGCGAAAACTGACTTAGATCAGTTTCTTGCAAGCAAACATCAGAAATTTTATGAGTGTGGAATCATGGTACTGCGAGAAAGATGGACAAAGGTATTGAACCTAAAAGGAGAATTAAAACTTAATAAAATATTTACACATACTAAGAAAATCATCTTTCATTTTCACCGAAAAAAAAAAAAAAAAAAAAAAAAAAAAAAAGATCAACCTAATTTGCTATTTGAAGATGTGACAGGACCATATGAAACCACGGTAAGTGATTTTCTCGTTTTTGGTCAATAAAATTTATCGCATTTTCGTCTCCTTCAAAGTATTTCTGATATAAATACTATGTGGAGAAAATATTGTTTATAAATTTATTATGGTTTTTCCAGTAGTTTTTTATACAGTCGGTAACAAAAGTGTCCGAACACTAGCAAACATTCCTATGTTAAAAAAGTAGTTCTTAGTCACTAAGACAAAGAATTATTTAACAAAACAGTATTAACCCTACTTTTTTAACATAGGAATTTTTGCTAGTATTCGGACACTTTTGTTACCGACGGTACATGTCCTATTGCATCTGCTGAATAATATAAGATTTTGTTACAAGTATTTCGCATCGGATAAGCTTACATATTTGTACTTAGTAAATTTCTCATTGTTATTATTATTATCATTTTTAATTTTCTTACTTTATTTTTAAATTACTTAAAAGCCAAAAAAAAAGTAATAATAAATAAATAAATAAACTAGTAAAATGTTTCACGGAATGTTGTTCGTAAGTAAACTGGCTTTTAGTATAAAGAGTACTGATTTTTGTAGAAAATATTATGACACATACCACTTACTTTTCGTATTATTAAAACTACATGTTTGTAAATTTATTTAAATATTTTGAAATCTTTACTTCAGCTATAAATTTCGTAAAAGCAACAATCACGTGTATTTAAAAACAAAATTTTTCATAAATTGTTAGATTTTTCATAAGTACATTAGCAATCACTTTAAAGAATATTGAATTTTGTAAAATACATATGACACATATCATTTATATTTTGCATTAGTAAAATATGTATGTTTGTACTTAAAAGTACAAAACTGTTTAAATATTTTGAAATTTTTACTTTGATATTAAATTTAAAAAAACTATAATAACAATTATTTAATTAGTAAAAAAGTTCATAAAATGTTACATTGTTCATAAGTGCATTAGTAATCTGTTTAAAGATTACTAATTTTTGCAAAACACATATGAAACATATCACTGTTTGCATTAATAGAAAATATATGTTTGTACTTAAAAGTAAATTTGTTTAAAGATTTTGAAATTTTTACTTTGATATTAAATTTCTTAAAAGCTACAATAACAACATTTAACTAGTAAATAATGTTCATAAAATATTACATTGTTCATAAATGCATTAGTAATCAGTTTAAAGATTACTGATTTTTGTAAAACACATGTGACACATATCATTTATTTTGTAAAATGGCTAAAAATAAGAAAAAGATTTCAGTTTAAAAAAAATATTGCAACGTTTACTCTCAAAATTATCTACAAAAGTAAGTTTTGTAAATTTTTAAATTCAAAATATGTCTAATGATACTTGTCCATTATCTTTCTTACATTCTTAAACTTTTCATATGATTTACGTATGACATTTATTTCCAAAGCAATATAAGGTATCTTATTTGAAAAGCAGTTAAAGTCTTTCATTACTAGTCACAAATATTCTAAGTCACTTGATGCATTTGTTTTACAAACATCTTTATTTTTCCTGTTCCTATGCATGTACTTTTGGACGAATTAAGTGTTGTCATTACATTATTTTTCATATTTTCCTTTGAAAACAAACAAGTTCCGAATTATGTCTTTTCTGTTTTATTTTTAGAATAGCTAGTGTGATTTAAATTTAGTTTCGAAATAAAGAAAGGTAACGTATCTCGTAGATTTTAACTCGTAGATTAATTAATTACTAATCATCGGACATATATTATCCACTTATTACTCATACGTATGATCATTAGTACATTTTTAAATGTAATACAATATTAACATATCTAGAAAATTTGCAGGTATTTCATATACATTATCAAACTTGTGAAAGTAAGCATTTTCCGCTGGAAACACTATTTTTAAATAATAATATTTTGTAAATATTAAATTAAATAAAAATAAAAATAAAAATATGTAAAACTGATACAGCTATTAAACTAGCATGTTGTGGACGACACAATCTTTTTTATTTTGCTAAAAAAATTCACGAGGATAAACTTTTTTTTTTTTTAAATTATTGTTTATTAGAATTATTTTCTTATGGTTAATGCTGACAGTTTTCATCTCAGAGAAGTACTACATCAAATATCAAATGAAAATCTATATTCTTCCCTACAAAGGACATCTCAGAAAATGTATTTTTTAAATCTATTTTAATTTAATTTATTTAATTTATTTTTTATTTTTTATTTTTATTTTTTTCTTAAAAAAAAAAAAAAAAAAAAAAAAAAAAAAGATGAATTTATTTTAAGTTGCACAGATACATGATCAACAATTCATTTTAGAGATACGGGCGTTTTTTTTCCAAAAGCACGCATATTAATATATATATATATACATACATATATACCCTAAGGTACTTTTTCTTCCCACAGGAGAAATGATGCTCCTATATATATACAGTGCCGGCAAAAAAATACTTTACATGTCAGTTGTCGTTCCCGCCACAAAAATGTGTTGAACTCCAGTGATGACACGCAGTGTTAGTCGATCACAGACGACCTTTCCCTATCCTGTCATTTCACCTCGCTGTACGCTCTTTGCTCCCGCCAACCAGAATTTCGTTCATTTGTTAAAAGTTTGATTACCTACATCAGTATTCCCACTCCACAGAATGGGTCCGATTAAGCTTAAAATGGAAAAGAAATTTCATGCCTTGACTCTGCTAGAGAAGAGAATCTCTGTGATTGATGTAGCCAGAGATCTGCCAGATCATTCTGGATGTAGACATCTGGCAGTTCTGGATGTAGTCACAGATCCATGTCTAAACGGCTGCATTCGGTAATAAGATTTAAAGATGAGATGACAAAATAGTGACCGACTAACGCCACGTGTCATCACTAGGGTTCGACACATTTTTATGACGGAAACGGCAACTGACATATAAAGTTTTTTTTTTTTTTTTTTTTTTTTTTTTTGCCGGCACTGTACGTAACTTTTTTTCTAGTTGACTGCTACTAGTAGAAGTGCGTATATTTTTTCATTATTTTACAGTAAATGGTTAAAAATAATCATCTTAAATCATTTATACGAAATTTTGTACTATGCGGGTATATAAACAGAAAAAAAATAAAAGAGTAAACATACTCAATAATTAGTAAAATTGTGTCGAAAAATAACTCTGAACAAATATACTCAAATTTAAAAATTCCATGTACTCTTTATTGAATATATTAACATGCTTAAAAATTGTCATCGATCACCTATTGATCTTGCTCATAGAAGAGTTTAAAGTTTATTGAAAAGTTTAAAAAGGAAAAGAATTTATTGAAAGTCTCAATTCGGGCACGTAAATTAAATCCACCATGAAGATATATCATTTTTTTTACTTTTTATTTCAGAAATTTTATCGTATAAAAATAAATAAGAAAAGAAAAAAAAGAAAAGAAAAAAAGAAACCTAAAAAAGGCTCACGTAGAATGATATAGATAAAAAGAACTTTGTTTATAAACACATTTAAAAATAGAAAGTTTTTTTTTTTTTTTTTTTTTTTTTTTTTTCAATTACATTGTTATCATACGTTGTTTTACTATGAAGATAACATTTTACGATAGTGCATCATTATCTTGACAGTTTCAAGACAGCGATACAGTTACCTAGTTTCGATTTAAGGAATTTCAATGTTAATATTTTTACTTCCCTAAGATTTTTTTTTCTCTTTAAGGACTGAGGACTATTAGTCTGAATCTACGGATTTTTACGATACCAGTTTTACGATAGTTAGACATTTATCGAAAAAAAAAAAAAAAAAAAAAAAAAAAAAAACTAATAGTCCTCGGTATTAAACTAAATTCTGCTTTTGCCAGAATTATATATATATATATTTCTTTTTGAAAGAAAAAGAAAAGAATATTAATAATAATCTGTTTCGTAACAAACAGTGTGGAAAAAGGTTATTTTTTTTTTTTTTTTTTTTTTTGTTGTTGTTGTTTTGTTTTAATGATTTTGAATTAAGAAATAAAAAGCGCACGTGCAAAATGAAATAAAAAAGAGAAACAATATAATTAGGTTACAATTTGTGTTGGTAACTTACGAATGTCATTCATACAGTAACTTTTTTTTTTTTTTTTTTTTTTTTTTTTTTTACAATATTAAGTAAAATTGATATTGTCAGAAAAGACACTTATATTTTTATACTGTCTGTAAATTATCAAATTTGTTTTTTCTCAATGTGTAATAGATCTGTCAAACTGCTGATAACTATGTTAAATTCATTTAAATTTTTATTTATTTATTTATTTATTTTTATTATTATTACTATCAGCTTATACAGTTACGCTCATCAGTACCTGACTCTGGCACGTTTAAAAAGGCTTAAGAGATTTCCTTGGACTCTGTCTGTGTGTGAACGCAAGTTGCCATCTTAAAATATTAAATCATTAAAATATTAATCATTTTCATACTTTAGTTAATTTAAAAAAATCTAATTGTCCGATCGATAAGCTGTTTAATCCGACGGATTCAGAAAAATCGCTCCTTTCATTTGGTACCTTATTTGTAACGAATTTTTGATTATATTTTTTAAAATTAATTAAAATAAGAAAATAACAGTTTTAAAATAGACACTTAAATTTTTAATTGTTGCCAATTTTTTATTTTATTTTTCAGCATAAAATGAAATATATTTTCATGTGAAAAAAAAAAAAAACTTAGTTTTCATATTTTTCTTGGCCAGACAGCTTTAATAAAGGACCCCAATGGCGATTTTTAATTTTTTGCCGCCATGTTGGCGAGGTCCTTTTTATTTCATTAAAAATTTAAAAGTCGCCTAGGGGAGCTATGATAAAGGTACCATGATGTCGTCTACAGATTTATTTATTTATTTATTTATTTTTATTTATTTATTTATTTATTTATTTATTTATTTATTTTTATTTATTTATTTATTTATTTATTTATTTGTATTGTTTCTTGTTTTTTTACCTTAAAAGCTTAGGTATTTATAATTAGTATTACGAGTACTAAACCTTTTTTTTCTTTTCTTTTCTTTTTTTTTTTTTTTTTTTTTTTTTTTTTTCAGAAATTAAAAGTTAAGTGAATGATAATTATTTTGTAACTTTCTCAGACTCTCAATATATATTTGTTAGACTCAAAAAGTATTGAAAGGAAAATGCCATTAGTGCAAATAGTTTACATTACGCAAATTTATAACCCAAAAATTTAGCAATATATTTTTTTTCCCCTTACTAAATATATCATCTTATACATAATGTTTTTATTTTAAACAACAATTTTAATTTTAAGTTAGAGTTTTAATCTAAATAGTAATTTTCTTTCTGTTGCTGTTCTCAGGAAAAGAAGAAGGGAGGATTTGAGTACCAAAATAAGTACAAAACTTTGAATAAACACCATAAAATGCTAGAACCCGCAACAATTGTTTCGTATCGTAAGAAGGCACGACCTTCGTCAGACGAACAAAGTAAGCACGAGAACTGCAATCAATAAATCGTGCTTTGATTGCAGCACTCGTACCTACTTTGTCCGCCTGACGAAATTTGTCTCTTCTTTCGACCCGAAACAATTGTTGCGAGTTCTAGCATTTTATGGAGTTTATTTAAAGTGTTGTACTTATTAATTTTAAACACCAGTTCTCTGGTGCTTCTTATAATTAGAGTACCGTGATAATTCAACATTTTAAACACCTTTTCTTTATTAAAACTTAAATAATATGCATTTTTTTTATTGATTTACAGTTATTTCTTTCACGCATTCGTGTTAACTTAAATTAAGACTCTGATAAAATTGATAAATATAAAATGATACTAGATAAGGAAACGTGCCAAAATAAAGTTCTGTTCAAGTATATATAAGCAGAAAAATTATTTGTAGTTATTTATCTATGATTTAAGAAATGCTAAAAAAAATATTAAAATACAAAAACACATTTTGAAAAAACTAATTTTAAGCTTTAAGATGAAGCATGCAATTAATTTTCTTATTTTATCTTGGAAGTATTTGCTTTGAGCTTTGCAAATGTCAATTTATTTTATAAGATTTCCACAAGCAGTTTTAAAGAATTTCTTTCTTGTTATGCGGGAAAGTAAAATATTTAGGCTGAAAATATTTTGGTAAAAAGGAAATATTTATGTTTTTGTTTACGTTAAACTAAGAAAATGAGTCTCGTTATTTCAGTTGCAGATGTTAGAAGAAAATGAGATTTTCGTGTTAAATTCCATGAAATTGCTGAATATAAAAGAATATTTTATTGCGATATGTATCTGTAGTGGAATCAATATTTATGGTGAATGTGTACAATAAAAAAAAAAAGAAAAAAAATTCTCGCTTACAGAAAAATCTTTTATGATTTATTGAATATATATTTTTATGTATAGTCAGAATTTTGAACATTTTTTGTACTATTTTGAAATATTTTCCTGGATTAGGTTGTTTTATTTGCCACATTTAACACAGAAAAGCTTTTTGTAAAACAGAAATAAAGAGTGAAATTTCTTTCGTGAAAGCAATTTCTTTCAAAAAAAATTACGAAAAGAAATTAAACTGTTGCTAAGAATTTCAAATAGTTTTATATAAATGCCAGCAATATACACAGGACAAAAAAAATTCATTTTATGTTACATTCCAAAACGCTTCCGAATTGCAGTTCAAGAAGTAGTTCAGAAGTTATACATATAAGCCCAGAACGTATCGTATATCTGGAATTGTTTCACATGACATAAATTTTCTGTTTGTCATTGAAAAAAATCATGTTATCTGTATAAACAGATTTTTTTTTATTAGATTTTCTTTATGATTATTGTGATATAAAGCAATTTATACAGTAAAATTATTCACGATTTTATTTGATCCATGAAATAATTCTATTTTAAGTAAATTTTATAGGATTATTACAGATTTCGCATACCTGGACTTACTTTATTTTGTTGCTCACAAAAATTACTTTTAAAAACTAGTATAATGTTTCATACCAAAACTTTCTTCTTTATCATTCTATATGATAGTGCCACTTGCTAAAGTTAATTCTAGCTTCCCACAATAAAAATTTTACGAATGCAGTTTGGTGTAATTTTAATAAACATTTGTTTTATATAACCATAAAAAAAAAAATAAAAAATAAAAAAAAATAAAAAATAAAAAAAATCACAGAAAGTGTGTAATAGCACCGTCAGCTGTTATTCGACAGACACTAAAATTTAATCAACATTCTCTTTCGTAATAGCAATTTGACATATCAAGGTTGGGTGTATTTATACATTGTAGAAATTGTGATATAAATTTCGCGTACGTGAGGGAAATTTAAGCATACGAACGCCACCTGTCGGTCGATATACACCGAAATTTAATCATCATTTTTGTTTATAATCGCCGTATCATATATTAAATGTAGAACGATTACACGCTGAAGAAGCTTGGATATACAGTTTTCCAATTGACGCGGAAAATTGCAGTATAGCTGCGCCACCTTTCGGAGAAATACACGAAAATTTAATATGCATTTTATTTTAATAATGGCAGTATCAAATTTTATGCATTTATATGCTATAAAAAGCTGAGCTATACACGTTTAATACACGGAGAAAATTGCAGCATAGCAATGCTAACTGTCTGCGTGTATGTTCTCAAGTTGAATCAGCAAAGTTTTACATAAGGAAGAGCCATCTCATATATTAAGTTTCGCGCATAGAAATGGAGTAAGTGGGAGAAACAGAAGCATATCAGTTCGCCTTTTGGATTGTTTACATCAAAAGATTATTGGGCATAAATTTATGGCAATGTGCAATTTCGTATAAATTTCTGTGCATTAAATACTCGCTGAAGCTGCGACAAACTTCTGTCATATATATAAAGATAACTACATGGAGGGACATTTTCTAAAGATGGTCTAATTACGTTGTTGAAACGTATAGAGTTCTTATCTTTTCCTAAATTGTTGCATTAATTTATGTGATATATGTGATAATTGAAAAAAAAAAAAAACTTTTTCAGTTTAATGTGAAATAAGCTAATTCATTAATAACATTTACTTATAACTATTTCCACAAAAAGAAGAAAAATCCCAATCATATTTGGAAAAACAAAATTCACATTAGCAAGTGACACAACAGGATATACTTGCATACAGAAATACACATTGCAAAGTTAGTATTTTTTTTTCTTCAATTATTTTAATTCAGATTTATAATTAAACATTAGTTAGTAGGGTAAGTGCACCAGTGATTGACACTTTTAGAGCAATCTCTGATGTTTTTAATGTTCTAGTCATCAGAAAATATTTTTAGAAATCTTAAGTTAGTACGTATGGTATGAAAGACATTCAGAACCACATATATATTAAAATATATACATTTGATAATTTTCTTTTATGAATTTTTATTTGACACCCACTCAATATTCCAGTAATTGACACTGACAGTTTTTTATTTTATCAGTAACTGGCCCTCTATGTTCCAGTGTTTGATACTGCTAGTTATTCATTTTACCAGTTATTAGCACCCTATGCTCTAGTGTTTGACATAAAATGTTAAAATTATTATATGTAAAATATATGATTTTATTATTTTTCTTATTTATTAATTATTTCAGAATAGATGTCAATTACTGGAGCTTGTCAATCACGGGAGCACCTGCCCTACTACATTTATTAAAATAAAATAGGGAAAAAAACATCATGTGTATCAATTGCTTTCCTCCCAAACTACGAGACGAATAATATATATATATATATATATATATATATATACAGAAAATATGGTTGTTATAAAATATTCGTAGAGTACGTACTACGGAATGAAAGAAAAGAAAAACATTCTAACAATCATATTTTATGCTAATTTATATAACAATTCTTGGGATAGATACTTGAAAATTTGTATATCATTGGTACGTCTAAGATAAAAAGTATTCGCTAAATACGGGCTATTTACTAAGTTCTTAAAATTCGAGCAGCAATTAAAATTCAGAATTGAACAATTAAACCCTAATTTTTATGTATGAACTGGAAATATTTCAAGAAGGTACTTTATGAAAATTAAAAAAAAAAAAAAAAAAAAAAAAAAAAAAAATGAAAATGAAAATTAAAGTTTTTGAATGAAATGAAGCCTTTTAAATGCCGATCTTCATTGAAACTTTGTGAAATAATGACGTTAATTCATTTTTTAAGAAATTTTTTAAAAATAATTTATATGAAAAACAAATTCTACTCAGAAATTTTAGATAATTTATAGCAGCGCTGTCAAAATTTTAATTTATTCTTTAACATTTTTAATTCCCGTATAGTTTTCACACCACTTTTTTTTGGAGAGAAATTTTCTTCTTATTTAATCCTAATTACATACTGCAAAAGATTATTCTATAAAGAAAAAAAGGTGTATAGAAAAAAAGGCGTTACTAAGAATGCTATGAACTACGAAGTAAATAATAATATTTGCAGCTTTGCTTATAATAAGCAAGTGACATCGCAGTGTTGTTCATTGACATTGTATTGAATAAATAACATTTAGTTTTATGAAAACGATTAAATCATTATTATTTAGTATTATATTTTTGAAATCTAATATTAAACATTTTATTAGTTTTTTTTTTTTTTTTTTTTTTTTTAAGTTTGTTTCGTTATTAATGCACCACAGTACTTCAGTATCATAAAAAAAATCGTCAGCTGAATTTAAAGTTACTTCAACCATTATCTCATATTTAAAAATAAATTTAGACAAATAGTTTTTTAAAATTTATTTAAAAATTGAAGTTTGGAAATATATCCCTGTTCTGAGAGACTTTTTTTTTTTTTTTTTTTTTTGTCCAACTAAACAGATAAAGTAACTGACGATAAGTGAAGATATTTAACATTTTAAAAGTTCTCCATTATGTATAGTTTGTAGTTCTTAAGTTAACAGCAATAAATAAAAGACAAAATTAACTTTTATTGTTCGAATTACAAAATTTTAATAATTAATGTTAATCATATTTTACTTGAGATAGCAAAAATGTAATTAATTTATTACATTTTACCTTTTTAAAATTTATTTATTTATTTTATTTTATTTCATTTTTATATAAAAATAAGATATTACATATTGGTATCAAATTATCATTACAATTATCAGGATAAAATCGTTAACGTAATATTTAAATCAAATTTTTCTCTAAAATAATTGTTCTTCTATTAAATATTTATATATAATCATTTTTAAGGAATAGTTATGAAAAATATATTATTTTTTTCTACAATAAAAGCATCTCTTTTTTAAGAAAGATAACCGTAGTGAAAGAATATATTTAAAAAAAAAAGCATTTGTTTTCATTCTACAAAATATTATGTTATATTAACTAGAGAAAATATAATTAAATTATCCATCCATTTTACCAGGGATAATCACCTGTCTTCATATTTTCATGCACGACAGCTTAAAAGAAAATTATATTGTTGTAAAATTTCTTATTGATATAAAATAAAAGTTACAGTAAAATATTTTTTTTATTTGTTATATTCAGTTTTAGAAGAAATTTCTTTGAAATTAGAATTTTTGAAAGAAGAATTCCCCAAATTTAGGAATTTTTTAGAAGATTCACATCAATCTTCATTAGTATCGAATATAAAACTTTTAATATTTTAACAATTACCAATTTGCATCATATATGAAATAAAAATTTTATTGAAATTTTTATTAAAAATATAATTTTAGCGTTTAATAATGAACACAAAATACAATTTTCATTATAGTTGTCGAAAATAAATTTTATTGTATAAAAACTTTAACTCTTAACGCACAGAATTCTGTTTTACTCCCAAAGATAAAATTATTTTTAATTGCAATGTAAAGGATGCTATTAAAACTCAAAACAATATTAAAAAATAAATAAAAATAAATAATTATTATTAATATTACAGTGGGTGGTGGTGTGACACTCATATTATACCACCATGCTAACAGATAATGCATTTTGGCTGTAACATGATATAATGAAGATTTTTGTAGTTGTTTGTATAAATTTTTATTAGACTACCCCATATATTCATGGAGATATAATGATTTCTTTAAAAAAGATGAAAAAAATATCGCTTTTCAAATTATAACACGTAGGGTATTAGACCCAGTGAAAAGCCATTTTTAGGATACTTGCCATACCAAATCAAATAAGCTTACTGCAATCAAAATGAAAAATTTTTAAATATCTTACGAAATATGAGCAGTTTAACTTTATAATTTTTAACTATGAATCCAGAAAATTTAGCGAAATTTCATTTTCATAACATAACAGTCAATAGCATCGTGCTACTTATATGAAAATCCCAATCAATTATCGAGTAAATTTAAAAAAAAAAAAAAAAAAGAGAAATGAAATAAACGGAATTTCAGTTTTTCTCAAAAAGAAAAAAGATGACAGGGGTTTTTATCAATATTTATTTACAATTAGTGAACACTATTATATTACCAATGGGCATTCATTGGATCAAAATAAAAATGAGTATAAAACCCCTTATAGCTTAGCTTTTATTTTAGAGGAACTCAAATTCTGTTCATTCTAACTCTTATAATTATTTGAATTTACGCGATATTGTTTGGGGTTTTAAGTAACTCAACAGTTTTGGCTATTAAAATACACGAACAATATCGCCAAATCTTGCGCAGGCGTAGTTAAAATTATTTAGTAAAATTACGCATATTTCATAAGATATTTAAAATTATTATGCATTTTGATTGCAGTGGGTGTGTCAAATACAGTATGTCAAATTTCCTAAAAATGTCTTTTCACTGGGTTTAATACCTACGTGTTTTCATTTAAAAAATTGTAATATATTTTGCCATTTTTTTTTTAAGAAATCGTTATTTCGCTGTGAATGTATGCGGTAGCCTCATGAAATTTTACAGATATATTTTTAAGAATCCTCATAATGCTATAGCCAAAACGTCATTCGTTTTGTTACATTTAGTTACATTTTACAAAGTGATCCAAAACATTTTGACTTTTGTTTAATATTTTGCTGGTCCCCTTTTCCTCTTCAGGAGAAAACTTTTGCGGAAATATTTGAGATACAACCTGTTCTTCATACTTCCAAAGTTTCAATATTATTCCAAAAGAACTTTTTTAAATATTTGACAAAACGTCTAAATTCGAAAGCGCCCAAATACTTATTGGAAGATATTTTTTGTGTGATTTGGTGTAAGATTTGGTGTACTTTATAATGATTAATTATTTTTTCTTTTTTAACTTTGCATATTTATTCTAAAAAAAAATTGTGAAATTTTTGGAAACAGGTTTTAGATATGCTTAAGCATAAATATAATTGGCAAATGGAATATATGCAGATTTTTCGAACTTGTTTATGAGAGTACTACCCTTAGCGCATCGTCAAACTGTAGATCGATGTAGCTATATTGTTTTGAAATTTGTGTGCGTACGCCCTTGGCAACAAAAGTTTTGTGCTTTTTGAGCTGAATGTACTGTTTAGGAAATTCTAGAATGGACAATGTCGACATTAATGTCTGAGACACCACACGAGTGCCAAAATACTTTTTTGATAAGTTTTAGTGTCTATTTTGTCTGTATTTGTAGTGATTTGCAAGTTATATAACTTTTACGACACATCAGTCAAACAAATGGACAATGATTCTTGTTTTCTCAAGTTTGCGTGCTTTACTTATACATACTTGTGTAAATGCACACTGGTACTGTTTTATTAGCACCTCAAGTTTACAATATAAAATAATTATTATTGTTATTAAGTAAAACAAAAAACAAATATGCGTGTCTTTTTATTACTACAGTCGGTAACAAAAGTCTCCGATAGCAAAAATTCCTAGATAAAAAAAGTACACTTAATACAGTTTTGTTAAATAAATTTATGTAGAATCCTGTTTTTAGACTGACTAAGAACAGGATTCGACAAGGATTTATATAACAAAATTGTATTAAGTGTACATTTTTTACATACGAATTTTTGCTAGTGTTCGGAGACTTTTGTTACCGACTGTACGTACCTTTTTGTCAACTTAATCCTGATGTAATAAAACAAAAATAAGCCTATGTGATAATATGTTGAAGAAAAATAGATAGATTTATTAAGACAAGTGTGCACGTGAGTGACAAAACAACTTATCCAAAGAATTCTGAAAAGCATCTCAGCATTTTTTTCCCCCATAATTACAAAAAAAAAAAAAAAAAAAAAAAAAAAAGAGACTGGTAACAAATTAAACAAAAAGCAGAATATGAGAAATATGAGAAATATGCAAGAAATGAGAGAAACAATCCAATAAAATTACATTATGGTTGCTTAAAAAATAACAATTCTTAAAACATTACGATATAATAAGAATAAAAAAACAATATAACCAAGAAACATTGGGTGATCCTCACCTAATAAGCTGTATAGTAATAGTTTAAAAAATCGTTTGAAAAATCGTTAAAAGTTTATATTTCATTTTCCAACTAAATATCGACTATTGACCATGTATCTTGTTCGTAGAAAGTGAATTGACAAGTTTAAAAAAGATAAGCATTTGTTAAAAATATCCATTCTGTGACGAAAATGAAATACGGTATCAAGGTGTATTATTTCCATTTCATGTATTTCTGCTATATTAAAAAAAAAAAAAAAAAAAAAAAAAAAAAGTAAAGAGAAGCTAAAAAAGATTGAAGCAGATTGATATAAATATAAAAACTTTCTTTACAAATACCATTTGAAAATAGATAATTTTTGTTTTAATTTATTTATTTATTCTTTATCTGAAGTGATAACTTTATGAAGGTACTCTACGAGAGTGAATTATCGTTATCTGGAGAGTTTGCCAAGATAGTGTTGTAGTTTTTAATTTCAGTTTTCGGGATTTCGTTTTTAAATCTTATTACTCTCACCAGACTTTTTTTATTATTATTAATTTAATTTAAACTTATTTTGTTTTATTTTTGCAATTGTTTATGCTTTGCAGTTGTTTATGCAGTTGTTTATGCCGTAGAAGCGTAAGCGTTTGTATTTACTCTTCGAGGGTGCTAAAAGTTTAATTTTCAGAAGTTCGCTGCTAGATGAATATTATATATGTTAAAAGTCCCTGAACCTCTATATATGTCTATTACTAATATTGTAAGAAAAAACTATTAGAGTAAACTTACTACATGAAAATTTTTTACACAAAGTTTAAGCCATATATTTTTACTTACTAATGTATCGTCTTAGGCGTAAATTTTTTATTTTTAAGCACTTTCCAACTTTAGATTACCTCTCTAATCTATACAGGCATTTTTTTTTTCGTGTGTGTTTGTGGGGAAGGGGGAGAGAGCGTCAAATTATAATTAATATTTATTTATTTTCTATACTTATAAACATATAAATTTTTTATAACTTCACAATTATGTTTTAAACGAATTCGAGTCATTTTAAATTGATCCATGATTACACACCCATACATTATACATATTTCATTATTATATATATATAAGGAATTAGTGAGTACTGTCACATAGTATCTAAGATGAATATATTTTTGCCACTCAATAATGGGTCCAAATAGTTTATGCAGTCGTTTATTCGATGTACTTAGACATTCTACAAGTTATTCAAAATCTTTAGAACCAAGCACGTTGACGTCTATCACCGGTGGCCGAATCCTGCCGCTGCTATCGCTTTGACAATCATCTTTTAGATCAGCCCGTTTCCTTCTCCTGGGGCTGTTAATTTGAGGTGGATTATCTAAGCAAGACAACACATGAAAAGGTGCCGATTTTCGCGTGGCACGAAACTAAAATCCTCTTATGAATTCTATTGGACATTTAACTGAGTTAGTTCCCGCTTACGCTTTATCATTGGCCAGCTTAACCGAGCCTGGATATCTGGGATTAAGTAATCTGCATTGTTTTGCCGCTAAAATTGACGACTGTGTAATTTTTATTCTAAAAGTTGTTCTCAAATCTGATTCCTGCATTATGACATGACGTACTCTGCTTCAAAATCAATTTTAGATGGACTCCTAGAATAGAAATTTAGTTAAGATGTACTTAAATTTAAGAGTTATTCTGAGATATTAATATTAAGTTATCACTTAATATTAATTTAAAGTAATAATTTAAAATCTTAATTCTTTTTATCCTTTCACACACACACACACATATATATATATGTATATATATATATATATATTGTATGAATATGTATAATGTACAGTCTATTAAGGATGCATACTGTATGGATACATTATACATACATTATACATATTCATGTATTATGCATAGATACATTATCCATATCTCGTGAGGAACAAATACAAAATGAAATAAAACAATAAAATATTCAAAAATAAAATTTTGCTTCTTATGGCAGATATAAGCAGAAATTTTGGAAGAAAACTACCTTCAGCTATTAACTATATATGCTTTAAGAAAGATTTACGAATCTAAAAACACAAAAACACATTTAGCAGAAAAATAATTTAAGGCTTTAACACCGAACATGCAATTAATTTTCTTATTTTATCTGGAGAATATTTATTTCGAGCTATGCAAATGTTTTTCGCAAATGATTTTCCAACATAAGGCTTTCTCAAACAGTTTTAAGGAATTTCTTTTTCTCTGGTGCTGGAAAATAAAATATTTGCAGAGAAAATATGCTTATAATTTTTTTTTGTTCTTTTTTTAATGCTAAGCTAAGAAAATATGCCTCGTTATTTCATTTGCAGATGTTGAAAGGAAATGAGATTTTCGTTTTAAATTGCATGAAATTGCTGAAAATAAAAGAATCTTTTGTTACGATATACATCTATAGTAGAATCGATATCTATGGTGAAAGTGTACTAACATAAAATAAATTTTTGCTTTAGGAAAATAACTTTACGATTTATTGGATATATATTTTTTGTGTATAGTTAGAATTTGGAAATATTTGACCGTTTACAGATATTTTTCTATGTTAAGTCGTTTCGTTTGCTGCATTTTAAATCAAAAAAGAATTTTCTGAACTAACAAAAAAAAAAAAAAAAAAAAAGGTACAATTTCTTTTGTGAAAACAATTTATCCGAAAGAATTATGAAAGGAAATTGAATTGTTGCTAAGAATTTCAAGTAGTTTTATATGAGACAGTGATATACATGGACAAAGAAAAATTCATTTTATGTTATACTTAAAAGCTCTCAAAACGTCAGTTGAAAAAGCAGTTCAAACGTTATGTAAGCATAAAAACATATATTTAGAAATGTTTTCCCGAGAGGAATTTGCTGTTCATTCTTAAATATATATATATATATAAACATATTTTTTCTTTAGTTTTATAAAGTAATTTGTGTAGTAAAATAATTGACGTTTTCAATCAATCAAAATAATAAAATTTTCTTTTTTTAATTTCTTATATGATTATGACCAATCTTTTTGATATTCTTAATTAGACCACAAGGAAAAACCATTTATGGTAGTGAATCTACTCGAATTCAAGGAACTCTTTCCATTTCGATGAGAATCACAAGGAAACACAATTTTAGTTCGAAACAGTGATAGATGGCATCACAATATATCAAGGGCTTTCATCCAAATCAGGGCCGAATAATCCCTGATCCAGTACCCCGGATGTAAAGTTTTGATGTGAACTTGGACTTTGTGGCTACGACAAGTTTTAACGTGTACCAGTCGTCATTAGTGCACACGGTGGTCTTCAGAGGCTTCGAATATATAACACGAAATCATTCAGTTACAAGCCCGGTACTCTGCAGACAAGGATACCTTGGTTGATATATCTTACATACATACACTAAGATCTTACATACTTTCATTTTACCATGTCACAAAAGTTGCATTCAATCAAAAAGTATAAAATTATATACTTAGTAAAATATTCACTGTAAAAATTTATCTAGCAATACAGTAGTTTCTCAACATAAACGCAGCATAGGTTGCTATAAATTTTTACAGGCGCCCAAACAGTGCAGTAGTTAGCATCCCTCACTCCTAAACGATTGGACCTGGATTCGAATCCTAAACAAGGTAAGGATGTGTTATCCCTATTAGAGGTAGCGAAGTGCTGTCATCGATTCGACGACTCCTCGGCCATTGCTTAGTCAAAGTGCCGTATCATTGAAAATAAATAAATAAATAAATAAAAATAAATTTTTACAAAGTGTTCTGTAAAAACATTTGAGGTGTAGTTTACTTTACATTGTTCTGTAAATCGGTGTCAAATTTCACACAGAGCCTTTTTGGTGCGCATAACGTAATTTATTTATCAATCAGCGTCAGTCTTCACAGAAAGTAATATTTGATTCGCAAAGCCAAATTTATTTTGTAGATTTATTTTACTATTTTAACAATAATTTTGCAGAGTTAACCAAACCAAGTTGCTTCAGTCGACTAAACGATTATGGCTGAAAGAAGGTTCATTGGCATTGGATTGTCTGATAAGTTACATCACTCACCTCTCTTTGTTGTTGACGATATTAAAGGTAACTTTTTATAGAGCTCTGTTCTTTGAATATTTTTCTACAAATAGAAAAATTAATTTTTATATTTATTTTGTTAATGTAAATATATATACATATATATTTTTTTTCAATTTCCAAAAGAATATGTTGTAGAAAGGATTCAGTGTCACCGCATAGTCTGGCAAGCTACATCATTCAAATCTCGCTGTTGATGAAGATAGTAAATATAATTTTTCATACAGCTCTGGGTATTAAAAATTTTTTGGAAAACCGCTCAAAAAAAAATTAAGTCCAAATCTCTATTAAAAATTATAGACAAATTATTGAGCACAACTTCTGTTGATTCTGTTGTCTATTGAGAACATATTGGACAAGTTTTATGAACACATTTATGAAAACAACAACAGAGCAAGCGTTGTGGTGAATCAACAAAAGTGCTTGTATTTATCAAGAAAACTACTTTGTCGATCAAAACAAATATTAGTTGAATCAACAAAACTTCTTGGTTAAAACAAACAAAATAATTAGTTTCTGTCAACAATTTTTTTTTCAGGTTATATCAACCAAAATGTTTGGCTTATTTAACAAAATTTTTGTTGTTTAAACAAGACTTTTTTTCTTCTGTATAATATTGTAATGCAAAAAACGGATGAATTTTACTAGCTTCCAAGTCCAGTTATCAGGTAATTTCTGTAACAGAAGGTTCTGCGCTCGAATCTCGTTTAAAACATGGATGTTTGCTGAAGTCTTTTTCCTCATATACATACCTGCGAACACCCTAATTAATATTCCGTACTATTGTTAGCTCTGCCTTTTTTTTTTTTTTTTATTCATATCATTAATTTTTTAGAGTATTTTTCTCCTTATTTAATCGAAATTGCATTTGGAGAATATTGCTCTAAAATTTTACCGGTGTGAAGAAAAGTGCGGGTCTAACAAACTACTGAAAATTAATTAAGATGTTGGCAGGTATGCACGTATGAAACGTTATTGTACATTGTCATGCACAGAATTTACCTTATATGGATTTTTCGAGACAACTAAAAATGAAATTGCAGGCATTTCTGTTTAAATTTGATTATTTTTGGATGCATGCATTCTTTATTTAAAAAAAAAAAAATGTAGAGTTACAGCACGTGCTAGTAAAAATTACAGTAACTTTTTATTACAAAACATAAAAAACACAGCATTACTCTTACTGGTGTCTTAACATATGCAGGATTTCCATTTGCGCGAACACAGTAAAAATACAAAAATAGTACGAATTAAATGCGTTCTCAGATTCATACACAGCGAGGTAGAGCAATCCAGTGATTCTTATTATTTTTTAATTTTTTTTGTTTCCATGTGCGTGAAGCGTATATACGTGCGTGATACTGATTGCTGCGAAAACGAGTTACCACCGTTTTCAGATTCATGCACAGCGAAGTATGGGTGTCCAGTGATTTTTTTTTTCTTTTCACGTACGTGGTAGTGATTGCCGCAGAACCGAGTTACGGACGTTTTCAAATTCATGCGCAGTAAGGTAGGAATGTCCAGTGATTTTTTTTTTTCTTTTTTTAACGTGTGATGCCACGGAATCGAATTATGGGCGTTCTCAGATTCATGCACAGCGAGGTAGGGGTGTCTAGGGATGTTTTTGTTTAGTTTTTACGTCCATTGTAGTGATTGCCACGGAACAAAGTTACGGGCGTTCTCAGATTATCAAGTCAATAATGAAGAAATCACCTGCAAGCCCGGTCCTGCAATTTCTGGTCACGCAAATGAGAATTTTCGTTCTGTAGCACAAATGGAAATCGCGTAAGTGGGAATAATTCCTTTTATCAGCACAGTGCGCTGTAACGTTCTGTAGAATATTTGTCAAGCTTCATATTTTCTTCTATGGTCAATGCACTTAAATAAACTGAATTTAATGATATTTGTGCAAATTATAAAAAGGCTTTTTTTTTAACTTAATAAAACCTAATGAAATTTCATTTACAGCATTATGAAATTGCTTGCTCAAAGTAACAGTAAAAAGTTTCACACACATTTAGGGAAATAAAATTAACATCAGCAACTAAATTAACAACATGTTCTTGGATACAGAAACTTCCCATTAAAAAGTCAGTATTAGTTCCCCATCATACTATAGGTATGGGGAACTTAGGTAATCGGGAAAATTTTCGACCTCGGTTTTTTGACTTTTTTACACGTTTTCAGGTGTGAGGAATCCGAAAATGACAAAATTTCTATGGTGTCTGTCTGTAGGGTGTCTGTTAGTCTGTTAGTCTGTTAGTGTGTAAGTCCGTTAGTTTGTTAGACTGTGTACACGATATCTCAAGAACAAATTGTCGCAGAGAGGTCAGATCAGTTTTAAAATATTACTTTCGACACTGGAAAGAACCCTATTTATTTGCAACATTCGAATTTAAAAACTTCGTAAGTTATTAGAAATTTACGATTTTCTTAACATGGAAGAATAGGACAAAAATTCACTTAAACGTGCATTAAATGGAAACTTTTTACTGTAAAAATGTCAGACCAGTTTTAAAATATCAGTTTTGATGCCGGAAGGAACATCAGTAACTATAAATATGCTACTTTGAAAATTTCGCAAGTTATTGGAAATTTACGAATTCTTTAACATGGCAGTATAGGGCAAAATTTCACATAAACGTCAATTTTTAGAGATATTTCCATCGTAAAGATGTCAGACTACTTTTGAAATATTATTTAGGACACTGGTATGAATATTAATGACTATGAATGTTCCAATATAAAAATTTCATAAGTTATTGGAAATTTACGAATTTCTTAACATGGCAGCATAGAGCAAAATTTCACATAAACGTCAATCTTGAGGGATATTTTCATCGTAAAGATGTCAAACCACTTTCGAAATATTATTTAGGATACTGGCATGAATATCATAGACTATGATTTTTCCAGTTACAAAAAATTCGTAAGTTATTTGGAATTTACGATTTACTTAACATGCCAGAATAAGGTAAAATTGAGCATAAACTTTCATTTTGAGGCTCATAAATACATTAGACAACTTCAAAATTACATTTATGATATTTGTTTGAACATGATTGAATACAAATATTCTAATAGGAAAATTTCCTAAACTATTCGTAATTTACGATTTTACCAACATAGCGAAATTGTAAATTTTTCATATAAATATGAATTTTGAGGATTGTTGCATTGGAAATAGTAGCATGAAAACTAAACAACGGAATTGACCCTGATAAAATAAATTAATAGATTAGAATAAGATAAATATATCAAAGTGAACGGTGGATAGCCTATTAGGCGGGGTTTTCATTCTATCACTGTATCAAGCTTTTGTCAAATTCATTTCTTTTAACATGATTATATCTCTCAAACTAGAAATTTATCAGAACATAAATATGATGGGGAACTGAGCAGAGTCCACCTATGCCAACTAGTTTTTATTATATATATATATATATATATATATATATATATATATATATATAATTCAAATATTACAATTATACATTGGTTAATTCTACATCAGTTAAAAAAAAAAAAAAAAAAAAAAAAAAAAAAAAGATAATTTAACATGTACATTTTGTTTATCCACCCAAAATGCTATTTCGAATTAAAACAAAATGTTCTTTGCATACTTTATAAAACAAAGCTATGGTTTCATCAAAAGCATGGTCCTTATCTTATACTATTAAGTGAGCAATATTTGTATATTTCACTGTTCTCGAAAACGGTAGCTCGGACAATCACGAGATTTAACACAAAGGTGCCCCCCGAAGGGTCATTGTGCACATCGAAGTCAGATTTTCGAATTTTTGATTAGTTTTTTCTTAATTAATTAAAATGTGAAAATAATAACCTTCTAATTTCTGATAAATAAGCCATTTAAATTTCAACATTTTATCCATAATTTAATTCTTGCCAATTTTTTTTCGACAAAATAATAATAATTAGAAAAAAAAAAAAAAAAAAAAAAAAAAAAAAAAAAACGCACATTTATTTAAAATGAGGAAAATAAATTAGGAATGTCAGTCGCATCGTTACAAATAAGATAGCAAATGAAAGGGAAAATTTCTGTAAATCCAATACATTAAACAGCTTATCAGTCGGACAATTAGATTTTTTAAAATTAACTAAAGTATGAATTTTAGGTGGCAACAGCAGAAGATTGTATGGAAACCGTTAGGAGAAAAAAAAATGAAAAATCTGCTTCACATTAAGTCACATGATTTTTAAGTGGGACTAAGAATTGCAGTTTTCAAATTCTTTTAAATTTTCTCTCACGAACGCAAAAATATAATATACAGCCTGTACCCCACAAGACCAACTATCAATTATTTTAGTTAATAAACAAAAGTTATTATTATTATTATTTTTTCAAATTAAGTTTTATTCTATCTTCGAAAAGATTTATGTGATCATAGATATAATATATATAGATCTATCATCCCCATATTATCGTGCAAAGATTTTTGATGCAGAAAAAAAAGCTTTGGAATCAGCCATTAAGTGGTATTGAAGGAAAAAAGGAAAAAAAGAAGAATGAATTTGAAACTATATCTGGAGCTTTTCATTTACCTTTAGTAAATAAATTATTCATGAATTTTATTTGCTAAAACATTCGTGTGTATTCCCGTGTGTATTCACTCGGGGAAAGACTGCCATATTTTGGTAAAATCGCCGTCTTTTCCCGAGTGAAAAGGAATCACTTTTTTCTCCCCCAATGATCAATCTATATTTTATTACTATATCTATGTATGTGATACGATACATTAATAATTTGGGTTTTAAAAGTTTTTTTAAATAGATTATTTAAACTCAATGAACCATATTTTTATTTTATCAGTTTCATTAACAGATCCTGCTGGGCGATTTTTTAAATTTTGGTGTTGAGTTACACCGAACGTTTTTCGACAAGAAGTTTAATATAGCAACAGCCATTTTAATCTAAGTAGCGCATCAAATATATAAAAACATAAATGATTTATTTTTACACAAAATTTACAGAACAAATGCAGTTTTAAAGATAGGAAATTTATTTCAACAAACACTATTTTAAACCTAAAAACCATTAAAAATATAAGCAGAATGTAAAGGATTCTTATGTATAAACAAAAAAGAGTCTGATAAAATTATTAGCAAAATAGTCTTCCCCTTTTCATTAAAAAAAAAAAAAAAAAAAAAAAAAAAAAATCCTTCGCTAATATGGCGACAAAAATTCAAAAGCTGCCAATGGAGCGACATAATAAAGTTGTGTAACACGATAATGTTTACCTATTTATTTATTTTTTTATATAATAATCACTAGGCTAATTTATCATATAAACAAATGAGCCTCTGTGTGTTACTGCACTTGCACGCTGTCGAACAGAAATATTTGAAAAAATCAAATTAATATTTAAATAAATAAATAAAAATATGTTTAATGGGAAATATGTATAACCATAAAAAGATTAGTTGTCTAAAATACGGCAGAAATAGCGTTCATAGCATATTGTTACAAGGGATTAAGTCTTATTGTTACAATGGATTAAGTCTAAAATGGTGACAAAAATTCAAAAGCCGCCAAAGAGAACTATATTAAGGCTGTACTATCAGGCTTACAACCCATGAATTATATATAAGCACAAAAAATTAATTGTCTCATGCGACAGACGTAGCCGGTCACAGCATATTGTAATATTTGGCGTGAAATTGCTGTCATTTAATGGTTGATTGGATAAACAAAATAAACATATGAAATAATGTAAAAACAAATATTATGTTGTCTAAACCCAGTTACATTTGAGTATAGTCCGAGTTACATGTGAACAACACGTATAGGGTTGTTCACATGTAACTGGGATTCAAATATAAAAGGGAAACTCCAATTTTTTCGATACTATCTATTTCGAAACTGTTATATAATAAGCACCTAAATGGAAGCTCATTGGTAAACTATTATCCAAGGTAATAGGGACATGCGCCCGAGTTGCAGTGGATGACCAAATCGCTGCCGAATGCAGCAGGAACCTGGAGCGAGCTTTTGAACAATTTCAGTAATTTATTTTTATAAAGCTATATAGAAAAGAGTTTCCTTTAAATTTAGTGGCCAGCGAAGTGGGCAAAGCCTGCTAGTTTCTTTGAATTGAGTGACAATTAATATTTTGAGAAATTTCATGCTTACTTTCACCATTTTAGTAATAAGCACTAGTAAAAGGTGAACCTCAGCACTAAATTTACAAACATTGGTTTGAGCTAAATTAACCTAAATTAATTCGAAATTTTCTTGTGAAAAGTTGAATTTTATTTTCAACAATGTATAAGACTGATTGCATACAATCCTACCTTCTCATTCCTTCTGTGGTACAGTATATATTACAGAAAGTGTGAGAGGAAAATTGTTTTTACAATTACATTTTACTCGGTTTTATACAGTAATTTTCCAGATAAAAATTTGAAAATGATAATTTTTTGATATATGTAACATAGAAATAATATCCGAATACTGTCTTTTAAAAACAGAAATTTGGTAAATTACATACATGTTACGTTTCTGATTTATTCCCTGACTCTTTTACCTCTATATTTCCCTATAACTGATAGTGGAAACCGTTCTTTAAAAAATAAAATCTGGTAAAATATATACATGTTACGGTACTTCTTTATTCCCTGACTCTTTTACCGCTATATTTCTCTATAATCTATCGTAGAAAAAATCTTTTAAAAACTAATATGTGGTAAAATATACACATGTTACGGTTCTTCTGTATTCTCTGACTCTTTTACTGCTATATTTCCCTATAACCTATCATGGGAAAATACCATAGAAGATTACAATTTAAATTTAGTGGTAAACGATTCAGGGGAGAAAGCAAAGCTATAGGATGTATAAAAATGTATTATAGGAAAAATTAAAAAGCACTCTATAACCCCGAAACACTGATAGAAAAATTTGTCTAATTGGCAACATTTTTATGGTGAAATGGTGAACAATTATTTTTAATTCTATATTTCAGTTTTTTTTTTTTTTTTTTTTTTAATATATAATAATTCTTTCTATTGTATTTGACAGCCTTTTATTTATTTTTTCTCCCTCAAGTTTTGCGGGTGATAAGTACAAAAGAAATATTTAATATTTATATATTTTTGAGTAACTTTAGTTTATATATATATTTTTCTTTTTTAATTGCTGTCCTTACTAACAAAGAAAATTAAAAAATATAATTTTGTAAGATTTGATTACAAATAAATTTATAAGTATTGCAAGTGCATAACATACTCTGCATGTTTATCAAACTTATTTGTACCTTAAAACTTGTCCTTTTTATTTCCCCTTTTAAGGTACAAACAAGTTTGATAAATATAATTATCGTCCTAAAATTAAGTTTATTGAAATATACTCTGCATGTTTCTTTTTTTTTTTTTTTTTTTTTTTTTTCCAGATAAACAGATATAAAACATCTGACAATAAGTAAATATAACTAGCATTTATAAGTTTTGATTATATAAATTCCTTTTTCAGTTTTTTAATTCAAATAATAAAAATTATTTCCACGTTGTTTCCTATAGAAAAGCAAATAATATAATAACAATAAATAAATTAATAAATTTTCCTTTTGTTGAATGCAGTATTTAAAATAATTTACTTTGTTCTGTGTCGCATAATCTGAAGAAAATATACTTCTTAAGCGTTATGGAAATGAAAGATAATTACTATCTTGTTTTTGCTAAATATGATGGTAAAGTCAATTAATATTATATTATCATAATACAGCAGGTAAACCAAACTATTCATTGAAATGATTATTTTACTATTTTGCTAAAATAACTATTTTTAGATTCATTTTTTAATAAATACCCGTAGTTAAAAAAAAAAAAAAAAAAAAAAAAAAAAAACTGTTTTTATGTTAAATACACTGATTTTAAAAGTAGTTTCTTTAGAATAAAAGCAGGTGAAAATAAATTCATATATATATATTTTTTTTTTTCCACTCTCCATCGCAGCATATAATTTTATTCGTCTTCAGTTATTCATCTTCACTTTTATTTCAGACTAGCGGTCTTTGCCCGCTTCGCTGGTCACTATATTTTAAGGGAACTCTTTTCTATATAGTTTTATGAAAAAAAGAGAAAATAATAATACTGAAATCGCTCAAAAGTTCGCTTTGGGTTCCCGCTACCTTCGGCAGCGCCTTGTTCGTCCTCGCATTCTGCGATACCTGTCCCTATTGCCTGCGACATTGACTTACCCGTGGGCTTCCATTTAGGTGCTTATCTTATATGACAATTTCGATACGGACAGTATCGAAAATTTTGAAGTAGCCCTTTATATTTGAATCCTAGTTATATATGAGCAACATTATACGTGATGTACATATAATATTTGCTTTCAAGTTATTCTCTATATTTATTTGATTTAATCGATCAACCATAGAATGACAGCAATTTCAAGCCAAATATAATATTACAATATGCTATGATCGGCTACTTCTATCGCTTGAGACAATTATTATTATTTTGTGGTTATATATACTTCATGCTTAGTTAATAGTAGTTGGTATATAGAAAAATAAATAAATTAATATGCAAACTTGATCATGGTACAGCCTTAATGCCCTTGGCGACTTTTAAAATTTTGTTGCCGTTTTAGACCAAAATATAATTTATGCGATTATTGTTCCTATACGCAAGCGAAGTGTGACGTCACTGACCGTCCGTGGATGCAAGAAAATGATTTCCTATGTTAATCGCCCGTTGGATTTTTTGTAAAAAATGATTAAAAATCGAAGAAAATTATTTCCTGATTTTAATCCCCATATTTGGGTACATATATGAATTAGTTATCATGTGCATGTGTTAGATTGAGTTATTTTGCTGTCAAATTGACAAAATTTTAATTTTAAATTTCAAAACTCTGTCGTTCTTGGCGCTTATTGTATTTGGTGATCAAAAATGTAATACGAAAATATACATGCCAGATGTATATTTTCGTAATATGCATTGTACGAAATATTGTTTCATATTATTCATTACTGTCTTAAAATAAGTTGTTAAAATAACCATGATTTTTGAAAGGAATTAAATTATGTTCGCCAAATAATTTGGCGATATTTTTTTTTTTTCTGCCAAGGATGACCGATATCAAATCTATTCCGCTACAACATATTAGTATCTTATATTAGATACTTTATTTAGACATTTGAAAACAAATTTGACTTCAAATTATGGTAGAGTATTTATCATTTCCCTTTTAATCAGTATATTAGTTGGATATTGCGTAAATATCATGCTTTGAAATGAAATGTTTGTGTTTGCAATCGAATATGGAAGTTTGGCATTTTTTTTTTCTAGAGTTTTGAAATTAAAAATTCAAATTTTGTCAATTTTACAACAAAAATAACCTAATCTTATGCATGGACATGATAACTAATACATATCTATACCTAAATACGGATATTAAAATCGGGAAATATTTTTCCTCGATTTTTAATAATTTTTTACAAAAAATCCAATCCAAATATTTTTCTTGCATCCACGAACGGCCAGTGACTTCATCACTTCGCTTGCGTATTTCTTTCTATCTTTTCCTTGGCGAAAAATGCCCGATCTACTTCAGCATCAAAATTATAAAAATTTGTCAAGAATTATCAATAAGAAAATACCTTTAATATATTGCTGAATTAGCGTTTATGCCAAGCGTGTTTCATCCGCCATACTAAAAAAAAAAAAAAAAAAAAAAAAAAAATCTGAAGTTGAGGTATATAAAAAAATGCTGTGAAATAAAATTCAGAAGAAATATGTTAGATTTGTAATATTACTATTTTATTTTAAAATTATAAAGTGTCATTTTCTTATCGACCAATTTAACATTTAGTAATTTCTTATTTTTCACGTGAAAGCATATTTCATTTTATGCTGAAAACAATAAATAAATACATCTCGTAAACTTTTTTTTGGCAACAATTAAAAATTTAAATGCCTTATATTAAGTCAATATAAGTCAATAAGTTTATTATTTTCATATTTTAATTAATTTTAAAGATTTTTTCAATTTTTTTTTCCTAAACCATCCCTGACCTATAAGAAAAAAAAAAACAAAAAAAGAATGATCGAAATCGGTCAAGCCGTTTACGATTTTATAAATAACATACAGACAAACATTCATTTTTATATATATAGATAATAGATGAAAAAGAATGATGAATGAACACTCATAATTTAAGGGGTATTTATTTACGAAATTCATTCATATATCCTTCACCGAAGATTATTTGTATTCATGGGATCAAAAATTCTTTCTATTATAACTTATCATAAAGTATTGACTAGAGAAAATATAATTAAATTTTCCATCCATTTTATCAAAGGGAATCATCTATCTTCATATTTTTATACACGACAGCTTAAAAGAAAATTCTGTCCATGTAAAAGTTCTTGTCGATATAAAGTAAAAGTAAAAGTTTTGGTACTTTTTTTTTTTTTTTTTTTTTTTTTTTACTTATATTAGATTTTTAGTTGAAATTTCTTTTAACACACAAATTTTGAAAGAGAATTTCTCGAACTTTAAACAAATATTTAAATGATTCACGTCAATCTTCATTTGTATAAAAGGTTCAACCTTTAAACTTTTAATAATTAAAAATTTGCGGTTAAAATTAATTTCAAATGAGTTTGAAATTTTTATAAAATATAATTGAAAAAAAAAAATTTTTCTTTTTTTGTCAGATATTGAATATAAATGTTATATTACTGAAATATAAGAAAAATTAAAAGAATATATCAAAAAAAAAAAAAAAAAAAAAAAAAAAAGAATTTTTCTGTAAATTTATACATTTTTCTTTTAATGATTAAAGGAAAATAAAATCGCAAAGATCGATTTAATCTTGATTTCTTGAAAAAAAAAAAAAAAAAAAAAAAAAAAAAAAAAGAAAAACATTTATGCTATTTTCAGTCTCATTTGTGCAGGGAAAATACTTTAAAATTGGATATGTAATTGCTTAATTTCTAAAATAATGATATGTTGGTTATTTTAAAGTATCGTAACGTTCTTTGGAAATATAAATGTTATAAATTGATCGTTAGCAGCATTTTATCAGTTTTGTTACACTACAGTAAACAATGATTTTCATTTTATTTGCTTATTTTATAGAGTATCGGTAAATTTTTACTTCAAAATATTTTATTTTTTTAACAGTTTTATTTTCTTTTAACTTGACTTTATTTACATTATTAGTTACAATATTTTATCTTTTCGAATGTAAAGAAATTAATATTTGTTCATTATTATCTGTAAAAAAAAAAAAAAAAAAAAAAAAAAAAGCTAAAAGGAGGAGACGGGAGATTATTATTTAAAAAAATCATTAATATAATTAATTTAATACATAAAAAACTTGATTGTATTATAAAGAACAGAAAGTATAATAATTGCAAATGAATTTAGACATCTTGAAATTTTAAATTGATTGTATTCTAAAGAATATTAAATATTATAATTAAAAATGATTTTAGACATCTTGAAATTTTCAATTTCTAATTATTTCTAAAATTTTATGAGGACTTTTGAGAAAATTAAGACTTGATCATCGTATATTTGCATTAGTTTTCTTAAAAATTTCCTGAGTTACGATCTCTTTAAAATATAATTCTTTAACAAATTTCGTATTTGAAAAAGATTTAATTTTTCCCATAATTTTTTTAAGATATTTAATTTTTCACATCATGTTCTTATTATGTAATTCTCTTTAATACGTTTTTAGAAAATTAGTAAAACTTTTCAAACAAACGAGTAAGTACATACGAGTAATTAATATATATGTATATATATATATATATACATGTGTGTGTGTGTGTGTAGTAAAATTTCTTTCATAATTCATCATTAAAATTGCCATAATTTATTATGAACTCACAATTTTTTAGCAGTTTAAAAACATGTAAATGGATAAGCATAATATCTATTTTAGAACAACGGTGCAACAATAAAAGTGAAAGTTTTATTATTTATTTGTTTATTTGTTCATTTTTTACATTATAGAAAAGAAAAGAAAGAAGAAAGTTTCGTTGATACAAAAGAAAAGGCGAATTTCTTGAAAACATCATTAGAATTAAAGACGTTGCAAACGAAAACATTGATGAAAAAAATGTTCTCATAAGATCATTCCTTCGTGACTCATTTAAGGGACATTTATCTAGATAAAATGGCTTTAGCCCCAACATTTTTCTTTCTCTTTCATTTTTGTAGATGTTGCTGTATGATAAAATGATAATAATGATAATAATGATGATAACATTGTTTATCTTCTTTAATGATGAATATTAATACTTTTATAATTGAATTTTAATATTTTTATAATGAATATTAATACCACGAATCACCTTTTCTTACTTCAATAATACTTAAATTAACGCGACTTATTAAAATTGCAACTATAACAGAATATATAAAATGTCTGTTTAATTGTTTATTCGAAACAACTTCCTTTTCCGAACAAGTATCAATGAAAAATACATCGGCAGAGTCATATTACATTCTATTTCCTTAAATATAAATAGTAATATGTCTTTTAATTAAACCAATTTACACAAGTACAGTCGGTAACAAAAGTGTTCGAACACTAGCAAAAATTCCTATATAAAAAAAGTACGCTTAATACAGTTTTGCTAAATAAATCTTTGCCGAATCCTGTTCTTAGAGTGACAAAGAACAGGATTCGACAAGGATTTATTTAACAAAACAGTATTAAGAGTACTTTTTTTAGACAGGAATTTTTGCTAGTGTTACGAGACTTTTATTACCGACTGTATATTCGGAAATATTTTGACAAATGAACATCTAAAGAAAAATAGAGTGAAGAGTCTATAACAATTTATAAATTTCTTTTGCGATTTGTTTATCTATTCTATTATATATATATTGACTTAGATAATACCTTTTTTTTTAATACAAAATAAAACAAATGTAAACATTTTTTTTTTTTTTTTTCACATCAAGTTAAAATCTATATTAATAAAATCAGAGTTTTGTCTGTAAATTTGTCGGAATCAAAAAATTTTGCGATATCTTCACGTTTCACACCCCATGAAACCCGAAAATGACTTCAGAAAATTTTGCCTGTGTGTGTCATCGTGTCTGTATGTCGCTTTTTTTGTCCGGGCATCACTTGAGAACAGCTGGACGGAATTCAACGGCGCTTGGCAGGAATTTAGGTCTTCACACAACTTAAAATTATATCTATCAACTTTTCAGAAATTCCCCCCCCCCGTTCCTCCCTGGGTGGTAAAAGACTAAAACACGTTTGTCCGGGCATCACTCGAGGACGGTTGGACGGAATTCAAAGGCGCTTGGCAGAAACTTAGGTCTTCACCCAACTTAAAATTATATCTATAGAAATTCTCAAAATTGTGATTAGTGTTTAAATTGTGGGTAAAAAATGCCTGCGCATGCGCCATAAATATTTTTTCACTAAAACGCTTTGAATGGAAAAATAAAATATAAAAATAAATTTTTAAGATGAAGACTTTTTTATTCGCGTGATTCGGACTACAAATTATGAAAAGATTGAAATGAAGTATTGCTATCTAAATTCCATACTTTAGTTAATTTTAAAAAATCTAATTGTCGTATCGAAAAACTGTTTACACCCCACGATACAGAAAAATCACCCCTTTCATTTGGTACTGAATTTGTAAAGGTAGGTATGATATTTCTAATTTATTTTTCCCTTTTTCCGTTGCCACTTAAATTTCATACTTTAGTTATTTTTTAAAAATCTAATTGTCGTATCGAAAAACTGTTTTCACCCCTGGATTCAGAAAAATCTCCCCTTTCATTTGGTATCAAATTTATAAATATAGGTCTGATATTTCTAATTTATTTTACCCTTTTTCCGTTTTCAACCCAGATTCGGTAAAGGTTTTATATTTATATATACGTATTTATATATTTTTTTTATTTTCCAGAAATAAAAGGAAATATTTTTATTTTCACGTGACTAACAATAAAAATTAGAGAGAAAAATAAATAATTGACCTACAAAAGTTGGTGATTTTCTTTTTCTTTTTTTTTTTTTTTTTTAATCAGGAATTTGTATGCGGATAAATATTTTCATAGAAATATTTGGCATTAATTTAATATTTTTATTTAATTAAGCAGTACTTTTCTTTCCTGCAGTAAAACAAAAATTTTTGTTGTTATTATGTACCTTATGAGGTTCTTTTATGTTCTCCCCTTAATTGTAAATGATTATAATTTGGTATTTATTAAGATTTTTTATTTTTATTTTGAAAATATCAGAAAAGAGTTATCTTATTTTATTATTTTATTTTATTTTATTTATTTATTTATTTTGTGTATGAAACAGCTTTAGTATCGGATCCCTTTGGCAAAATTTGAAGTTCGGCTCCGAAGTAGCTCGGACGTTTCTCGCCAAGATCTTTAATTGCACAATTGAGATAGCCAATTCAGTTCATCGCAAAAATGGCTTAAAATATTTAAAGTCACCAAAGGGGTCCCGTACTAAAACTGTGCTTTTTGTATTTATTTATTTATAAAATTTTCTACTAAAGACTTCTGTGGTCACTAAATTTGGTGCGTAATTGTATGCATCCGGCACTTATTGTAACTAGATTTCACGAAATTCGAAATCCCCCCCCCCCCTTCTCGGAGTCGTAGGGCAATAAACATGTGTAAAAACATGTTTTTCCGTTAGAATTATCTTAAAATGGCGAATTTTAGTATGTAGATATTGATTAAGTGTACGCTTTATGTACATTAGTGGGATTTTGCAAATCTTCGAGCTCACCCGCTGAGGAAGGGGGAGTAAGAAGTGGGTAAGTTGCTGCCGAAGGCAGTGGGGACCCAAACTCCTCACGTTGCGAGCGAGAAAACCTCTACCCATCACAGCGAGAACTTAGGCTATTAATAAGGATATGGGATTTTGACAACTCGTTTAAGTTTAATGTCCAGCGAAGCGTGCAAAGCCTGCTAGTAGGTAATAAAAATAAAATGGATAAATATGATAAAGAACCTGCGAAAGAAATTTTTAGAAAGTAATAGGCATCAATGCCTATGTTCTGAAGCCCATGTTATTTTAGGGCTAAATTTAGTAACGAAATTAATTACTTATTACCTAATGTCATACCTTTAATTCCGTTTTTACATTTAAAATATTTTCAGTCTTTTTTTTTCTTGTTTTCCAAAATCTAATTTTTTAATTATTTATGACCATGTTTTTATTAACTTCGATTCTTGTGTGTTTGTCAGGGAGAAAGCTTGCAATCGATTTTTAACTAACTTCCCGACTAGCTAAACATTTGAAACTTTCACAGTAGCTCAGAACCCGGTGACAACACAAAACTTCGAAGTCAGATTTTCGAATTTTCGAATAGTTTTCTTTTAATTAATTAAAATGTGAAAATGATAAGCTCCTAATAGCATTTTAAATAGCCATTAAAATATTAACTATAATTTAATTGTTTCCAAAAAAAATTTACGAGTTCATTTTCTTTCGACCTAAAAATAAATACATTTAATTAAACGTGAGCGTTAAAAAATTGTTAAAAGTTAAATTATGCATGTGGCAAAAATTGACGTCGTTGTCATTTTAAAGATTTTCTACACAATGATAAAGTGCTAATGTAGTTCATGATGCAAATATATGTTGTTCGGAAAGGATTAATATTTTATTTTTAAAAGCAACTTTTTTTTTTAAATTCAAATTTCCGGTAACTCTTTAACCAATCACATTAGAACATCCATCTTTGGAATATCGATAATAAAAATTTTCTCGCCAAAAGTCGCCAAAAAAGTCGCCAAGGGCAAAAAGTTGTCAAATTTGGCGCCAAATCCATTACCTGCCTATTGGAGCTTTTTAATGCGTTTTAAAGAGAAGTTTAAGCTATTTTAAAGCGAAAAATAGCTGGAAATGCAGAAAATTGACATTTTATCAACATACTAAGCCTCTTTGAAAGAATTTATACAAAAATAAATACAATTATACAAGATTACATCTTAACAAATTTTTGAAGATAGCACGCGATCATATTTTTATCATGTTTTTATTAACTTCTATTCTTGTTTGTTTGTGTGTTTGTCTGGTACAAATCTTGCAATCTATTTTTAACTAACTTCCCTACTAGCTGCACATTTGAAACTTTCAGAGTAGCTCAGAACCTGATGACAACACAATACTTCGAAGTCAGATCTTCGAATTTTCGAGTCGCCAAGGGCCAAAAATCACCAAATTTGGCGCCAAATCCATTACCTGCCTATTGGAGCTTTTTAATGCGTTTTAAAGTAAAAATTAAGCTATTTTAACGCGAAAAAGCGCTGGAAATGCAGAAAATTGACATTTTATTAACTTACTAAGCCTCTTTGGAAGAATTTATACAAAAATAAGTACAATTATTTACAATTTCGTAACAATACGCATTGATAAAGTGCTAATGTAGTTAGTTCTATAGCTATGATTCAACAGAAAATTTAAAAACATGGTTTATAAAAAGTTTTTTATCTTATAATTATTTAATTTTTAAGCTAAAATAGGCGAACAGTGAACTAAGTCTATTTCACACACTTCATAGCTTCAAAATGAAATAGGATAGGTGCTCCAGTGATTTACATGCTCCAGTAATTAACATCTTCCCCGATATAATTAATAAATAAAAAAGAAAATAAAAGCAAATAATTTACACATCAGAATTTCAACGTTGTTTGCCAAATATCGGATCATAGAGTGCCTATTACTAGTAAAACGAAAAACTATCAGTGTGAAACACTGGAGCATAGGGGGCCAATTACTGGTAAAATGAAAAACGGCAGTATCAATTACTGGAACACTGAGCGAGTGTAAAATAAAAATTCCTTAAAAAAAAAAAAATTATCAAATGTATATATTTTAACATATATGTGGTTCTGAAAGTCTTTCATGCCATAATTTAAGATTTCCAAAAATAGTTTCTGATGACTAAAACATTAAAAACATCAGAAATTACTCTAAAAGTGTCAGTCGCTTTTGGAGCACTTACGCTACCAAATATTAAAAAAAAAAAAAAAAAAAAAAAAAAAAACTATTTTTGGATTAAAAAAACAAATGATTGGATTGTTTTATGATTGTGAATTTTTTGAATGTTAAAACGGTATTATTGTTCGTGTAGGTATTTAAACGATTATTTTCAGTAGATACCTAAGTTTGAATGGCATGTGTTCCGAAAGGAAAGTTTCTAAATAGTCCTAATCTGTATTGACGCTATTTTCGAATATATATATATAACTCCGGACGGTCAGGCCGACAAACAACATCTGAGATCAAATTTGGTACTTCCCGCCTACTAGCTTTGAGCCTCTTGGGTGGAAATGTTAAAATGCAATTTTAAAAATATCTATTAACCCTTTCAGTCGCAGTGTTCCCGCTGATGGAACACCTAATTTTAATTCTCAAGTGCAAAAACTCATCCCGGAAATTTTTTAGCAAAAATTTACATTTATAACAAAGCAGAAAAGGCCATTTTTTTAACATGAAAATTTCAAATTTCTTGTATTTAAATTATGTTTGTAAATTCCGGTGGCACTGTAATTTAAATGATCCGAATTACCTTGCGCCGCAAAGGGTTAAAATACTCCGGAATAAATTGAAATGTTGGGATCTATGCAACTTTTACGAGTTTTTGTTGTCGATAATGTTTTCTTATAAAGTGATTTATTTATTAAATTAAATATTTTTTTAATTTAATAAGGTTTACTTACAGATGTTTCAAACCGAAAATTTCTCGAAAAGGAACAATGCTAATTTTTTATTTTTTAAATGTTTATGATCAGTTATGTGTCTAAAATCCATTTTAGGTTGATTTCTTTAGAAATCGACCTATTGCAATCACTTCGTTTATCTATACATATATAGGGGAGACCCGTGTACCTAGGGCCGCTTTTTTTCAATGCCCAAAAACAGAGTCCTTGATCTGTTTAAAATTATCAAACTGATATGTACATATCATTAGGACTAATTACTTCCAATTGGGATTAATATAAGTACCTAAAATAATAAATTCCGACAAATAGAAGGTTTTTTAAAAAACTTCTCTCGTGGCCCTAGGTACAACACCCTCATTGTACCTGGGGCCAGACCTCACTGTACCTAGGGCCATTCTCTCAAATTTAGATTTCACTTTGTAATGAATAGAAAATAAACATATAAACATGTATTTTATAAAAGAAACAATATCAAGTGATATATTTATTTATCATTTAATAATTATCATGTTGTTGCCTTAATTTAAAACACGAAATTTTTCACACACACCCCCTTTTTTATTTCTTTGAGATATTTTTTCAATTTCTTTTCTTTTCTTTTTTTTTCTGGAGTGTCTCTTGGATTTCTAGATCTCTTTGGTTTTCGGTCACATCTTGTCTTTGATATGGGAGGTTTTGCTTTAGGTAAAGGTTTTGCTTAGGTTCGTACTTGTTAAAGCATAACGCACGAAAAGATGTTAGATGTTGAAGGTTTCGAAATTTCAACAGGACACAAATCAGAGACATCCAATTCTATCACTTCCTTCGTGGAACCCTTTTTTTTTTTTTTTTTTTTTTTTTAAATTGTGGAGGGGTCTTGTCTTTCAGTCACATTTGAACTTTAAATATTCATCCTCAGTGAATGTGTTTTGATTTATTGGCTATATGCCGGATCCACGAAAGCCTGAAAGAATGTTTACAGGAGTAAAAGACGATAGATAGGACTTGCCAACACTTTCAGCAATGTCATATATAGTGATTGGTTTACCAGGTTTTGCCAGCATCCAATTACTACAGGCTCTACAGTGTTTCTTAACATTTTCTCGAACGCTGACGTAGAATCACGTCATTTGAAAATATGAAACTCCACCAGTGGGCGTTTCTTTTACAATTTGTATGTTATTTGTTTCTAAAAAATATACACAATATTCATATTTGTACAATCAGTATACTATGGATACAAATACTTTAATTAGAGAGAGAGTATGATTATAATGCATATCCATTTGTAATATAAATGTGAATACGGAAAATTTTGTTTTGAAAAACTGTAACTTATGAGAAAAACGCCCACAGGCGCACTTTACTGTCAAAAAGACAAAAACATGTGGTCTCGAAAGTGTTAAAAGGTCCAAACACACTGGCCCTAGGTACAGGGCAGCGATGTGGCCCAAGGTACAAGTTTTGGTAACTTCATTCAAAATGCCTTCCACTAAAAAATCCACATGCAGGGAGGACTAATTAAATATATCATTTATTACTCAATATAACAAGCAAAATTATACACTAGAAATAAAGGTAAAATATTTGACTTGCCTTTCAAAAATAGCAAAAGAGATGAGCTGCAAAATTTTACTTCAAACCATGTAAATTCGTTTTCTACATGTAACTTTTCAAAACTCTCTCCTAAAAAATTCCAAAGTAGTTGTAAAAATAGCAATTGGTGTTGTTACTCGCCGAATTGAGTATTAAAACTTAAAATTAAATATTATTCAAATAAAGTGGGGTGGCCCTAGGTACATGATGGCCCTAGGTACACGGGTCTCCCCTATATATGGGTCATTCTCTGAAAAGTGGTCATTTCATGTCCCAGTAGTCTTGAGGGTATATTTTTAAAAGCACAAAAACAAAAAGCTGTTTAAACTATCAATATTAATTGGTTTTACATATAAACTGTTATTATTTGGTTATTGGAATTCAAATAAAATTTTAAAATAATTTTTAAAATGCAAAACGTCATTCCCTCACTGTGTCCCCATACCCACATCTAAGTAAATAAAATGGTTTCTATAGTATTAAAGCATGTATATTTGAATTATTTGAATTAAAAACTTATTAAACATACTTTAATAAATATTTATCCATTACTCTATATTTATATATTATGCAACGAAAGAAATTAGAATACTTTTAATTGTTGTCCCTGGTAACAGATATCATTCCCTCATGAAACTATAATGACATCCTTACTTACTGTATAATGATAGCACATACTTTATATAAGTCAAACTTAATTTATATACCAGCAAAGTAAAGAAATCATTTTTAATTCTGTTGGACACATTTTATAATGAATAGCATATGGCTCTCAAACGTTAGATTGAAATACAGTATTTTTATTATACGTCATTCCCTCACTCATTATAAAGTTAACTAAAATAAATCAAAATTGCTTTTTTATGATGTTATATTAATAAAAATATGTTTTAATAAATATTTAGTGTTTGAAAATATAACTAAACTTAATAATATTTTTATAAAGTAGTTTTTAGAAGAAATTTGTCATTCCCTCACAGTCATTCCCTCATTTTTCTAATTAATAAAAGTAATTGCTATATGAAAAATTATCAGATACAGTTTGGTTTATATTATTTTTTTTATTAATTGTAACACATGTGTACATGTACAAAATTAAAAAAAAATTTGGAGCAATTTTATTTGGACTAAGGTTTTATCTTTTTTACTTAAAAAAAAAAAAAAAAAAAAAAAAAAAAAAATGCCCACTTTTCAGAGAATGACCCATATATATAATATATATAGTGAAACTTTTGTCATCACGATAACTCCCGAAATAATACTCGAAATCAAACCAAATTTGGACAGTGAACTAATCTTATAAATATCTTGGACGAGTTCGTTAACCAAGTTGCTCCGACTTTTTTTTTTTCAAGTGGCGGCCACTTGAAAATTTCAAACCGACATTGTAAAAAGCATATTTAAAGCAATATTTGCTTGAATTTTGATGTAAATACAGTCCACATAAGGGTATCAATGAAGTTTATTAATAAATTTTATCCGCTATTTTTAATAAAGTGGCAGATATTTTAAGTTAAGCAGGACCACTTGAAATTTGGCTACCACTTGAAAATTTAAAATCACTATAACTTTCGAAATAATACTCCAAGTCGAACCAAATTTGAACAGTGTCTTAAGTTATCTTATAAATATCTTAGATGAGTTTACTAACCAAGTTGCTCCGCCCTTTTGTTTTCAAGTGGAGACCACTTGAAAATTTCAAATTCAAATTGTAAAAAGCGTATTCCGCAATTGTTTTAAATTTCATGTAAATACGGACCACATAAGGGTTTAATAATATTTATTAATGAAATTTATCTGTAATTTTTAATAAAGTGGTTGATATCTTAAGTTAAGCGGGGCCACTTGAAACCACGCTACCACTTAAAAATTTAAAATCACAATAACTTCTGAAATAATACTCCAAATCGAACCAAATTTGGACAGCGTCTTAACCTATTTTATAAATAACTTAGATGAATTTGTTAACCAAGTTGCTCCACCACTTTGTGTTCAAGTGGAGACCACTTGAAATTTTCAAATTCAAATTGTAAAAAGCGTATTCCGAATTTGTTTTAAATTTGATGTAAATATAGACCACATAAGGGTCTCAGAAATGTTTATTAATGAAATTTATCCGCCATTTTTAATAAAGTGGCGGATATCTTAAGTTAAGCGGGACCACTTGAAATCAGGCCACCACTTGAAAATTTAAAACCATGATAACTTCCGAAATAATACTCCAAATGAAACCAAATTTGAACAGTGTCTTAACTGATCTTATAAATATCTTAGATGAGTTTGTTAACCAAGTTGCACCACCATTTTGTTTTCAAGTGGAGACCACTTGAAAATTTCAAATTTAAATTGTAAAAAGCATATTCCGAAATTGTTTGAATAGTGATATAAATACAGACCACGTAAGGATCTCAATGAAGTTCATTAATAAACTATATCCGCCATTTTTAATAAAGTGGCAGATATCTTAAGTTAAGCGGGGCCACTTGAAATCAGGCTCTCACTTGAAAATTTAAAATCACGATAACTTCTGAAATAATACTCCAAATCGAACCAAATTTGGACAGTGATATTATCATATAATTATCTTGAATGTTTTCACTGGGCAAATTGTCCCGACATCTTGTTCCAGCCACTTGAAATCACACTGCCACTTGAAAATATGCCACACGATAACTTTTAAAATACTAAACAGATTCAAATAAAAGTTGGATAGTGAACTTAGGGTTCAAATATCTAGGATAAGGTCACTTGGTGACTTGATCCGCAATTTTATTTCAAAGTGGCGGCCACTTGAAAATTTGTCATTATGAGAACTTTAGTAATACAGAATCAATTCGCATCAAATTTGGGTAGTGGATTTATCATTCAAATATCTCACTTAAGTTCGCTGGGCATCTCACTCAACTTTTTTTTACAAGTGGTGCCACCTGAAAATTTCTTATGACGATAATTTTTAAAATACTGATTTAATTTGAACTAGAACTAGAGAATGAACTTATCATACAAATATACTGGATAATTTCGATGGGCAAGTTGTTTTGTCATTTTGTTTCCAAGTTGCAGCCACTTAGACTGTCACTTGAAAATTTGCCATAATAATAACTTTTGAAACACGGCACTGATTTAAACCACAGTTGGACAGTGAACCTATGCTTCAAATATCTTGGATGTGTTTGCTGGGCAACTCGTTCCACTGTATTGTTTCCAAGTTGCGACCACTTGAAAATTTGTTATCACGGTAACTTTAGAAATACTTAATCAATTCAAATCAAAGTTGAAAATTGGATTTATTATACAAACAACAAAAATCTAGAAAATTCACGTAACTCGTGAACCAATCACGTTATTGCGTCCATCTTTGGTATATCGATAATAAGTATTTTCTCACCAGAAGTCGCCAAATTTGGCGCCGAATCTATTACCTGCGTTACTATATCTTCTTAATGCGTTTTTAAGGAAAATTTAGGCTATTTTAATGCTAAAACAAACTAGAAATGCAGAAAACTAATATTTTTATCAACTTACTAAGCCTCTTTGAAAGAATTTCTACAAATTATTTTCAAATTATTTTCTAAATTATTTTCAAATCTGCAACGATATTTTAGATGAGCAACTTTCTCTGCCATTTTGATCGAAGTGGCAGTCACTTAATTTTTCAACACGATGACTTTTGAGATTTCGAATTAATTCGAACTATATGTGTACAGTAGACTTATCTCACAAATACATTTCATATATTTGTCAACTTATCCCACCATTTTGTTTCCAAGCGTCGGCCACTTGAAAATTTTGAATTCACATAAAAATGTATTTATGAACTGATTTGCTTAAAACTCCATATGTGCGTAGCCTACATCAATATTTCTACCAAGTGCATTAATAATTTGTAGCCGCCATTTTGAATCAAAATGACGGCTGCTTGATAAGGAAAAAGAAATCAACCTACCCTTCCGAATAAGCCGGAAGGACTTGTTTAAAATTAGTTTAGTAATTTTTAAAATAAATTAAGTAGTGAACGTTAAAGGGTTAAGTAATGAGCAATTTTATTAACACATTCCTTTACCGAATAACAGGGGCTTTGGCGCAGAAAATGTAAGGGGTAAATAAGATCCATATTAAAAAGACCTAAATCAATATTTCGAATTTACTTAAATTGAAGAGAGTAATGCACGCAATATATTAAGCATTTACAAAATCTTGCGAATATTTAGTGCAATATTAATTTAATTGCATACTGAATCAGCAAGATTTAAAATATTTGTTAATTTTAAAAATGTTAGCAATGTGATGTCTCTAATAATATTAATACTCCTTATCACATACAGAAAATCCCTAAACATGGAAAGTAACGCTTTTAATTTTAGTTGAAATATTTACGAATGGTACGTACAACTAAATAATCAAAATCATCACATTTAATATTTCACATTTTGTCTATACAAATTGAAGTATACTTCTGTGTAATGCATTTTTGGAGAATAAATAAAACTTTTTCGAGTAAACAAAATATAATAAAGCATATTTAAATTTATTAGAAAATTTGCCGTCATTTAATAAGGATGCACAGATAGGCATTTTTAACAATTTAAATGCGTACAAATGCATACGCATACCTTCTTCAGAGCAAAAATAAAAATCCTTTTTTTTTTTTTTTCCTTCTTTCAACACCAGAAAAAAAGAGAAAGAAGGATTTGTTCATCCAAAAGAGAAGGCAAAATTTTTGGAAACATCATTAGAATAAAAGACGTTGCAAACGAAGACGTTGGAGAAAAATTGTTCTCATAAGATGACTCCTTCGTGACTCATTTGAGGGCATTTATCCGGATAAAATGGCTTTAGCCTCAACTTTATCTTTTTCTTTCATCTTTGCAGATGTTGTTGTGTGGTAAAATAATAATAATAATAACACTTTTATTTCTTGTTAGCCATTTTTAATCTTTTAGTATAAATATTACAAATTTATTTTTTCCTCACTTAGAATAATAGTTGTTACCATCACTTACTGAAATCATAACTGTATAACAGAATGTAAAAAAAAAAAAAAAAAAAAAATCTATTTAGCTGCTTTTTGGGAATAAGCTTTCCTTTCAGAGAGAATTTAAGTGCCCGCTTTACTCACCGTCGCTGAAAGCCGAAGCTAATGTTATTCTATGGGAAATTTTCTTTACAACTAATACATATTTTTAAATTCTATTTTCACATTCTGAAAATTCCCAACTGTTAAATTGACGGACCTTTTATAAAAAATTATTATTATTATTATTATTATTATTATTATTATTTTGTAGCTGCAAAATACGAATTTTCAATATGTGAAATTTTCCATTTTGCAATTTCAAAAAAAAAAAATAAATAAATAAATAAATAAAATTAAAAATAAAAATAAATAATAAATAAATAAATAAATAAATAAAAATTACCGTCAGTTTAACGTTTGGGAATTTTCTGAATGTGAAAACAGAATTAAAAAATATGTATTAGTTAATAAGTTATTTGTAAAGAAAATTTCCCATAGAATAACACTGGCTCGGGCTTCCGGCGACGGTAAGTGAACAGGGTTAAGAAAACGAGAGTTGATTGGATTAGTTTTTTTTTTTTTTTTCTATGAGGTTTTTTTATTTCCTCATCATACTATATGTATTGGCAACCGTAATTTTCTATCTTTATTATTGAAAATATACACGTTCTAAAATTATGGGGAACCCGAATATCACAAGAGGTATGTAGTGTCCATTTATAGATTAGCCAGCTCATTAATCCATTAGTTAGTTTGACAGTCTCTCTACTCGTTGACATTATCTCAAGAACAGTTTATTGTAAAAAAAAAAATGTTTGGAACAGTTTAAAATGATCACTTAAGATGCTGACAGATTAGGTATAACGTAGCTAAGCCTCGGCGATAGCTTTAGGACCTTTATGCCGCCCACATTGACTTTCAATATAAAATCTAATACATTGCTGAAATACACAGAAACGTTACCATAAATATGTAAGAGGGCAAAAAGAAAGATAGGTTTTTATATTCCTCGAATTTTGAAAAAATATGACTTGTAGTATAATAATAAATGAATAAATAAATGATCAAATATACAATCGAATCTCGTTAACGTGAATCTCAATGGGGATAAAAAATCCGTCCATGTTATCAGTAGTTCATGCTATCAGTAACAAATCTTCAGTTAACTAAAATAATCTTCATTTTTACGGGGATTGTAGAAACAGTTCATGTTAAAAGTAATTCACGTTAACAGTGTTCACGTTAACGATGTTCGACTGTAGTAACAAAATACATGTATGTTCACATAACAAGTCATATCAAGTTTATTTACCTAATTCACTATATTTTATATGCATTTAACACTTTCCAACTAAGTTAAAAATTATTTATGTCGTCAGTTTGTCTGTCCACTCTAAAGTCTGTAAATATTTCCAGAGTTTCTTCGTACTTTTATACGTTATTTATATTCACTGTGGCATCTTTCTTATTGAAAATGGTGTAAATAGAGCAACTGGTTTCTGTACAGGAAGACTCAAAAGAATGCAAATGCTTTGCGTACCTTTGCACTTTACAAATTAAAATAAAATTGACATTTAATATTCGTTTTGAAAGGGAAATAAAGTTGTATAAAAATTGCATGATTAGCATAAAGGTTAACGGTGCCACAGAAAAATATTCCGATGCATTAAGTACAGTGACTGTTATATTTTTTTATGTGTGTGTGTGTGTTAAGACATTTTAACATTTACCAAAAAAATTTAAAAAAAAAAAAAATGATTGGGATTTCAAGTAGCTTATATGTGTGTAAACACTTACACTTCCGCAGATCATCAGAATTTCTTATAACTGATAAATGTTATTCAAATTTACTATGACATATGCCCTAATTTAAATGGTAGAAATACCACAAGTGATTTGTGTTGAGGGATGCTTAATACAATGCCTATGCAACAAAGCGTATGAAATGCATTTAAATAAACCCTATTTAAATACCTTTGTACAGCACAAATCCGAATTAAATAGGCATTTATTTTTACAAAAAAAAAAAAATTTCTATAGAATACTTACTGCATGCTTAACATTAAAGTTTACAGGCGACACAAAAATTTTCAGATACATTAAGAGCTATAAATGGTAATGGCTGCTATTGTAATTTTGCTTGTGTTTAGCGTTTCTAACACTTTTAATCATGGTTTAAGAGTGATTATGAATTCAAATACTCTATATATCTGTGTGTCCGTCTGCGTTCACATTTCTAATGATAGTTATAGAATGAATGCCTTGAAATTTATTTATATTATTCAAAATTATTGTTACCGTTGTTGTTTTCTATTAACAGCAGTACAAATAACGCTAATTAGTTTGAATATAGGAACACTCAAAATATTTCTGATTCATTATTGTCTATTGGAGGTATACTTTAAAGCATATTTTGCTATCTTTATAGTACATACAATATAACGATATTAATGATATTTTTAAAAGACACAGAACAAAATTTTTTATGATAGGATTAGCATGAATAGTTAATTTGCTCGTCTCACAAAATTGTTCTGATTTATTAGAAGGCATAAGGGGAAATTGTTCAATGTAAATTTTTTGTGGAGTGAGGCTCTTTTTCTTTTTTTTTTCATACGTCCTATGATGGCTTATGCGAAGTTTAAATGATATATAGGACTACATAAAAACAATCAATCTACTGCTTATTCTTCAGAAATAAAACTATATAGGTGCTTTTGTGAGATACATTACTGCATAGCTAAAAAGAAAATGCATGTTTGTTAATTAAATGTAATCACTACAAGTATAAAAGCAATCCATTATATGATTTTTTCCCCTTTTAAATTAAATAAAAAAAATATAAAAGTAATTTTTACAGCTTTGTTCTTTTCCAACTAAAATTAAAATGCTTTTAAGGTGTCATCAGGGAGACAAATTACTATGTTTTATTAAAAATTTATGCAATGCAACGTGTATGTTAAATAGGAAAATGTTTATATTTTATTTTAATCGACTGAAAGAAATCTGCTTTTTAATATAGCTATCGATGGTTATATAAATAGAATTAGGTCAATGCTTGAAATCAACTACGAATGTAGGAGTTGCGCGCTCGTTTATTGGAACAGGTGGATTCTATTTTTGCACAATTTTATTTTGGTCGTACAAAACTTCATCGTTCTCATTTGGCCATCACCATCCCCACTCCTCCTTTCTGACTACGGTGGACATGTGAATCACATTACCATCGGTTTCAACATTTTTTTCTAAGATACTAAAAGGTTGAATTAGCTAACAGAATTGCATATGCATTAAAAATTCTTAAATAATTTGGCAAATTTCTCTTAAGGTATAGAAAAAAATCGTTTCCTAATATCAATTTAAAAAGAATTTTTTTTTTTAACTTTCTTTCTTTTCTTTTTTTTTTTTTTTTTTTTTTTTTTATAAAGAAAATAATCCAGTTATCCCTTTTGCAAACAATTGAATTTTTTATTTACTTTGCAGAAACATACTTAAACCAATTTTCAAAAGATTTGATTCACTAAATTCAATAAACGGTAAATTTCAAGAAAATTTTTCCGCATTTCAATATAGTCGAGATTGCTTTTTCTCTAAATGGTGTTTTCACAAGATAGATTAGTCTAAATTGTTTATTTTGTAGGTTAATAAAGAGAAACAGGCAATTTTTGTAAAATAAAGGTTCAAGGCTTTAATGAAAATTGTAATACGAATCATACATGATACGTAAGGATATTACCCAAAATGCCAACTACACTTATTACATTCATGGTTTCACACTGCTTTTAAAACAGTTTACGGAATTTTTGAAGAAATTTTAAAAAATTCATTTAATAATTTTATTGAACCGCATATTTTTTAATGACGTAAATTAAATGACGTTTTAAAATGTTTCCCTAATACAAATTATTACATAAGTTTTATATAAGTTTTATAAATATTAAACTTTTGTTTGCATTTATGAAAATACTGGAGCATTATATTTAACATTACGAACATTTTTAAATACACACAATGTATATAATATTTCTCTCACATGCACCAGTTACGATTGAATTTTGTCGAGACAATACAAGAGTGACGTAAGGTGCTGTCTGATAGGTCAACCGAGCCGCCTTCCGCGTGGCTCGGAAACTTGGCAACAGTTCAAGCGGTAGACAGCGCCACCTGATACAAATTGCGCGACTTTTTTATTCAACAGCCACCAAAAATTTTTAAAAGTGGGATTTGATATACATAATAGGCGAATAGAATAGAAGAAACGTCAATTATATATATCATATATCACTTCTTAAAATTATTCGTGACAGTTAAATAAAAAAGTCACGCAATCTATACCAGATGGCGCTGTCTACCGCTTGAACTGTTGCCAAGTTTCCGAGCCACGCGGAAGGCATCTAATTTAGGAGGCTGTGCTAGAATGACCAAAGATGATACAAAAAGCAGCGCGACAAAACTTTAATCTAATCACTTGAAATACACATTTTCTTAAAGAAATTAAAAAAATATTAACTTTTTTGTGCTGAAACATGTGCTCAAAATCTCATATTTAGTATATTTGAAGAATTTAAAGCCAGTTAGACAGGGCATTTATGGTTAGTTATTCCGCAGAGCGATAATAGTGCCATCTATTTGAAAAACATCAAAATAATCTTAATAAGATACTAATCATTGAAAATTAAAATTATATATTTTTTTAGATTTTTCATTCTACAAATAAAACAGACGCTTCTTTCTTTTTCTTTTTCTCTTTATTTTGCAGATACATTTGTTAACTATGGAATTTCTACTGTATGTGGTACTACGGTCATTTAATTACGTCCATTTTTACGAAATATTTGATTTTTAATATACTAATAATTTAAATTAAATCTAAGAATTTTTATCTTAGTAACGGGAAAAAAATATTTTTTAATTTAAATTATAACGCAAATACCAAAGATTTAAATATCTTTTACTGGAAAAAGAAAAAAAAAAAAGTTCATTGATTTTATTTATGAGATGCTTCTAAAAATCATATTAGGTATGCAGGTGTTTCGCAGATGTTCTGCGCGAGAAAGGCTAGTACATCAGTAATATTTAAAAGTAATTTAGTTAAACTGATGTTTCTAATATTTATCTGAAAAATAAAAATAAAAATTACATATTTTCTATAATTTTTTAAAGGACAAAAATGATATACATTACGAAGCGAAGCTTAAATTATTAGGATACTAATCAAAAAGATAATCACTTTTATCGTGATTTAAAGCAAAATAACTTTTACTTTGTAAAATAAATTTTTTCATAGTTTATGTTTGGACAAAAATTATCAATAATTTTATCGCATCTATACAATGAAGGAAAAAATAAATAAAATTTATGCAAATAAATAATTTAAGAAGACTTTTACAAACCTCGAATTACGTAGTTATGTAATAAAATGAAAATGAATTTAAATTGAACTCTAAAGTAAATTTGTAGTTTAAATGTAAAGCATGTTGATGATGGATTGACGTTATCTTTATATATATATTTCTTTTGTGCGTGCGTATGTCACTGAACTCCTCCTAAACGGCTGGACTGAGTTTAATGAAATTTTTTGTGTGTCTTCAGGTAGACTCGAGAATGGTTTAGATTTACAAATGAAAGTTGTAACTTAATTAGTTCTTTCTTAATTAATTTTTAACCAACTCTTTCAACAACTTTTCCACCTAGATGGCGTGAGTTGTCGTAAACACGATGTCAGAATTTATTTAATGTTGAAATGAAAGATGAATTTTTAACCGTATCTTACGAAGTGTTTAAAATATTTTTTCAAAATTAATATTTTTAGAATCGTAACCGTATCTTACGAAGTGTTTAAAATATTTTTTCAAAGTTAATATTTTAGAATCGTAAACACGATGTCAGAATTTATTTAATGTTGAAATGAAAAATGAATTTTTAACCGTAAGTGTTTAAAATATTTTTTCAACGTTAATATTGTTAAAATGTTAAAATTAGTTAAAATGGTATATTCTTTTAAAAAATTCGTCAATATCCGACGGAGTTATTTTATGTTAAAATGAAAAATGAATTTTTAGGTCATTTTTATTTGTGCAGATGGAAAATTTACTAAAAGTTTTCCGAAAAATTTCACGATCACAAATGTTGACGGATATCCAATATATCGTCGAAGAAATCCCGATAATGGCGGACAATCTTATCATCCATGGCGGTCATCTATGTTAACAACATAGATATTGACATTGATAACCGTTGGGTGGTCCCATATTCGCCTCTGCTGAGCAAAACATTCAATGCTCATATTAATGTTCAGTTCTGCAGTCCAGTGAAGAGCATCAAATACATTTTCAAGTATGTGAATAAAGGCAGTGATATGGCTGTATTTCGAGTTGAAAATACCAATGTGAATGCTCCTCCGGTGAATAACAACGATGAAATAACACTTTACCAAATTGGCCGGTACGTCAGCTCCAATGAAGCTGTTTGGCGTATCTTTGGTTTCCCAATTCATGAACGGGATCCAGCAGTTCTTCATTTAGCCGTCCATCTTGAAAATGGCCAGCGCGTATATTTCACGAGCGAGACAGCGATTGATCGTGCGATAAATCCACCAAAAACTACACTCACCGAATTTTTTGAATTGTGTAATCGTGCGGATGCTTTTGGTGCTTTTGCACGGACATTACTCTATGCAGAAGTACCACGCTATTTCACATGGGGTCCAACAAAAAAATGGATGCCCCGCAAGCAAGGCACGCCGATTGATGCATGTCCCGGTTTATTCAAATCAGACACCTTGGGACGAGTATTTACAGTCAATCCAATTCAGACTGAGTGCTTTTATCTTCGACTGTTATTGGTTAATGTCATCGGCCCTTTGTCATTTCAAGATTTACGCAAAGTGAATGGACAACAATATCCAACGTATAAAGATGCATGCCTTGCACACGGCTTGCTGGAAGACAACAACCAGTGGGAGTGTATGCTTGCTGAAGTAGGACTGAACTGTACAGCAAAACAAATTCGTCTACTATTCGCTATAGTGTTGACTACATGTTTCCCGGCCCGAGCAGAGACATTATGGGATAATCACAAAGATTCAATGACTGGTGATATATTGCATCAACATCGTTCACGGTGCAACGATCTAACGATAGTATTCAGTGACGCTATGTACAATGAAGCAATGATTGCTATTGAAGATCTTTTCATTATCATTGCCAACTTATCACTCAGTCATTTCGGTATGCATTCAACAAATCGAAATGCATCTGATTTAATAAGCACTGAATTGAATCGTGAACTACAATACAATACTGTAGAAATGGCAGCGATTGTTGCTCGCAATGTCCCACTAATGAATGAAGAACAAAGAACCATTTACGATCGCATCATGCTCGCAGTTTTGGCAGGACAAGGTGGATTCATTTTTTTTTTTTTTGAGTGCACCAGGTGGAACTCACAAAACATTCCTTATTTCGCTAATTCTCGCCGAAATACGATCAAATAATGGCATCGCATTGGCTGTTGCATCATCTGTCATTGCGGCAACTTTATTGGATGGAGGCAGAACAGCTGATTCATAATTTAAACTGCCACTAAATATTCAAAATAACCCAGACGCAGTGTGCAACATAAAAAAACAATCGTCCATGGCCACAGTGATGAAATAGTGTAAAATTCTTATCTGGGATGAATGCACTATGGCACACAAACATTCGATTGAGGCGTCGAACAGGACATTGAAAGATATAAAAAACAACGACAAACTATTTGGCGGCACTCTGTTACTCTTTTCAGGTGATTTCAGACAAGCACTTCCCGTTATTCCACGTTCAATATACGATGATGAGATCAACGCGTGCTTAAAATCATCGTCATTGTGGCGTAATGTTGAAAGTAACTGAAAGTAAATTTGTGCGTTCAAAAGCTTCAAGATCCATCCGCTGAAACATTCTCAAAACAATTGTTAGATATCGGTGATGGAAAAGCTACTACAGATGAAACTGGATGCATAAAATTACCGACCGATTTCTACACAATCATTGATTCTCAAGATGCTCTTATTGACCAGATATTTCCCGATGTACACAGACGATACACAAATCATGAGTGGCTAGCAGAAAGAGCAATTTTAGCAGCAAAAAATGTGGGCGTCAACGAATTGAATCTCAAGATACAACATTTGTTACCAGGAAACTTGGTGCCATACAAATCTAATGATACAGTTTGCGATGCCACCGAAGCTGTAAATTATCCATCCAACAAAGTTTTTAAACTCATTGGATTTACCAGGCATGTCACCGCATATTTTACAACTGAAGGTTGGTACTCCGGTTATTTTGCTTCGTAATTTGAACCCACCACGGTTGTGCAACGGCACGCGATTAGTCATAAAAAAATTAATGAAAAATGTTATCGAAGCCATCATTTTAAATGACAAATTCCGAGGTGAAAATATATTACTACTGCGAATCCCTATTATACCCACAGATGTGCTAATTCAATTTAAACGCCCTCAATTTCCAATTAGATTGGCATTTGCAATGACTATCAATAAGTCTCAGGACCAAACGATGTCTGTCTGTGGCTTAGATTTGAGTACATCAAGTTTTTCACACGGACAATTATACGTGGCTCTCGAGTGGGCAAACCATCCAGTTTGTTTGTATTGGCGAAAGATGGGATAACAAAAAATATTGTACACTCTGTTGCATTAAGGGATTGATATTGTTTTTTAGTAATATTGTTATAAGTAGCGATATGTATATAATTTTAAAGAATCAATTTTAATAAATTAAAAAATAAATGATTGGTGTTTTGTTATTTTTATATTCTTTCACCGTTCACAGCGCTCCATACATCTTCCACTTATATACCACATCCTTACACACTTACAATAAGTTAGTTATTTTTTTCTAGCAAAATATTCTCTAGAAATAATTTATATGACAAAACAACGTTTGTCGGGTCAGCTAGTATATATATATATATATATATATATATGAAAATAAACAATATATTTCTGCGTGTCTAGTCTGGAAAAATCATTTTTTTTTTCAAAGATGTATCGGAGTATATCTTAAAAAATAGTAAATTAACTTAATTTTAATAAAAAAATAAATAAATAAGTATATTTATATTTAAATTAATTTCTCATGACAAGTTTAGATTTTTAATTTTTCTGTAATGTTGTTTAAATTAAAAGTAAAATAACTGAACCAAAGAAACAGATTTTAATATTACTGAATTCCTAAAATAATACAACTGATAATATTACTAATAATATTACATTGGATTCAAATGCTTATTAGTGTTTAGAGATTACGCGAAGGATTACATTTATTCATGGAGAATGTGTCAAAAATGTCCTCTTGGATAATTTAGGCTTTTCTGCTAATTAGTTTTATTTATATAATTACTAGATCAAAGGTAGAATCTCCTCGCAAAGTAAAATACACTACATTATGGTATAAATGTCTTCTCAGATAATTGCTAAAATAATAAGTTTGTAATAATCTGATACAATATTTCTTCGGGGAAAAAAATGTACTTCCCATTTTAGCATATATATATATTTTTTTTTTTTTTTTTACAATGTATATTGTTATAAGATCGATCTTGTAGAAAATGCACTCAAATATGATATTAAATACTACCCAAAGATCAAATATTAAAATAACAATTTAAATCTTACATATATATTTTGTTTTTCTAAAAAATTGATACTTATTGTTTTGTTTTATTTGTTATGTATTAAACAGAATTTATCGTAAAAGAATTTATGTTTTAAATTTAAAGTTTTATTTATTTATTTATTTATTTATTTATTTTTTAAGTAACTTGTAAGCAACTTTTCGATTTAATTATTAATTCTAAAAAATGTGTTTATCGTAATATATGTGGAAATTCATGTAGCCAATACATTACTTATATTTCAAATGAGTAACTTCAACATTTTTTAAATTTATGAGAGATAAATTATAGCCATATGTACAGGATAACTAAAATAATATGGGACACTATTATTGTTACATAATTTAATTATTAACCTAATTTAAATCGTTTTTGTAAAATATAAAATCTTACAAATTTATAATTTGTAATGTCCAGGCTTACAAATTAGCTATATTTTACACAAGAAGTACCTATAATAAGCAAATACGATTTTCTACAACATCCAAATAATTGCCATATTTTCAATAAAATCCGTCGGTATTGTTTCTTTTGTCATTCAAATCATGTTCTGTACGATATGAATATACCAATGAAGATACGATGTTTACTATGACGGAGATGAATGTACATATGACAAATTCATGAATCCAGTATAAAGAGATCTGACGAACTATCTCTTTCACAAATACATTCTGTCAGCCGACCAGAATAGAGGCTTGAATTTTCTAAAGCATTCCATCCGAGCGAAGATATGTCTACCGGAAAATAAGCTAGCCATATTAAAATGTAAGAGGAAATGATTGTGGATATATTCATATATATTTGAAAGGTTATGAATACGATATGTATAACTAATTATTTTGAAATTTATATTAAAATTATATTCTGTTTGTAGTTGCAAATTTTAATAAATAAATCTGAATTTAGCAGAAAATAGAAAATAAATCTGAATCAATGTATATTAATATAGAAAAGTCTCTAAAACACATAGATTATAGAAAAGAATTTGACTTTCTTCATTTCTACAGTCGGTGACAAACGTATTCGAACACTAGCAAAAATTCCTATATAAAAAAAAGTAGAGTTAATACTGTTTTGTTAAATAAATCCTTCTCGAATCATGTTCTTAGGACAAAGATTTATTTAACAAAACAGTATTAACTCTACTTTTTGTATATAGGAATTTTTGCTAGTGTGCGGATACTTTTGCTACCGACTGTACACAATGCAGGCTGTCTCAAAATTCAACCGACGAATTGGGAAGAGTGATAAAAGACAAGTGAAAGTGAAAACTCACCATATAATGTGAGAGTCGCAATGAGATGGGGAAAATCCGAAAAACCAAAAGGTGGATTGGACGTACCGAACTCGTTGCCTCCGCGTTCGCCGAATTTCAATCCATGTGACATTTTCCTATGGGGTCATCTTTAATCATTCGTTTTTGGGAAGGCTGTGGACATACCAGAGGATCTCATAAGCGCGGATTATCAATTATCATCGATACAGCAGACATCAAAAGCATACCTGGCATCTTCGAGCGTGTCCGGTAATATTTTTTATGTCGATGTAGACTGTGCAATGACGTCAGCGGGCAATTAGTATTGTACCTTTGTCGTTCCAGCGTTACGCAGAAACCTGCATGTGTTTTTCAAAATTTTTTTTTCTTTCAAGTTGTTTATAACCCCATGTTCTATAGTTAGTTTTCACCCACATGATGCATTCTTCGTCCTTCTCTATTTGTCGGCCAAATTTTGGAACACCTTGTATAAAAGGATAAAGAATTTTAATTATTCGTAATAATGCAGTTAGAATTTGCAATTTGTGTACGTTAAAGTAATATGAAAATTAAAGCATTTTGAATAATTACTTTTGCAGCACTTTCCGAAAAATTTAAAAGTACCTCATATCTTTGATACTTTTTTCATATGATATAATTCCTTTCTATTTTATGGTGGTAGTCTTGAAGATCTGTCTAATTTAGGCTTTGACGATCATAAATGTTCATGCTCTCAATTTTTCTGGTTGGAGACACATTAGTAATTTCTAACAATAAGTTTTTCGATGCTTTTTTTTAATCTTCTCTTTGGAGGAGCTCCGTTTCCACACAGAACTTAAATTATATATATAAATAATAAATAATAATAACAAAACTCTTAACCGAGTCTGACAAGACATTTCTTTCGAAATGACGTAACAATAGCATAATAGGCTCTTGGAAAAAATATTTATTTTAAATATCATAACATCTCTGTTAAATCAATCACGGTTACAACACTTCCTGCGTTAAATAAAGTTTTATTCTTACGCTGCTGATTGAATTATCAATTCATAAATTAATTAATATAACAAGAAATAATGTTGCTGAATATCGTTGTCAACACCCTGTACAGTATATTTAACTGGTTTTAATTCAATATATTTCTTTTTTTTTTTTTTTTTTTTTTTGTCAATCTCAACTTGAGTGATTATCATCAGTTATACATTGTTTATTTTAACAACGTTAAAATAAATAAAAGGAAAAAAAAAACATTTCCATTTAGTTTAATTTCTCTTAAAGGAATATATTGGTTGCTGGTTGTAGGGTTTTTAAGGCCGATTGACTGTACTAGGGTCCTAGGCCTATAGGTGGAGTACCCTTCATGGGGGTCTTTCTAGGGAGCCCTAGCCCATATTTAAGCGAGTTTCGGAGAAAACCACCTTAAAGGAATAGGTCTGAGGCCTAATAAAATATTTCAATGTGCATGTGATTCATTAGAAATTAAAAAGATTTAAACAAATTTTCAGATAACTACAAATAGTTTAAGCAAATAATGCATATAGATATTAAAATGTTCTGTAAAAGAAGAAAGATTTATTTAAAGTAAAACCGACTAGACTTAAAAAATAAATAAATAAATAAATACTTTTTTCTATGTATATTTTAAATGGAAGAAAAATAACACTGTTATATTATTTCTAAGAAAACTAACAAAAAAAAAAAAAAAAAAAAAAAAAAAAATCTCGAAAAGAGATAAAGAAAAATCGTTCTCTTAAGATTACTCCTTTGTGACTCATTTAAACACATTCATTCAACTGAAATAACTTTATCTTCTTCTTTTAAAACATTTCACCGATGATGCTATCAAAATAAATATAGACATCTATTGTTTTAACAGTACCATTATAAAATAAAAGAAAACACCTTGATATTTGATAAGGAACATTTGACGTATAAAATCAAAATGGTTTTGTAAATAATCTGTAATGTAAGAGGAAAAGAAAATCCTTAAACTTTTCAGATAATTATAAATAACTCTTGAAAATATTTCATATAGCTTTTAAAAATTTCACCTGAAGAAAAACGCTTTATTTCAAGTAAAGCTCATTTAGGTAAAAATAACTAATTTTTCTCACTATATATATATATATATATATATATATATATATATATTAAATGGAAAAAAAATAAAGCTTGCCTATATAACATTTCTATGAAAACTACTTGAATAAAATCTCAAAATGTGTCGAAAAAAGATAAAGAAAAATCGTTCTCTTAAGATTACTCCTTTGTGACTCCTTTAAGGACATTAATTCAAGCAAAATAGCTTTATCTTCTTTTCTTTTAATCCATTTCACCGATGAAGCTATCAAAATAAATATAGACATCCATTGTTTTTTAACAGTATCATTATAAAATAACAGAAAATACCTTGCAACTCTGATGAGGGATATCTGACGCATAAATTTCAGCTTGGTTTTACAAATAATGTGTGATGTTTAAGGAAAAAAAAACTCTTAAATTTTTTCAGGCAACTATAAATAATTTATGAAAATATTTCATATAGGTATAAAAAATTTCACCTAAAGAAGAACCATATATTTCAAGTAAACGCACTTAGGTAAAAATACTTAGTTTTTTTCTATACATATTTTAAATGGAAGAAGTATAAAGCTTTCATACAAACGATTTCTATGAAAACTACTTGAATAAAATCGTAAAATGTAGCGTCGAAAAAAGATAAAGAAAAATCGTTCTCTTAATATTACACCTTTGTGACTCACTTAAGGACATCCATTCACCTAAAATAGCTTTAGCTTCTTATTTTCTTTTAATACATTTCACAGATGATGCTATTAAAGTAAATATAGACATTCATTCATTTAATGGTACCATTATGAAATAATAGAAAACACATTGCTATTTTGATGAGGAACAAGTGACATATAAAAAAATCTGGAGTGACTCCACTCGACTTTCCGAGCATTAAGTAATTAACAGTTATATAACTAAAGTAAGAGATATCGTTAAATAAACAAAAGAATATAATATAATAGAGTTTTTCAATATTTTTCTGCATATAGAATATTGTTCAATTTAACGCTATTGTCCTCCAATTTTCGTTGTGTCCCTGTAAAAACATATAAGTGGTATACTCATAAAAATCTATACAGTTTGTGCAATGATGACCTATAACAGGTATATAAATTATCAGCTCATTCGGATGTGGCGTTTAGATGTGTGGCGTTTGCGTTCCTGCAAACTCCATCTTAACTTAAATACTTAGATTACTAAAAAAACCAGAGTCTTGAATTGAACAAACAATAAAGGTTTATTTGAACCAGATTAATGGGAGGGCGGCCTGGTAAATTTATATAGCTCAGTCAGCGTATTACTAAATCAAAATATATAAATCAACAATTTATTTATCTTAAATATCTCACCACAGCAGATAGTCGAATGTGTAGAGACGGTCGCACTCGTACTCCAATACTACGGCTTCACTATGGGACAGAGGATTCCCTTCTGACCCAGCTTGACTTTCCGAAAACTAGTAGACACTCACCAACACTCAACACTACTTAACTTCATGCCACTAAAACTCCACTACTCTACTTCTCAATATCCGTCAAACTAAGATTCATAACATCCACTATAATATCCTCCAACATCCACTATACGATCCTCCAACATCCACACTATCTACTAAAACCATCTCTATTTTATACTTCTTCCTACACCCTCCTTTCACTGCATTTCAATCCGTACTTTTAAAAATCACTTCTAATTTAACTAATATTCAAAATCTAAGTCTTTTAATGCAGCACCCTGCCGACACAAAACTAGCTCGACCTCAACCTTCACCGAGTCACTGGCGACGGAGTGATTTTAACCGTCCCCACTTCCTACATTGCTGGATCCAGCTTAATTAAAACAACTGTGGTGACGTTCTGACGTCTCAACCTCACAGATGTTATAGCACTTTAAATAATTAAAGCCCATAAATCATAAGTCACAATGATATCATAATTATAAAATTATCATAAGTCACAATGATAGAGAATTTTTCGTTGTTGTCCCTGTAAAAAAGAACTATAAGAGCTAGTTTCACCCAAATCTACGCAGTTTGTAAAGTAGTAACCTATAACGTGTGTATGAATTTTCAGCTCAATTGAATAAGGTATTTTGACGCTATTGCACTCTAAAAAATTTGATCCCAAATGCCATAATGATAAAGAATTTTTCTTCCTGTCCCTATAAAAACACTATAAATATTAGAGTCGCCAAAATCTATGTAGTTCGTACGATGGTGATTTATAACAAGTGTATAAATTTTCAGCTCAATCGACTAAGGCATTAAGACGCAATTGCATATTAAAAAATTTGAGCCCATAGAACATAATGATAAAAATAAATATTTTTGTGTCCTTGTAAAAAATTCTATAAGCACAAGATTCACAAAAGTTTACACAATTCGTGCGACGGAGATTTATAACATGTATATAAATTTTTAACTAAATCGAATAAGGCATTTCGATGCTATTGCACTTTAAATAATTTCAGCCCTTAGGTAATAATGATAAAGAGTTATTTGTTATGTCCCTGTAAAAATATTACTAGCACTAGACTCACCAAAAGCTACACAGTTTATGCAACGGTGATATATAACACGTATATAAATTTTCAACTCAATCGAATAAGGCATTTACACGCTATCACAATTCAAATGATTTCAGCCCATAGGCTATAATGGTAAAAAAAAAAAAATTTGTTGTAAATCCCGGCAAAAAAAAAAAAAAAAAAAAAAAAAACTATAAGTGCTATATTCACCAAAATCAATAGGGTTCGTGCTATGGTGACATATAACCCGTATATAAATTTTCAGTTCAATCGATTAAAGTATTTAAATACCATTGCACTTCATATAATTTCAGCCAATAGGCCATAATGATAAAGACTTTTTTATTTTTGTGTCTCTGTAAAAAAAACTATAAGTACTGGATTCACCAAAAGCTACACAGTTTATGCAAGTGTGACCTATAATACGCATATAAATTTTAATATCAATCGAACATGTTATTTAGACGCTACTACACTTCAAACTATATCAGCCCATAGGCCATAATGTTAAAGATATTAGTTGCGTTCCTGTAAAGTCTATAAATGCACTAAAATCACTAGAGTTCGTGATACGGTGACCTATAACATTATTACCAATTTTCAGCTCATTCGAACAAAGCATTCAGACGCTATCGTGTTCACTCACACACATATACATACCTCACGAAAAACCGTATAAAATCGTATGTATATTTCTGAAAGGGAAAGTCGTATCAAAACCAAGGTTGGATGTACAGTTCTAAACATCATGATAATACCACATATAAATTTGACACATTCTACGACTATTCTTTTTTGAGCTAAGCGAGATAGAAAATCCATTTCGCAAATCATGACTACAATACTATCCTTACATATAATGTTCGGTAAGTAAAAATTAATGCAAATGATTTTGCGATTAAGAACTATTTCTTATATATATATATATATATATATATATATATATATATATATAAAATATATTCCTGCAAGAAATTTTAACATTAAAATTTTATAATGTAGATATTTGTGAATTTTATGAATGCATTTCGAAAATCGTTTTAAAACCTTTCAAAAATTGCAGCATTGTTCATCAAAATATGTTTTTTATTTCTATTTTTCACTTATTTAATTCTTCAAAAAATGATTTGAGAAATACAATGTTGAAATCGACAATAAGTAAAAATTTTGAATACTGTTCATTTTTTTTTTCTTAAACGTTTTCCTTACATCAACTGGTGCATATCATTAAGGAAAGATCATTTTCATCTTAATATTTAATTTTTAGTTTAGTTTGATAATATATCAGAATCTAATCAAAATGCCTAAATGTAAATACCTCATCTTAGACTTTTTTTTAAATTTTTCAATGAATTTCGATTACTGATTGCATTAAAGGTCTGCTTATTCATTATTTATGAAAGCGCTATTAATAATGTTAATTAAACGAAAAATATTGAGTTTCAGAAAAGAATGTTATTAATATACATTTTTAAACTCTTAAATAAAAGTAATGAGGGTTAACATGTCTAGTATGTGTGCTCTAGAGAAATCTGAAGTAACATACGTAATTACACTATTTCAGACCGGATTCAACTTGTACGACTTTTTGTAGATATTAAAGTGTAAAATTTAAAATTATTTTTTAAATATCTTGAGAGTCTGTCTGACATAATCCAAGCGTACAGTCGGTAACAAAAGTCTCTGGACACTAGCAAAAATTCCTATATAAAAAAAGTACATTTAATACAGTTTTGTTAAATAAATCCTTGTCGAATCTTGCTCTTAGTCAGTCTAAAAACAGGATTCAACAAGAATTTATTTAAAAAAACTGCATTAAGTGTTCTTTTTTTACATAAGAATTTTTGCTAATGTTCGGAGACTTTTGTTACCGACTGTACCCATCTAAATAATTGACATATTGACGACTCTTTGTAGTATAAATTGCTTGTTCGTGTTACACACTTCGTATACGTTACTTACCAGGCTCTTTAATAAGTTATTTTCTTGTGCAATTTGAATATTTCATTACATTATTTTACATTAAGAATTATTATTTTCACGAAATATTGTTAAATCCAGCTTCAAATAATTAACCCGTTTTGGGAGAAGTGGAATACGATTATTAATTATTCACGTACTCTAGTATAATTGTGTTTATTAAATTATCTTGGGAGATGGAATGAAGAATCATTAAGAAAAACTTTACATTTAATTACACTAGTCGACAAAAAACATTTTTTGAGGGGTAACAGAAATGAAATTAACTATTTTCAACTAATTTTGTAATGCAGAATTAAAAAATAATAGTGAAAAAATCTGTAACACGTACAGTTTTTTTGTTATGATTATCTAATCTGTACTGGAAGCAATGTATAAAAGTCTTTAGAAGACATGCATTATTACTACCAATGTTATTAATTTAGCATGGAATACTGTTAATATGGAGATAATATACTTATTGTAGACTAAGTATAGAACATAAAAACATGGAAAATACACTAAATAATTGAATTGTTATTATTTGTTATTTTAAAACCAAAATACAAAAATAGGCTTTTTTACGCCTTGTATTAAATGTCTACCATGTGATTTTAATATGAATAGTTCACATTTACAGCAAAACTTATCGAATACGGTTTTACAAGTTCTACACTGAAAACTTGCCATTTTGAACATGAAACTTTAACTATAAAACAGCACAATCATACTTAACAAAGAATATCCGTTAACTAGAATACCAGAAAAAAAAAAAAAAAAAAAAAAAAAAAAAAAACAGATAAGGTACGAAAGAGGGTTGCGAAACAAGAGTTGCCAGCAGACAGGATGGCACGAAAGGTTACCACGTGTGATACAGTCGGCAGCAAAAGTATCTGAGCACTAGCAGTAATCCCTGTCTAAAAAAAGCACGCTTAATACTGTTTTTTTTTAAATAAATAAATCCTTGTCGAATCATGTTCTTAGTCAGTCTAAGAACATGATCAAACAAGGATTTATTTAACAAAACAGTATTAATGTACTTTTTGATATCGGAATTATTGGCTAGTGCTCAGATACTTTTGCTGTCGATTGTATTGTAAAAATCATAGAAAAAAGTAGTGAAATTTGCCATTTTCTGATACTTTAACAAAAAATAAATAAAACAAACATTGTTGCCGGGACTCTGAGTTTCCAGGACACTGAGTTGCCAGCAGGAAGGGTTACCACCTGTGATACTGTGAAAAGGATACAAAATCGTAAAAACTGTCATTTTCTGATACTCTAACAGAAAAATGTGACGTGGTGGGACTTTTTTACTTGCAGATATTTAAAAAAAACTTGGAATTAATAAAAAAAAATAATAATAATTTGACCGTTGTTACCGAACCACTCTAGACCAGTGTTATTATTACGTTTGATGATAATTAAATTTGACGCGCATTGTCAATTGAGTATCTCTGCCGTACCGTATTCATCACTAAGTGCTTGAGCGTCATATTTTTATGGCTGTTAAATAATATTGCATTAACTTTTATAATTTAAATATTGTGTGTAAAAATGTGTATATTAATTTTGGTATTAACTCCTGAAATTCGCTGTACAATACTTGTTGCCTTACAATAAATATTTGCTTATTTCGTACTCCATTTAACCCTTTGTATCCCACCGGGACTTTAAAGTCCCATCAAAAAAATTCCTCAATGTAGCCTAAATTTGCTAAAGGATTTCATTGCGACTGCAGGATTACAATACAACAGGATTTCATTGCGACTGCAGGATTGCAATACAACAGGATTTCATTTACATTTACTACAGGATATCATTGAGATGTTTCTCATGCATAAAGAAATATAATAAAAAAGTTTCAAACTATTTTTCCCAGAATAAGGTAATTTGGGATATAAAGGGTAACAAAGAGTTCAAACAGTAAATTAACTGTTTGAAATATTTTTTATTTTATTTTTTAATGTTTATAATTTGTATTTTAATTAATTATATGTGCAATATGTGTTTCTTCCAAAATTTTCACATTTTTATTTATTGAAAAGTTATGATTTTTAAGGGCATCAATGGTTATATTAAACATAAATAAACTCCTCTCAGTTGCTTTGTTAGCTATATTAATTCGTACTCTGCTATAGCTCCTATTATATTTATATATATATGTATGTATATTACCTCTGAAATAAATTTAAGACTAAATATAAGATTTATTGTTTTATGGATGGAAAATTTGGGAATGAAAGAGTTAAAACGTGTTGATTTGATGCACGCATCACCATAACGTTATTCTTTGAGCTTCGCAGATGATAATTATTAACTCTACAACAGGAATCACCGCTATTACGGGGCTTTGGTGTTCTCACTATGTAAATTGTAAATTATCGCAATGACATATACTAAAAATCACAATAACATCGCAATGGCATATGTGACTTCCCGTATAATGGGAAATTACTTATTTCTGTTATCTCTAAGAACTTGCGCAAGCGTGAAATTTACAGATAATCTTACTTTACAGAACTAAATAGAAATCTGGTGTATATTCAATATTTAAACTTACTGCTTTAGCCTTCAAGGCAGTAGAACGTGTTTTTTGCACCTGATGAAGAAAGGCCACGTCTTTTCGAAACCGGTTGTGCTGTATTTAATTTTATGGTGTGTGAAGAAGTTTGAAAGTTTAAATCTTACTTTATTTTTCTTAATAGTTTATTTTTATTATTATTATTATTGTTATTGTTATTATTATTATTATTTCCATGAAAGTATGATTTAAGAAGCATAATGCAAGTTAATTACTACGTGAAAATGAGAGAAATTTTAGTAACATATTTTTGCATTCTTTTTTACGACAACTTTCTGGTTTATAATTGCATAGCCACCAAATCTCTCACTTTTCCTAGGAGATTTTTAATCAGCAATTTCCTGAAAAAAAAAAATCTATTTATCGTAGAAAATGGATGTAATAAATAGTGATAAATCTTATTTTATAAAATTGAAATGCTTACAGTTATAAAATGGTACACAAGAGTTTCATGAAGTAGAATTTACTATTAACCAATCAAGCAAAATCAAGTTACAATTTTGACTGATTTATGTTATTTGTTTTATTTATTTTAAAAAATATATATTCTTTCATTTACATCAAATTAGTTCGTGATGAAGTGTGAAAACATTCATTAGATGTCAAATAAAGAGAAATTTATTTAAAACAACTTTCACTTACATTTTCCATTCAACATTATAATGTTTTTTGGCATATACTCATTCTGTACTTGAGATAAATGTTAATGTAGTGCACGAATACTAAAGTATGGCTATAAATGTAAAAACGAATAGAATTATGAACACTTATGTATTAATATGTTTTCTGAATGTAATTTAAAAAATAACAACATTAAAAAAAAAATGTCTGTTTTTTTATACACGTTACAGCTGCACGATAATAACTTTTTTTAAGTTTTATTTGAAAATTAAGGTGTCTATTTATTCGCTCGAATGCAAACAATATTTATATAAAATAATTCTGTTGATTCATTCTTGTTTATGGTTTGATCAAAATTCACCATTTAATTCAGTATCACAAACAAAACATATATCTCAAAAATTGACTGCCCATTTAGTGAAAACATATTATGCATTTCAAAAATATTAAAAAAAATAACTATAAAATGTTTTCACTGTTTTAATCAAATAGACTAAGATTTATGAAAATTTTCTCAATGTAATCATTTTGGACAAACCTCTTAAAAAAAAAAAAAAATTCCCAAATTCACGAAGTTGTCATGATGTATTCAGTTATTCTAACAGAAAAAGAGTTTATTTCAAAAAAGAAAAAAAAAATGAATTTCTTTTTTTTTTTTTTCGGAGGGAACTGCATTTAATTTTATTTATTTTGCACACATTAAGTGAAGGCATTTCTGTTTTCTTTCATCAAAGAAATTTATATTTTTAGAGTACCAGAAATTATTTTCTAATTTTGGAATTTGCCGAGCCGTGTTAAATTCAATTACTTTAACTGCTTAAAATTACATATTTTTAATTTCTTTTTTTAATAATGTACATTCGTCAAAATATTTTCGTTGGATATATAAAAATAAATATCTCTCCCTTTCTCGGTACCCATTAAACATGTGTCGAATTCCAGGACATTTTTTTTTTTTTTTTTTTTTTTTTTTTTCATGAAACATTTATCATTTTAAAAGTAATTTTTCTAGCAATAGCAAAATTAAACTGTTCTTTATGTGTTGGTTAGTTGCAAAGAATTCTTTGACATCTTCTGACGTACATGAAATGTTTATTGACTTTTAGCGTTAAGATATGTAATTGCTGCTATTTCGGAAAAAAACTTTTTTTATCTTAAAAATTGGTATGAATTAATAAACATGTACTATCCATTAGAAAACTTCCTTTTACATCAGCCAACAGCAAAGGCTTTCTGTTACATGTGCAAATTATACATATTCAGTAATTATAAAATGGTACACAAATGTTTCGTCAAGTAGAATTTATCATTAACTAATCAAGCAAAACCAAGTTACAATTTTGACTGATTTATGTTGTTTGTTTTACGTATTAAAAAAATATTCTTTCATTTATATCAAATTAGTTCGCGATAAAGTGTGAAAATATTCATTAGATGTCAAATAAAGAGAAAATTTATTTAAAACAACTTTCACTTAAATTTTCCATTCAATATTTTAATGTTTTTTGGCACGCATATACTCATTCTGTACTTGAGATAAATGTTAATGCAGTGCATGAGTACTAAAGTATGGCTATAAATGTAAAAACGAATAGAAAATGTGAACACTTATATATTAATCTGTTTTTCCCAATTCAATTTAAAAAATAATAACATTAGGTAATGTCCGTTTTTCAATACTTGTTACAGCTGCACGATAATATATTTTTTTAATTTCATTTGAAAATAAGGGGGGTCTATTTATTTGTCAGAATGCAAATAATATTTATATGAAATAATTCTGTTGATTCATTCTTGTTTATGGATTGATCAAAATTCACCATTTAATTCAGTATCACAAACAAAACATATATCTGAAAAATTGACTGCACATTTAGTGAAAACATATTATAAAAATAACTATATAAAACAAACGTATTATAAAAATAACTATAAAATATTTTCACTGTTTTAATAAAATAGACTAAGGTTTATGAAATTTTTCTCAGTGATTTTGTACAAACCTCTTTTAAATCGAAGTTTATTTATCTACCTTAATTGAAAATCGCATTAAGAATACATAGGCTTCCAACAGAAACTTGAAATTTAGCAAAATGCCTTCTCATAGCCCTAATTTAGGTAAAAGATTTAGGATCCTTTAGGAACTTTCCGAAATTTAACCTTTAAGGGAAGGGAAAGGATTCAGAAGTTTTTGACATAAATCCATTCTAAATCTATCGAAAAGGGATTTACAATATCAGTTATACAATGTTATTTGTATATTTGCAGTGGTGTCCTATAGAAGTTTGAAAATTAGCAAAATGCCCACTGAATTAATATAAAATACGAAGATCTTCTGAAATTTAAACTAAAAAAGTGTATAATATTTCTGCACAGTTTAACGATAAAAGCTTAGAAACTTAGAAATTGTCTGCTATTAAACCTATTAAGGCACAAATTGAAGATCTTCTGAAAATCAGTTGCTGAAGCGGCGAAAGGGTGAGAGAAGAGTGTTTGTATTTCAATAGATTTGAACCAAGCTTAATCTTGATTAGAAATTAGAATAAACATTTTCTTGCTAAAGGCTCATTTTAAAGAGGCTTGCTTGCAAGTTTTCTTTTTTCTTTTCCTTTTCTTTCTTTGTTTTTTTTTTTTTCTACGTGCGAAGAACGCGTGTAGAACTGCAAATTAATTTTAATAAGTGGAAATTTTGTTTTAAGATGAGAGAACTACGACTATTAAATGTTCTCCAAAAATAAATTCAAAAACTGGCGTACAGACAATAGCAAGAAATTAAAACTTCTTCACACACCATAAATTTTAAATCAGCACAACCGGTTTCGAAAGGACGTAGCCTTTCTTCATCAGGTGCAAACACGTGCAACTGCCTTGGAGGCAAAAGCAAGACGGTCTTGTTTTCAGTCTTGCTTTTGCCTCCAAGGCGGTTGCACGTGTTTGCATCTGATGAAGAAAGGCTACGTCCTTTCGAAACTGGTTGTGCTGATTTAAAATTTATGGTGTGTGAAGAAGTTTTAATTTCTTGCTATTAAATGTTCTATTCATGGAAAAAACTTAATCGAATATTCTTTATTTTGAAAGGTGCACAGTACCTATAATTTATTATTGTGATTATTATTATTATGCAAGAAATAATTCAAATGAAAGCGATGTAGGAATGAAAGCGAGTACGTTCTTTAACATTTACTTTCCAAACATACATATGTAAGGTAAGTATTGTAATTATCACAAAATTTCGACTTTTAGACATTGGTGTATAGATACGTTTTGAGGTCTCCTGACTTCATTTTTTCTATTTTTAAGGTGATGTACTCGTAGATATGTGCGTATTTGCGAGGAAACGTGATAGCCTCTTAACACTTTGTTCAAATGAGCTAAAACTTCTTGCATATAAGTCACCATACCACGAACCTATTGATTTTGGAGAATCTAGCATTCATAGTTTATTTGTTTATTTATTTTTACAGGAACACAAAGAAAAATTCTTTATCATTGTTGCCTATGTGCCCAAATTATTTAAAGTATGATAGTGTCTAAGCGCCTTATTCGATTGAGCTGAAATTTTATATACTTGTTATAGATTATCTTCGCACGAGCTGTATAGATTTTGCTGAATGTAACATTTATAGACTTTTACACGGACACAACGAAAAATTCTTTATCGGCTCAAATTTTTTGAAGAGAAATAGCATTAAACTAAACAACATACTATATGGGGAAAAATACTTAAACACACTATTATAGTTTCCTTTTTACTTTATTTAACGACTTTAATCTATTTAAATAACCGTTAATTACTTAATGTTCAGAAAGTCGAGTGGAGTCACTCCAGATTTTTTAATGTTAAACTATGCATTGTACTGCTAATCCTAACTTAAGTGCTGTTGCAATGTAATGACTGAAGTTCATCAGGTTGGGACACAGAGTAGTAAAGCAGGTTTGAAGCATCAGAAGCTGTCCCTCCACTAGGCAAAATGCAAAGGAAGCACATTTCAAAGTGCATTCACAATTATTATGGTTTTAATTAAGATTTTAATGGAATATGGCTACTTTATTCAAAAAATGTTTTTATTTATTTATTTTTTATTTTTATTTGTGTACTATTATTATTTTTTAAATTATAATAACAAAAATGAATAGTTCCAGAAAGGAAATCTGAGAGATACCTGTTGTTTTTATAACTGTTTGCTGGATACAGCTACAGAAAATGTTTTAAATTCTATAAATAAAGATATTTTAATTAATTTATCTCAGTATTTGTATGCATTAAAATTTTACTGTTAGTGTCCTAACTTGCTTCACCAGATGATAGATTGGATACTCAGTATTAACAATTTTTTATTTTTTTATATAAATTTATCGCCAAATATTATAGAAAATTAATAATGATATATTCTTTTTTTTTTTCATTCCTGAGTTAAGATATTAGACACATAAATTGGAAATTATTCTTGTACGATTATCATAGTTCAGTTATTCGCAACTTACCACAGTAGAATGAAGTACTTTCGCGTTTTACAGGATAGGGAGCTATTAGCGCATACAAGCACATCCGTGCATGGACACTTGTAAGTACATCCGCGCACCAAATGCTCGCACACTTCTATAAGTATATCTAAAACACACACAGTAAAAGCATACATTGCTCCTAAATTATGAATGCACTTTTCTCTATGTCAGGAATGAAATGGCTATTGTTGGACGAAACTTAAAAGAAAAAAAAGAAAGAAAGAAAGAAAAAGAAATAGAAAAAAATTTCGATTTTAGTTTCCAATTTTTTTAATTTAATTTTCTAATTATTATTATTATTGTTATTATTATTAATTTAAAATAATATTTTAAAAATATTCTTTATTTTTATTCTCTTTTTTTTAATGTATTTTATAAGTAAATTATAGATAAAGTAACACAAAAAATCGACTACTACAAAAACTTTTGATAACTAAATTTAAAAGCTCTGACAAGAGAATTCATATATTAAGAGAATATATTCAATTTTATATATATATATATATATATATATATAATTCCTTTTATTCTTTATCTATGCATTAAGCATTTTACTTTTTTGGAAACATTTGGAAAAATCCCACACGTTCTAAAACACTATTCAATTGTTTTCGGCTTAATTATTCATTTATTTTAATGAGCCTGCATTCTTATCTCCCCTATTCTATTGTTTTTCTCATTTAAGAAGCATGTTAAAATTTAAAAGTTTTTGTTCATTTTTGTCATTCTTTAGCGAATTCGGAAAAGTTTTTTTTTTTTTTTTAAACCTTTTTCTAATTAAAATTTTCTTCGCTTGGAACAAAAACGTAATAAATTTATTCGCAGCACATCTCAGTGTAATTTATTTAAGAGTAGGCCCGAAGTAATAAGCGATTTGCTATACATTTCTTTTTTTATGTCTTTACCAACTAGTTGGGCGAATGAATTTTTATTTCTTATTCAGGTAGAATTTATGTCATATAAAATAAATATCACAACTTTAAATTGAATTTCCAATATTATCAACTTCTTTTAAATATTGTATCGATAGTGTATACTAATCTCACTATCATATTAAAAAATTATGTCATTACGTTATTAAATAACTTTTATTAATTTTATTAGTATTTATTATTACCATAGTGCTATTTTTTTCAAGCAGGAAAAAAAGATTATCACCTTTTGTGGTAGATCAACTTGGATATTGCTTTGGAAAAAATTCTCTTTTAAAATTTAAGAGTTTACAAATAAGTAAAGAAGAAAAGTCTGAATAAAAAATAAAATTTGCGTACTAAATTAAATTTTTCTTGGGCAGATATTTTTACTTTTCTTTTGTTTAAAAAATACATGATAAATTTAAAAATTAGAAATATCAGTAGTAAATAATGACGCTTCGTAACAACTATTGTATCGGTAGTGTATACTAATATCACTATCATATTAATAAATTATGCCATTACGTTAGTAAATGACTTTTATTAATTTTATTAGTATGTATTATTACCACAGTTCACATGTATTATTACCACATTCCCAAAAGAAGAAGAAGTAACACGAGATTTAGATTAGTAAAACTCGTGTTACTTCTTCTTCTTTTTTAGGAAAAAAAAATCAAGTTGTTTGCTTGGGTAAGACGGGTAAGATAAATTTATCAAAATTTAATCCATCGTCAAGGTTATAGTGTGAAATGAATAAAACACTGTTTTAATATATTCGGTTCGCCCTAATCACTTTATAAATACACCACCATTCCATTAATGACCGGACACTTCATATTTCAGACGTTTTGTCAAATATCTCAAAAAAGTACTCGGCGAATCCTTTTCAAAATTTAGGAATGTAAAAAACATGTTATATCCTTTTGTATTTCAGTGAAATTTTTACCCCGAAAGTACAAGTGAAACTAAAGAAAAGTGAAAATGATAATGCCCACTAAAAAGTAATTCTTGAAATGCATTTTGGCTTAGTATGTGATTGTGAGAATTCTTATTATCACCTTTATAATTTTTTATGGGGCTAGCATGGAGATATACTGGTTTCTTAAATACAAAAAGAAATCTCTACTTTTTTAATTGTAACATGCAGGACATTAAACCCAGTGCAGAGTCATTTTAGGAAACTTGACATAGTACATTGGACAGAGCATACTGCAATTAGAATGCAAAAATATTGAATATTTAATGACATGTGATTATTTTTACTAAATAATTTTTAACTACACTGTCAAAAAAAAAAGTCCTGTTTGCTGCAGTTTGCTACCAGAAAAAATTTCTGTAATTCAGAAAAATACGTTCTATCAACGGAAAAATTACGTTGATAGAACGTATTTTTCTGAATTACAGAAAATTTCTGGCAGCAAACTTTTTTTTTCTCTCAAACAAATATCGTGTACATTTAAAAAATTGTACGCTATAGAATGATAAAATTATCATTCGATTACATTGTATAAACTAATTTTAATTATAGTATGTATACTCAACAATGTATCATATTTAATACAAACAATTCAAATATTTCACAATATAACTGCTAAAAAGCCTTTATAAAGTATAAAAAAACTATAAAAACATTCTCTTATATATATAGTAAAACATTTTAATTAGTTACATATTTCTCCTTAGTTTTCGACTCCTTTCGTTGAGTCTTCTTCTGAGTTATGTCATAAAAAGATTCCATTAAGATGTATATAAGTTCAAAGATACATACTCAAGAAAATAAGTCCATTAATTTAAAAGCCATAAGAGACAAATTACTATAAAAGAATAAAATCCACATGCAATGTCTCTTCCTTTTTAAACATCCATAATTTAAACTTTTTCTGTAGTGACAAATCACCGATAATTCGGCAAATTACTAGATAGACCTTAGTTTTAGTTTCGTTCAAAAATAAGGGAAATGATAAGGGAGTTTTATCAATATTCATTTACAACCAATGAACGCTCTATTACACTTCTTAAAAATGTGTTGCTAGTTTCAACTAAAACTTCGTACTGACGTAGCTGCAACCATCCAAAGGTTTAACCTTTTACCATGATTTGGTAATTTTATGCGGAATCAAATATTAGTACTATGTTTTAAATAACAAAAAAAGGGCCTGCTAATTCTGTTTCGTTGATTTTCATAAAAGGAGCTGAATTTTCTAGCGTCTTATCTTGGCCCATGGGTGAATTGTTGCATCATCACATTCTTCAAACATAAAGGGGAAGTTTAGTTAAAAAGTATTTTTAAAAGGATACAAACGCAAATTAAAGCTATAAATATTTTCTGCATTCATAGGCGATTCTTTAAAAAGTCATTTAAAATAAAAAAAGTATATTCATCGTTATTTTTATTTTTATTTATTTATTTATTTATTTATTTATTTTTTTTTTATGTCGTTTTTAAAATGAAAATGAAGTAGAACAGTCTATTTTGGTCATGAGATTTCCGCATTAACAAATTAAGCATCTTGTAATACAGTCAACAGAATACAGTAACCGCCGCTTAATAAATTCACTGGTTAATAAAATCAGACGTTTAGTCTGATCAAATTGCCAGGACCGGAATCAGATCAATACAAACTACTTTTAAAGCCGTCGCTTAATAAAATCAGCATCGCCGGTCAATAGACACTGCAATATCTTCTCAGCAGCCAAAAATATCATTTATGCACTCTAAAAAAAATTATTTACATTGTGTTATTTATTTATTTTTGAAGAAAAATAAATTAAAGTACAACAATCCCTCCGTTATCGCTCATTGTTGAAGATCTTACACTTGCAGCACAGTTACAAATTAAACACTCACTATAACTTATCTCCGTAGCAATTTCAAGGAACGTATTCTTCAAAATGCAGTAATAAGTTACAAATTTAATTTGAAATAATATATATATATATATATTTAATTTCTAATTATTAAAAAGCAATTCCTAGTTTTTATTTTGAAATTACTATAATTCATGAGGTATAAACCGAAATATTTTAAATTTATGAGAACAGCGTGAACTTTTGGTAACGTAATAATGATTTTCCTCATAGGAAAGCGCATGGGAACTTGGAATGCGTTTAATTTACTTATATCGAACGGATTAATTAATTAATTATCTATGAAAATTTAATTAATATTGTTTACTAATTTCGTTATTCGTTACATTTTGAAGTTTCTTTCCAAATTCAGGGAAGTAATACCTTTTCCTGAAGTGCAGGAACGTTCGCCGGATATAAAAATCAGCCACTCAATAAAATCACTTTGGCTCAGAACCAATGTGATTTTAATAAGCGGCGATAACTGCTTTATTATTTTCATTATTTTCCAAAACATCAAATTGAATAAAAGTTTTTAAAACAAAGTTTAAATGATTTACGCTGTATGAACATGTTTTCGAAAATAGTTAAGATGCAAGATATATTTAACTAACGTTATTTGTGTAAGAGTTTCCTCAAATATATGAATTTCGAATTGCCAGTGTCATAGAAAGATACACCCAATATAATATTTATTAGATTTTATGGTTTTTCTCTTTAGAGGTCTCAATACTTAAAAATTCGTGCTGGAATACATACAACCTGCGAGTAAAAAATTCGCCAAAACTTTGAGCGATAAATTTCATGCATGTTGCAAATAAAAGCATTATTCAATTTCTAATGAGTATTATTATTATTTTTTTTTTTTTTTTAAAGGGGGGGGGGCAATTTTACAGAAAAAAGTACTCTAAATTTGCCCAAAAAATATACATATTAAATAAAATTGTTACATTTAGCCAGCTAGTAATCGAACCATGTCCATTCTCACACTAAACGAAAACGTTACCAAACTATCGCCGATCCACGTGTTTTACTACTACTCAATATACTGTAAAATAACATGAGGTTTTTTTTTGTTTTTTTTTTCAGTTCTTAAAAATTTAACTACACTTTTATTTACAAAACCTTAATGTTTGCCGCCCAAATATTTGGCAGTTTTATTTATTTATTTATTTAATTATTTTACCCACCCCTTTTTTTTCTCCAGTGTATATAGTGCAGTGACGTCTTTTTTAAAAAAAAAAAAAATACGGTAAATTTTCCTATGCCAGAAAAAAGGTATATTTATAGTCATATTTTTTTTCCCTAACAATTTAAAACGTATCTTGAATTTTAGTTTATAACTGTATGAAATATTAATTCATTAGAAAAACAAGAAAGAAAAATCATGCAGTACGCATTGATTAGTAACACTTTCCAACTGAACGTAATTGTTGTATCGAATAACTTTTAGTATTCTTCGCCTACGTTATCACACAACGGACAGATGACCACAAAAATATACAGATAGACTAATTCATTTTAAAATTACTCTTAGGCATTTTTGAAAGTGTTAAAAAGGCTTAACGCAAAAGAAAATGCAGCCATTAGATTATAACTCGTACAGGTTTGCATTAAATTTTATCTCCTGCTCGAAATGCCATTTTTCAATCATAAACTCATAAAAATAAAAAGAAAGAAAGAAAGAAAAATAAAAGTTGTTTTTCAAAATTATTTTAGATCACTCCATTTTCATCTAAAAGAAGAAATTTTACATTATCTTTTCAATTACTATTCGAACACTAGCCCAGAAGTTTCTTTAATATTATTGCATGTGGATCACAATAACACGTTTTTTTTGTTGTTGTTGTTGTTGTTTTTTTTATCGTTCATTATGGTTTAAATATTCTTTTGAACATGTAAATTTTTCTCTCCTATTTAATCGTAAATTTTATGTATTCTACTAAAATAAAATGTTCACTTCTTCTGCATAAAAAAATAATAAAAAAATGGAATTCAGGAGTTTTATAAAGTAAAAATCATTCTCAACACATTCTTCAAAAATAAATGGCAGATTTAGACTAAAAAAGAATTTTTAAAAAGACGCAAACACAAATTAAAAGCATAAATGTTCTTTGCTTTCATGAGTTGAATAGATAATTTTTCAAAAAAATATATTTAAAATAAATCGAGTATTCATCTTTTATTTTCTTTCATCTTGCTTTTAAAATGAAAATGGAATAGAAATCTCCAGTTTGGTTTTAGGAATTCCACATTAGTATTAAGTGTTTTTTGAAGCATTCAATGCAAATTTATTCTTTCATTAAATTCTGATAGATAAAATTAAATGAAAGTTTATTAGAAACCAAAAGTCACATATTGTAATATACAAGTCACAAAATCTATATGACGTATGCTGCATTGAAGAGTTCTTAAAAAAAAAAAAAAAAAAAAAACGAGCCGTGATTAAGATGCTACATATATTCAGCTATCTGTGACTGTACGTATGTTTCATCAAATATATGAAGTCTGAATTATAAATCTGCTAAAAAGATACATATTTAGGTTTAAAAGTACCGGGGCTAGTTCGCGCAAATTTTAGATTTTATTTTTCTAATGTTTTGGGGGCAATACATAGAGAAATTCTGATGAACGCATCGGAAAGCAGAACCCTTTGGCTAGTAAATCGTGTATGACAATTCATTAAAATCTTGTTTAAATAACTCCAAAAACACTTACTCCAAGAATTCCAACTGTGCCTACTAATTCAGAGTGCGATGCGGCATAACATGATATGGTTAGGGATATCTAGTCAAAACATCATAATTTTTGAGGAAAAACTTTATATTTTTCCGAAACATCTTACTTTACGATTTTCATAATTCGATAAAAACTTCTGCTTAAATGTATAAACAAATAATGAATTCTTCAAGAAAAATAAATTCTACTTATTGATATTGCTACCTATAGTTATTCAAACAGAATTACACCAAGTTTGAAATCAAACACGGAAGTAAGTGTTGCGTGCTTGGCTATTTGAACAGATGATTTCAATTTGTCCGCAATTTTATTTTGGTCGTATAAAATTGAATCATTCTCGAATGGCCATCTCCATTTTTCTCCTTTTTAACTATGAAGGGCATGAGAATGTCATTGCTATCGGTTCAAATTTTTCTTAAGGCACTGACAGGATTGGTATTTGACCAAAACAAAGCCGTTTATTCTGTATTCAAGGTGGTCAGCAGGCCCTTGACTTTATAAAAGATTCGTGTTTGGTCTTGTTTTATGGGACGTTTTGTTTCTTTTTGAGGTTCTCTGAAATTCGCAGGAATTGTCGAATAAAAACACTCACCATTGTCTTCGCATGAGACTAAGGGCGAAAACTCTTCAATTTGGACAATTTCTTCAGCCTTTCAACTATCATTAAGGAAAGTTAAGCTATTCCATATCTATGTGATATCCATGCTAACTGACCCAATACTTAACTATGACAATTAGCACCACAGGCATACCCAACATAAAATAAATACCACAGGATTCCAAACATCGGAAAAATGAGATAAAGTTACAAGCATGCAACAACAGTTAACCACTCTTTCGAAAACTTTAATAAACAGCACCTGAATTTGACCTACAATTTCACCAAATCAAAAAATGTTACGATGAAAAAATTTGCTCACTAGTAAAAAAAAAAAAAAAAAAAAATTAAATAAATAAATGATGAAACAGAGATTGTTTTTTCTTCATGACGATTCTAAGCTCATTTAATTTACGGTAGATGGTGCATCTATTCATACACACCCCATTAGTAAAATAACAACGTGGCATTGTGACTGGAAATAGAAGTTCAATGTCAATTAGCCCCTTATGCCAACCAATCCCGGTTTGCCTTATTACATTTTGTAACTTAAAAAAACTCTCAACAGTTATACATTTCAGTACTCACTTTTTACTGTAGTTAATTTCGTCCCCCCCCCCCCCCTGCTCCAAAAAATATCCATTATTATTATCCATTAACTCCCTCACAATTTAAAACCTGTCTTCAGTTTACAATTGTATGAAATGATTAATAAACTGAAAAATATTCTGGTAAATCTTTAGAAAGGTATTTACATGAAAAATAAGACAATAAAAAATATTTTGAAATATTTTCTTGGTCTGAATAATTTTTATTATCTTTTAAATATTTAAATTTTCCGTTACGATAAGGGTATCAATTAATAATACGTATATGTTTTGAACTAAACCTTTAGCATATGCTTCGTATCCCATTTTTTAACTCTAAACTTAAAAAAAAAAAAAAAAAAAAATCGTTTTATTTTACATAATTTTCATCTGAACAAGAAAATTTACATTTTCTTTTCAATTTTTGTTCAACTCTAGTCCAGAATTTCATGCAAATATTGAATATAGATAATGATAATATTAGAACGCTATTTGCAAATAAGTATTTGGACATTTCCAAATTTAGACGTTTTATCAAATATATAAAAAAATTCTTTACGAACCATTCTGAAACTTTTGGACATAAAGTACATGTTAAACCTACTGCATTCCAGTAAAAGTTTTGTCCCGAAGAGAAAACGGAGACGACTAAAATATATACACTGATGGAAAAAAAAAATCCCAACACTAAGAAAAAATTATTGTACAGTAATGAAATTTCAGCAATACATTTGTCTAGGTAACATATTTAATTGATTAAAGTTTCAAGATCACAGGTAGAGCCATTGGCGAGAAGAGCCATTTCAAATGTGAAATGTTGGTACAATAGTAACCGGTGTAACTGCCAGAATTTTGAATGCAAGCATGCAAACGTGCATGCATTGTGTCGTACAGGTGTCGGATATCAGTTTGTGGGATGGAGTTCCATGCCTGTTGCACTTGGGCGGTCAATGCAGGGACGGTTAATGTTGGTTGTGGATGACGCTGGAGTTGTCGTCCAATGATGTCCCATACGTGCTCGATTGGAGAAAGATCTAGTGATCTAGCAGGCCAAGGTAACATGTCGACACTCTGTAGAGCATGTTGGGTTACAACAGCGGTATGAGCGCGAGCGTTATCCTGTTGGAAAACACACCCTTGAATGCTGTTCATGAATGGCAGCACAACAGGTTGTATCACTAGACTGACGTACAAATTTGCAGTCAGGGTGCGTGGGATAACCACGAGAGTGCTCCTGCTGTCATACGAAATTGCTCCCCAAACCATAACTCCAGGAGTAGCCACTGTGTGTCTAGGCCGCAGACAGGTCGCTAGCAGGCGTTCACCTGGCCTCCTTCTAACCAACACACGGCTATCACTGCGACCAAGGCAGAACCGGCTTTCATCAGAAAACACAACAGATCTCCACTCCGTCCTCCAATGAGCTCTAGCTTGACACCACTCACGTCGCAAACAGCAGTGGTTTGGAGTCAGTGGAATGCACGCTACAGGGCGTCTGGCTCGGAGCTGGCCTAGAAGTAACCGATTTGTAACAGTTCGTTGTGTCACTGTGGTGCCAACTGCAGCTGAAATTCGAGCTGCAGACGCAGTACGATTAGCCACAGCCATACGCCGAACACGGCGGTCTTCCCTCTCAGTAGTGCCACGTGGCCGCCCGGAACCCGGTCTTCTTGAGGCAGTACCTTCCCTTGACCACTGCTGCCAACACTCATGCACAGTGGATACATTCCTGCCAAGTCTTTCTGCAATATCGCGGAAAGAAAACCCACCTTCTCGTAGCCCTACTACACGACCTCGTTCAAACTCAGTGAGCTGCTGATAATGGCTTCTTCGTCTTCTTAGAGGCATCCTTGACTAACATTAACCCACTACGTCAAATCTCAACTGTAAATAACGATTGCGAACCTTATAGCGCTTATTTGAAGCAAACCTCATTTGCATGTTCATAGTGTCGCTACTAGCGCCACACTTATGCGCGTAGCTCGAAATTTGAATCGACGTCATCTTTCAGATGTATAAACACGCCTACCAAATTTCGTTTATCTAGCACAGCTCCTTCCTGGTGATGGGATTTTTTTTTCCATCAGGGTATAAGAAAAGTATTGTAATTATGACTAAAATTCGACATTGAAAATTTGGTCTATCTATACGTTTTTTTTTTCCATCAGTGTATATTGAAAAAAAAATAAAATCTTTTTGTAAAAAAATAGAACCGACTCCAAAAATCAACTACTATTCAAAAAAAGAAAAAAAAATTGTATGAAATGAAACTAAATTGCGCCTAAAAGTATAAAATAATTTCCTTCGCCAAACAACCTATAACACTACAATTAATCATAACTTTTGAAGTCGGCGCAAAATTAAATAAAATTTAATTAGTTTTTAAAGGCTTGTTTTTAGATCGGTAGCAACAGATGCTGTCGTCTCGAATGACCCATTTTCATGTTTCCTTTATTATTTTATCACTGTATACAATTGGTCCATTGGTAGCATCTACACAGTGAGCATTCTTCACAATGCGGTATTTATGTTTCAACGAAGTTAGAGTTTCCTTTGCAAATTTGGTATAACTTTGTAACTATCATCCTTGGTGGCTTTTGGATTTGGGCGTTCAAAACGTATTGCAAAAATATACACGCAAGATGTACATTTTCATAATATATTTTGTACGAAGTATTATTTTATATTCTTGATTACTCTCCTAATATACCTTATCAAATTCATCATGATATCCCAAAGAAATTAAATATGTTTGCCAGATAATTTTGCGATTTTTCTATCACCAAGGACGTCAAATACCAGCATCTTCGCCAACTTTTGCTGCTTACGAAATCTTCTTATTATTATTTTTTTAAATCAAAATAGTTTTCGGCTGCGTTTTGCATGTGACAATGTCTGATGTGTATTTTGAATAGGATTTGATTTTTGTATTGAATAGAGGTATCAATTTTTATTTAATTTTGCGCCGACTTCAAAAGTTATGATTAATTGTAGTGTTATAGGTTGTTTGGCGAAGGAAATTATTTTATACTTTTAGGCGCAATTTAGTTTCATTTCATACATTTTTTTTTTTTTCTTTTTTTGAATAGTAGTTCATTTTTGGAGTCGGTTCTATTTTTTTACAAAAAGATTTTATTTTTCTCTTTTCAGTGAAAACTTATTCATATAGCAGAACTTCAAAAGACGTTCGACGGCAGTTTCTTTAATCACAACTTCCAAGAAAAGTGACATAACTCAAAAAACAGTTTATGTCACTGACAAATACATGAAATGCACCCAATGTGAACAAAAAAGTTACATCTCCATCTAGAAAGTTATCCACTCGAGAGACAGTTGTGCCAGTTTTATTCTAGTCAAGTTATTTTTAAGTTGATTTTTCTCAAATGCTGCATTTTTAACTTGTGTCACTTTTCTTGCCTTTATCGGATATGAGCAAAAAACTATGTAATGAATGAACATACGTTAAGTTAAAAAGTCTTTAGAAATATAAAGAACGGATACGCTGTATTCGTAACCAAAAATTCTGTTAGGCATATATATTGAAGTTTACAGTGAATACGTGTCACCCGCTGCGCTGAAAATTGCGCAGCGTAAAGTTCAAACAAAGAGCAAAATATGCATTGCAGCTGACAGACAGAAGTTTCAACATGAATACTTACACACTGCTTTTCCCAGTGTAGCTGCATGCGTTCAGCAGTTAAAGTGAGAACAGGCTTTTGTGAGTATCATGTAATTTGTTTATATCTTAATGAAATCATAATGAAGTCTATTTCAGATCAAGAACATTACGACAACAAAAAAAGTATTAAAATTAAATCATTTCTTACGAAGTTATAAGCTAACAAATTTCAACAACAACAACAACAATGGGAAACATGGTTTGTATTGAGGACCTCTTCCTTTATGAAGTCTCTTTAAAACGTCTGTGCGTTAATCGATGTGACCGCTTACAATAACCATACTTTGAATTTTTCATAGCATAAATGTCACCCGCTACGCTACAATATATGCAATGTAGTTTAAGTGTGCACAAAATAGGAGATTGTGAACAAACAAATGCCCGTTTTAAGAGCTCTGTTTTTAGCGTTAACGTCTAAACTATCTTTTCGTACTAAATCGATGATGCTCTGCAATTTTATAATTCACTTTTTTTCCCTGTCTTGAACTGTTTCCGAGATAGGAACGCTAACTCCACTGTTTCCCACCAGGTGGCGCTGTAGGCGGTTGAATAGCGTAGCACATATCCACTTTACTATACCTACATACCACTTTTATGACTATAGCTGCAGCTGTTCAGCAGTTAAAACAGTCGGGACTCACTTTTTTGGGCACCCTGTATTTTCTTTTGATCGTAAAGATATTGCAATGGGACCGATTTCAGACCAAGACCCTTACAATAAAACAAAAAGTACCAAAATCGGATTATCTGTTCAGAAGTTATGAGCTAACAAACAAAAATAAGAACGAAAAAAACATACGGTTTGAATTGGTTAATTAGAGCAGTCGGTTAATTAGAGCAGTCGGTTAATTAGAGCATCTCTTACGAAGTTATAAGCTTACAAACACCAACAACAACACATAGCTCGAATTAAGAACACCCTCTTTTCTGAAGTTGATTGAAATCGACTTTGCGCTAATCGATGTGACCGCTTGTAGTAACAGTACTTTGAATCACAGAGTATACGTGTCATCCGCTACGCTGCAAAGTCTGCAACGTAGTTCAAGTGTGCACAGTGTAGGAAATTGCGAAGAAACAACTGCACGTTTTAAATGTTCTATTTTTAGCAATTATGTCTAAAAACTGTTTTTTCGTAGTAAATCGATGATGCTCTACAACTTCGTAATTAACTTTTCTCCCATCTTGAACTGTTTTTGAGATAGGAGCGCTGATTCCGCTGTTTTTCAGCAGATGACGTTTTACTTTCTTTAGATTGTAAAGATAATACAATGGGACCTACTTCCGACCAAGATCTTTACAACAAAACAAAAAGTATCAAGTAACCGTATTTTGAACTATATAACCTATGTCTCACCAGCTACGCTACAACATCTGCAATGTAGCTCAAGTGTGCATAGTGTAAGAAATTGCGAACAAACAAATACACGTTTTTAGCATTATATTTTTAGCATCAATGTCTAAACTATCTTTTCGTACTAAATCGATGATGCCCTGCAATTTTATAATTCACTTTCCCCCCTGTCTTGAACCGTTTCTGAGATAGGAACACTAGCATGAATGTCTAAACTATCTGTTTGTACTAAATCGATGATAATTTTCAACTTTGTAATTCACTTTTTTCTCTAGAACCGTTTTCGAGATAGTGACACTAACTCCGCTATTTTCCACCAGGTGGCGCTGCAAGCGGTTTAACCTTGTACTGCATGGCCCCTTTGCTATACTTACATACCATTTTTAACGCTATAGCTGCAGCCGTTTATCAGTTAAAAGAGTTGGGACTGATTTTTTTTGGGCACCCTGTATTTTCTTTAGATCGTAAAGATATTACAATGGGACCTATTTCAGACCAAGACCTTTTCAACAAAACAAAAAGTATCAAAATCGGAGCAACCGTTCAGAAGTTATGAGCTAACAAACATAAAAAAAACATACGGTTTGAATTGAGAACCTACCTTCTTTTATGAAGTCGGTTAAAAAAGTTTTGCATTGCATGTAAATGGTAATGCTCTAAATGCGTTTTGACTAAAGCATGTGATTATGAGATTTTTTCTGATTATCTGTATAAAGTTTTCTGAGGATACCATGTATGTTCGTAGAGATATAATGGTTTCTTAAAAAAAAAAAAAAAAAAAAAAAAAGATTGCCACATTTTTAATTAAAACACCTAGGGTAATAGAAATAATGCCTAGCCATTTTTAAGAATCTTGGTATATTACGTTAGACATAGCATACTGCAATCTGAATGCAAAATTATTAAATATCTTATAAAATATGAGCATTTTTACTAAAAAAATTTTAACTACGTATGAGCAAGTTTAAAATTATCATTTGCATAATTTAATAGCTAAAACTATTGAGCTACTTATATGAAACCCCAAACATATATCGTGTAAATTCAAAAGATGTTCAGCGATAAAATAAACTGAATTTCAGTCCCTCAAAAAAAAAAAAAAAAAAAAAAAAAAAAAAAAATATGATGATGATAGGGGGTTTTATCAATATTTATTTACATTCAACGAGTACTGTATTACCATTGATTGAAACAAAATAAAAATGTGTGTAAAATCCTTTTATAATTTAGCTTTTATTTTGAAAATAACTGAAATTTAGTTAAGTCTATCGCGGAAATTTTTTTGAATTTACACGATATTAGTTTGAGGTCTTCATATAAGTTGCTCAATACTTTTGGCTATTAAATTATGCAAATGATTTTTTTTAAACCTTGCTCATGCATAGGTCAAAAGTATTTAGTAAAAATCCTCATATTCCGTAAAATAATTGACATTTATGCATTCTGATTGCAGTATGCTGTGTCTAAAGTATAATGCCAGTTTTCCTAAAAAGGGCTTTCCACAGAGTCTAAAACTTTCGCCGCGAGGGATAATACTTTTACTGAAATATATAAATTATAACATGTTGTTTGTACTCCCAGAGTTTCAAAATAATTCCTGAAAAATATTTCTAGATATTTCATAAACCGTCTAAATTCTAAAACGTCCAAATATCTGTTGGTAGATAATATATTTCATTTAAAATCTCGCATTACGGTTTAAATATTCTTTAGAATATTTAATTTTTCCTCTCTCATTGAAACGTAAATGTTATTCATTTTACTAAAATAAAATGTTCGCTTCTCCAGTCTTCAATAAGAAATCTTATCAAAAGAAAATCGAAAATCTTTGTTTTCTCATCACATTCTTCAAAAATAAATGGAAAGTTTTGGCTAAAAAGCATTTCTAAAAGGATGCAATCAGAAATTAAAGCTATAAATAATCTTTGTTTCCATGACTTGCATACTTTAAAAAGTCATTCAAAATAAATTGAGTATTCATCTTTCATTTTCTTTTATCTCATATTTACAACGAAACTGGAATAGAAAATTTCGGTTCGGTTTTAAGATTTCCGCATTGCGCTTTAAGCGTCTTGTAAAAATGACGATAAAAATTCTATTTGCAGTACATTTAAGTTTCCGCATGATACATACCGACATGCTTATTTTTGTTTATTTATTCGTATATGATTCGAATTTTGATATTTCTATAGACAATTCTTCATTATAAATAGTTAGATCAATTTATTGACAAATTTTGACAAAAATGAAATATTTTACTTTGGTAAATTAAAGTTATTTATTGTATTAAGATTTTTAACTGTTCCGGTGTTTTTGTTACTCACAAGAATCAGTTATGAACCATTTTACACGCTTATGTTAGTCAAAATTTGAGGTAGTTAAAGGGTATCAAGATATAAAACTGTACCAGTTTTTATGTGGAATCGTTATTTTGGAACAGATATCTCAGAGCTCGAAAAGTCCATAATTCAATTAGAAATTGTGACGTCATTCATTTTATCTGTTTAATTTTTATAAACCTTTTATCATTACTTTACAGAAGCTGAGATAAAGCTTTCCCATATATTGGGAAAATTGCAGCATAGAAGCTACACTACGTGATGGCTTATGTTCAACCATATGGTATCTCCATATTGTTTCCTAGTAGTCCTTACATATGTCAAATTTGGGTGATGATAATCAATAAAACCTGAGGTATAACTTTTTTGAAAAAGGAAAAGGTTTCAAAATAGCTGCATATCTATTGGGCGATAAACACTCAAATTAAATCAAAATTAATTTTCATAAGGACCATTGCATATACACCCAGCGAGAAAAAGATAGGTACAAAGGGCTTTTTCTTTGATTTTATATAAAATAACATTATCTAAATTGTACTTATCATTTACTATAATCATAAAATAACACTTTTCCCGGACTAATTTTTGTTTTAAGACTAATTTAGAAAAGTTTTAAGACTAAAATTTTTCTAATTTAAGATTACACTCCGCGACAAAAAGATAGGAACAAAGATTTATTATCATATCAAAAACATATTAAATATTTTAATCATATTCAAAATATTCATATTCAAAATAATTATAATCAAAAATTTAAAAAAAAAAAAAAAAAAAAAAAAAAAAACTTTGTTCCTATTTTTTTGTCGCGGTGTGTAATCTTAAATTAGAAAAATTTTAGTCTTAAAATTTTTCTAAATTAGTCTTAAAACAAAAATTAGTCCGGGAATAGTGTTATTGTATGATAATAATAAATGATAAGCACAATTTAGATAATGTTATTTTATGAAAAATCAAAGAAAAAATCCTTTGTACCTATCTTTTTGTCGCGGGGTGTATGTGTTTAGAAATTATTGTTTTCTATTAAGGAATGAATATATCCTATACTGAAGGCTGAAGTCTCGCTAGCAGCGGATATTTCGCTCGATCTGAATGTTGCCGATCAGATGAGTTTCCTGTATTATGTATGCAAAACATCGCTAACTGAATATTTAGAGCCTAAAAATGCATTACTACACTTATGCTATGGAATTCTTTCTTAACATATAAAAATAATTATAAGATAAAAAAAAAAAAACTTTTTATATACCATGTTTTAAATTTTCTGATGAATCATAGAGCTCATATCAATGGGAATAAAATTATTAAAGTGATAGTGACGTCAATTTTTGTGAGATGCATAATTTATCTTTTTATAATTTTTTAACGTTCACGTTTAATTAAATGCATTTATTTTTATGTCGAAAGAAAATGAACTCTTAATTTTTTTTTGGCAACAATTAAATTATAGCTAATATTTTAATGGCTATTTTAACGATATTAGAATGTTATTATTTTCATATTTTAATTAATTATAAGAAAACTAATCAAAAATTCGAAAATCAGACTTCGAAGTATTGTGTTGTCACCGGGTTCTGAGCTACTGTGAAAGTTTCAAATGTTTACCTAGTAGGGAAGTTAGTTAAAATTCGATTGCAAGATTTGTACCAGACAAACAAACAAACAAGAATAGAAGTTAATAAAAAACTGGTAATAAGGAAAAGGGAAGGAAAAAAAAGTAACAAAGAAAAATAAAATATCACCTTTTGCATCAGATCTTGTTTTATACCTTCGATCTTTTATTTAGTAGAAATAGCATGAAAAAAAATCTAACCTTTAATTCTATGAAACCGATAAAGAAACTTTTAACTGAATCTTGCACATGTTATAATGAGTATTACTGTAAGGTATCAGCTAGATCTCGCATATATATTTTTCTCTTCTTAATGTAGTTGAGAAGAGTAAATATTCATAAATCAACTTAAAATACATAGTTTCCACAGATAGTCGTTTTTACCACGATGTTTTATAATGCACATGATTTATTTTAGGATTGGAATTCGTACTGACGACACGTTACCTGTTTGATTTTGAAGGCATAAAAACTATTCTCTTACCATAACGCAAATTTTGAATATTCGGTGATAAATTAAATGCAAAATAAAGTTTACTTCATGATTTTTTTTCTTGCTTGCTTTTTCATTGGACGTTTTTCAGAAATTTGTCGGTGACACAAACTGAAACTTTCCCTAATATTCAACCTCAATTATTCAACGGTAATAATTCAATTTATTCAATCACGTCGCTTACGATAATTGAATAATCTGAAATAATTAAATGATATGATGAAACTTGTAATAACCCATGCTTTAGTGGGACAATTTTTTTTCTTTAATGATGTGAAAAATATAAACTGTAAGTATGTATTAAAGTGAACGATTAAGAAACTTAAATTTTATTTCTATTTATTTGGTTTTTTTTTTCTGATAAAACAAAATTACAAAGTATACAAAGAGGAATAAATTTTAATATACTCATTCTTGGTAGTTATTTGTTTATTTAAATAAAACCTTTCATTACTATACTCATTTGTAAATATTTTCGCCCAAATATAATCCCTTCTTCGATGAAATTTTTATTCTAATTTTTTTTTTTTTTTTTGTTAAATGAAATATTTTACTTAATTTGTAATCGAAATTTACATCTTTTGCAATAAATAGAATTTTAAAAATTCTCATTTGCTCATTTTTATGCAAAATTTTACTTTAAAAGTGAATCAAGTTTTCCTTAGAGTAGTTTTCCTTAGTTTTCCTCTAATTTTCCTTAGATTTTTCCCTAGTATTGAAAACCTTCTAAAATTCGTTTCTCTCTCTTTTTCTTTAAATGTATCAAAAGAGAATATGCATGTTTCTAATTCTGTAACGGTAAACAACTGGTACGTCAAATTTTAAATTAGAAGTAGGAGACAAATACGTAAGGTTTAAAATACTTAATGTTTTACAAAACATATTTACCTATTTCCACTAATGAACTAAAAATATAAATAAACATATTCGTTTTTTACTGTATGCATTTTCAATCAATTCAAGATTAATGAAAAATGTCGCCTTTTATAAACAATAATATTAATATTAATATTAATAATAAATAAATCTTTTAAGAATTACATAATTTTATAAAGTAAGACCAGGTATAAATATTTAATAAATTTAGAACAATTTTTAATCATGTTATACAACAACTTGAAGAAAACTTAAATTGTTAATGTAGTTAATTATTTCTTATAAATATCTCGAATCATCTTAATATATTTTGATTTCAACTCACATACATACACTATTATATTTCATTAGAATATAAATCGTAAACAATAATTTCCTTTTCATACCATCAATTACTGTGACAATTAATAGAAACCCAATCGTCACTCGTCAGAGTAAATCAACTGCATTTTAAAGTCCTTAAAATAATCCTCTTTCTAATATATCTTAGAGATTAAAAGGCGAAAATGCATTTTCTTTTTATTCTCTTTATGCAGTTAATTAATTGTAACAGACTGTTTAGAAAGAATCTCATAACTTAAGCATTTATTAAGACGACTCAATTACACTTTTTTTTTTCAATTAATAAAAGCAAATTTAATTGACTGTAAGTTGCTGGCAGCTAGCTTAGCTTGGTAGAGCACGTAAAATAAACAGAATATTTACTTTTTTTGTTTTGCCACAAAACCAATTTTAAATCTAAAAAATGACAAGAAAGAATTGAACACAATAATTCTCCAACGAGTGTAGCACGTGGCAAAATTTAATAAAGACACAATATATACAGAGTACAATTACTACATTTTAAATAAAAGCATAAACGGTGCTACCAAAGCGGCGTTATATTTTATACTTTAGAACATTTCAAAAGAAAAAAAAACACGTAGACGAAACTCTGCGAACCTTTCTGAAAGAAAGACGGCTACAGACTGCATTGGATGCGAGTTCATGTGGGTTTTGATGACGAATGCTTCTACTTTAGCGTTCCGTCATTGGCCTTCGTTGGCAAAATAGAATCACAGAATGGTCTGCGCCAGGAGATATAGTTTTGGGTATTACAACTGTAAATTCAGGCAAGCAAATTTTGAAAATAACTGAATTTAATTTCACTATTGGGTTTACATTGCAATGGAAAGAAAAATGTAAAATATTGAAATTTCCATTACTAAGTTTTAATATGCTTATTAACATTTATTACGTATTTAAGTATCAGTTTACTTAAAATTTTAAATTATATTTAGTATGTACGAATTTACGTCAATTCCATCATAGTTCTTTCACTTCCTTATCATTGTAAAATATTTGCATTTTGCAATGAAATTGCTGATATATTTTAATTTGTTGTCGAATTTATAAGTGTCTTGTAATTAAATTTAATTTTATTAAAGAAGTGGTCTTCTGCTAAATGTTAAATGTTTATATGAATGGTTACTGGATGTCATTTTTGGATGCCAACTAATTTAGCTTTATTGTTCAAGTCTCTGTAATAAAATATATATATATATATATTTTAACCAATAACAGTTTTTTTTTTTTTTTTTTTTTTTTTACATTATAGGTTTAATATATATATATTAAAGCAGTAATTTGTGTTGTTAGCATTTGTTACTGCAAAAAGAAAAATAAACATAATTTCTCAATAAATAATGCTTATTTTTGAACAGATAGAATCATTTTAAAACTTCAATGACGTAATTGAAATGTTACATCACTTTTAGGTTCATTTCTATCAAAGTTATTGAAACTAAATTGCAGTTAAAATTTAATTTTACTAAAATTATTTTAATTGCAGAACATTTCTTTGTCATATTTTCAGCATCTACAATATAATCACTATTATATGTATTTCTTCAAAAACTATTGTGAACGAAAATTATAAACCATTTCGATTACTTAACATTCCTATTTAATCTATGTAATATTTTTTCTAACGTGGACCAGTTACGATTAAAGTATATCAAAAAGACACGATAGAGACGCAAGGCGTTATCTGATTGGTCAATTCAGACCCAAAGCATAAATTCGACTACTAGAGACAAAGGGATTATAAGCCTTTTGACTAGAGATTTTGGCTACAAATATTTAATCTATTTTACATAAAATACACAAATAAATTGAAAAAAATTAAATTTTTGTAATGAAACATATGCTCAAAATCACATATTTAGAAGCATATTTAAAAACATTTACAGCCAGTTAGAATTTAAAACTCACATTTAATGGTGGTTATTCGGCAGGACAGTAGTAGCGCCATCTATTATACAGGGTGATCAATTTAAAAGAGTACCCGTTGGTTTTTCTTATTACCCTTAAATATGACGGATGTGGCAACTATTCTAACACTGAACTATAATTGTTTGAACCTTGTTTAAGTGTGGGTGACAATTTTCAACACTGTTGGACTGTTACAACTTTATTTGTGAGGTAAAACAGAAATGGAGACACACGATGTTATTTAATTCTATGATAATTTTATTTCTGAAAAACAAATTTAATTAAAATTTTTTACATCATCGTTCCTACATTACATGTACATTATCATTATCATTTTTAAATTATCATTTCATAGGGTTTTCCAGAGAAGTGCTGCAAGCATCGATGAATTAAACATATTATAACTGAAAAAATCTCGTCCATAACACCAACAATGTTGCGAAGTGCGTCAAAAATCTTGGTTCGACGTGTTCATTTTGCATTCAAAATGATTTTCTGCATTTTCTGCATTTTCTGTAAAGAATAATAATGTAAAAAATTTGAATTAAATTATGTTTTTCAAAAATAAAATTATCACAGGATTAAATAACACTGTGCGTTTCCATTTCTGTTTTACCTCACAAATAAAGTTGTAACAGTCCAACAGTGCTAGAAATTCTCTCCCACACTTAAACAAGGTTCAAACAATTATACTTCAGTGTTAGAATAGTTGCCACATCCGTCAGATTTAAGGGTAATAAGAAAAAAAAAAAACGGAAACTCTTTTAAACTGATCACCCTGTATATATATATATATATATATTAGATTTTTCCTTCATTATAAATACAATGAATTTTTTTTAAATTAATTTATTTATTTTGAAAATACATTTAATAACTATGGAAATTCTGTTGTGGCGATATGGTAATTAATTTCGTCAAATTTTATGAAATATTTGATTTTTAATATAAAAATAATTTAATTTAATTCTAAAAATTTTTATTTTACCAGCAAATATATATATTCTAAAATTTAAATTATAATGAAAATAACAAAGATTTAAATCTCTTTTATTATATTAAAAAAAGAAAAAAAAAAAAAAAAAGAGAGAGAGAGAGAGAGAATATTTCCAGTGATTTTATTTATAATATTTTTCTGAAAATCATAATAGGTTTTCATTTTATATTTTGTTCGTTTTTATATTCTCGTTAGGTTTATATTTTATTTGTTTTTATGTTCTCTTATATTTTATATTCTCACACACATTCTCAAGCACATTCTCACGCATTTTAACATAATATATAGACAGAGTATAATATTAATACACCTGCATAACATTCGTAATATACATTAATATTGCTTAAAATGCTACGCACACACAATTTTAAATACTCCAACAATACACAAATTTTAGATTCAATTTATCAACTTCTTTGGTTGAATTCCGATTCTACATATCGTAGGGAACATTTTAAACTAATTTCTTCTCAAAGTTCTAATTTTCACAAAGTTTACTTTACTTTTACTTGTTTATTAGTAAAACTATATTTCCTTCCCTACAATACAGTTTTTTATTTTTCAAACTGCGATATAAATGAAAATTTGTTTCATTATTTGTTTTTAAATAATTTAAAACAGTAATTTTTAAAACTTTTATTACATAAAATTTCAGTGCTTTTTTAATAAATTACTTTTTCATGTAATTAAATATTGTATTTAATCAATAGAATATTTATTGTAGACATGCAATTTAAATTTAACTTTATACATCTATTGATTCAATGAACCTATATTAAACAGACAAAATATATTCACCGGATAATTTCTTATCATTCAAAATCAATCTTTTTGAAAATTTTTAATAAATTATTTCATTATTTAAAAAAAGATTTAGTTCTTTTAATTCCATGTATTATATTTTAAAAATAAATAAATAAATAACTTATTGTACTTTAAGGTAACATGTTTTAAACAAATGTTAATTAAAATTATAAGGAATTTTAAATGTGTTTTTTAAGATTAGTTACTGTTCCCCATTAATTATGAAAATCAATCATTGTAACTAATTAGAACCCTCTAGTTTTTTTTTTTTTTTTTTTAGAACATTTGTAAAAGAGAAAAGATTGCCATTAAAATTATTTAATGATACAATGTTAGAGGAGCTTAGAAAAGTCTTACTTTATATAAATACTTTTTCTAATACCAAATTAAAACCAAATAAAAATTTATTAAATACGAACATAAATTAAAAATAAATTATCTTAAAATTCATCTGAAGCAGATATATTATGGAACAAATAATCATTTATAGGTAGCATTGTTAGAAACCTACAATGAAAATATAAAAAATGAGATCAATCATATAAGAAAGTAAATACGTAATAAAAAATTGTTAGAAATAATATTTCAAAGTATTCTCATATATATATATATATATATATATTTGTCAACATTCTTGCAAAAATAATAATTTATAACAGATTATATCTATCCAATCTAACACCCTTTTCATACGACTTTTTTAATAAAAATTCATCATGAATACAAAATAATCTGGTGTGTCACTCACACGACTTTCTCTTACCCTGAAATTTAATACTATAAATACAAGTTGGAGATTAAGAGGTAAGATAACGAGTACTGTTCTGTAAACCTATGTTAAACAATTCAAATTAGGCTTTGGAAGAGTTTTATATGATAATTAGTTCTGTGTGAGGGGGTTGCTATTGCCCCCCTCAACCCCCCGTTTCATTAATGTACCTACATTTATATAGAATTTAAATATGTTATTAAAATAAAGTGCACTTAAAATTATTCAGACAATTTTCACACGCAAAATTCCTTAAAACTTACCATCTTGATCAAACTTTTCAAGCAACAAACTTATATTAACTTCAAAATACAACATTTGGATCTCCTAAAATTATTCTTTTTTAAGTCACTACTCTAATGATACAGACAAAGATCAAACATTAAAAAACATTACTACGGTAATCAGGAAGCCTCAAAACGTGTAAATATACAAAAAACAAGCGATGAATATTTAGCTTACAAACATACATTATTTACCATATCTCGAGAAATTCATTTCAATTCCTGAACCGCTTTCTTGGATATGATAAAATATTATTGTAAAGCACATCCACTAACAACAAAAAAGAATGTTATCGCTTAAATATTTGCAGCCCTGTATATCTTTCGAAGATTATATACAGACCACATGGTGCACCTAAATATAATCCTATAGTAATAACATATGGTCCAGCCTGATATACACTTCCATCAATTTGCAACTATTGTCGCACTTTTATCTAGCTGTTTTGTGTAGTCCTGTAAACGAACAGTGAATTATTTCCCTACCATATTCTACATGGGACATGTTTTTACGCATATAATATATATATATATATTCGTTTCATTTGGTTTACTGCAGTCTATATATGTTAAACTCTATTTACCAGCACTTTCCCCCATAGATTTAATGTATTTTAATTATTATTACATGAACCATTTGCTTCATCTCAACGAAAAGCTTAGTGTAGCATCACTATATCATACACATTTAGAATACCGAGTTTGGAATTTCTGCTACTATTTGTTATTGAGATATGCTGATAAGAGACACACAGACGGAAAGACAGACAGACACACAGACCATTCGCTAAAAACATGATATTCGGATTCAAAGAACCTCAAAACTTGTAAATATAACAAAAACTCACGTTCGAAAATTTGACCCTAAAACAATACTTTCTCTACCTTATGGGTAAGAGAAAGTAAAAAGGTTTCTCATATAGTTTCCGTTGTACATGTATTTAATTTTCAAACATTATTCAAAAATATGTTTAAACATTTTTATTTTTCAGGCATTTTTTTCTAAAACATTTAGATATGATTAAAAAAAATACGTTTAAAGCATTTATTATATGTATACATATACATTATTTTCTAATTGGGAAATTTTAACCTAACTTTCATTTTCCCGAAATTTTCTTCAATTTCATGTAATTTTACCTCTCATAGACGATACATAAATTGCTGTTTCCTTTTGTAATTTTTAATTGCAAACTCATAAAATTATATGTACGAAATATGGCTTTAATTTGCTCATCAATTTTTGCGCCATAGCAGCAAAGAATGTCTTTTATTTTAAACAATTACTATATAATTAAATATAATCCCCATGAAAATTAGATATATAATTCAAGAGAAAAAAAAACTGTATTTACACTAATTGTTGTATAATATTTAATTTCGAAACTCTTTTCGTTTAAAGCTAATATTGTTTTATTCAAAAATTTAAAAAAAAAAAAAAAAAAAGCTTAGAGAAAAATTCGATTGGAAGTAAATGGACTGCATAAAAGCTCAAAGGAAAGTCTTATTTCTCTTCTTTTCCATGAAAGCCAAATTGAAAGACGTTTATAAAAGAGAATATTTTTAAATGGATACGTTCCTAGATTTCCTATCTTTCCACATTCTTTTTTTCCGCAAATAATCTGAAAATTGTCGAGTAATTTCATACTTCAGATTTTATGAAACCTGAAGTATTTATGCAAGGTTTATCGGTAATGTTTTAGATATGTTATTAAAATAAAAATTTTACAATACCATTGGTTCGTAAAAACAAGCTAGAACTTATTTTTCAAATTTATTGTAATATTTGAAATATAAGTATAAAATATTTCCGTTTAATTTGTAGTTAACCGAACTTTTTTCACTAATATATTTTATGTTACCAGGATGTATTTGCAGTTGTTTTTTCGAGATAATCGAAGAAAATTTCGAAATAACAATATAAAAAGAAGAAAAAAAAAATCGACTTTTCGGTTTTTTATTGAATTTTTAAATAAAATATGCTAAATGTAAAATATATTTTTTGACGAATCGAATAAAAGCATATGTTTTGATATAAATTTCTCGAATCGTAATTTGTTTCTCAGAAAAAAAAAAATGTAGAAATCAGGAAGTTGTTGGATTCGGAAACTTACAGAACCTGGGCTACCCTTCCTTCTGCTTTGCTACATTTATTTTTAGCTAATTCGCTTTGTATAATTATATCGGTTTGAATTTTAAACTGTATTGTTGTTTTAATGAGGTTCTGTTTTTTTTTTTTTTTTTTTTTTTTTTTCCAAGTGCCATTCTTAGTTATAATTGCAAATGTAAGACAAGATCCTTTAAATATAATCAGGTAAGTATTGCATTACATTGTACTCTAATAATAATTAACAAAAAAAAAAAAAAAAAAAAAAAAATCCAGAACTGTCAAATTGAAAATATATTAAAGATTTTGTTGCTAAACTAAGTACATTTATTTATGAAATGTATCATACGGATTTAAACCACAGTTTTAAAATTTATTGTACATTTTACTGTCCTATCAAAATTTATTTAAAGTATAAATTTTGATTGGACAGTTATTTTTTATTTTTTTATTTTTTTTTTAACTCAATTAAAATATCCTTTAAATAGTAAAATGGGTAAATGTTGTTTTATTCATTTTATATCGATTCCCTTACATCTATTCAGAGTGACATATTTATACTTCAAATTTTATCATTAATAAATCCAATAAATGATAATACTTTTACACATTTTAATTTATTGGAATTTTTTCGTGAAAATCATTATTTATGTAAGGTATTGACATATTACATGAAATGAAATTATTTTAAGTAAATTTTAAATTGAATACATATATTTTTCAAAACACATTTTTTTTTTTTTAATTTTTCGGAGAAATAACCGAGCACACCAATTCATTACTTCCTCCAGGGCACTTACGTTATACACCTTTGTCAAAATAATTTTTCATATTTGTATACTGGGGATATTTTACGAAATATCCATTCTTTCTCTTTCAAATAGAGCTCTAAATATTCATTAAACTTTCCAGTGTTATAAAAATGCTTAAATGTTTTAAATTAAAAGACATATTACTTTTATTGTATACGTATATATTTCATTTTGAAATATCAGTTTTCAGATTTAAATATTAGAATTTCTATGTTTTACAGTCGGTAACAAAAGTGTCCGAACACTAGCAAAAATTCCTATGTAAAAAAGTACACTTAATACTGTTTTGTTAAATAAATCCTTATCGAATCATGCTCTTACACTGACAAAGAACAGGAGTCGACAAGGATTTATTTAACAAAACCATATGAAGTGTACTTTTTTTACATAGGAATTTTTGCTAGTGTTCGGATACTTTTGTTACCGACTGTACTTAATTGTTATGTTTCTTTCTTCCTCTTCCTCTTCATATTCTTCGTCTTCTTTTTTTTTTTTTTTTTTAGTAAAATTCTTTGTTAAAAACAGCGTAAGAAATGTGGTATTTTTTCAAAAATATCTTGACTATCAACAACTAATAATGATTATTGAAAAACTTTTTAATATCATGCTTGAATTTAAAGTTAAGGACAAGTTATCATTTTTGAATAATGAAATGTTTGTAAAGTTTTATCTCAAACAAATTAAATTTACAGTATTACTGGATATCCATTCGAGAAGCGAGTTTTATTGAACATTCCAATCAAACGGTTTATCATATTGTTGAATCCGCTTTTATTAAAATCAGTTTTTCGTTAAACAATATTTGATTATACTAATTCCATTTATATTTAAAAATCGCACATGTATGAAAAACCTACTGAAAGCTCGAATTTCAATTTTTAAGAATAAAATTTTTATCCTTGATAAGTTACGTAATTCACGTCGCAGTCTTAATAATTTCAGAAATATTTATAAGGTTGCTCTATGTAACATCAGCTAAAGAAAAAATAAATAAATAAATAAATAAAAATTATTATCACTTTTTCAATGTACTATAATCCTTAAATAAGTATGAATAACGCAATGGCAAAGCACTACGTTTATAGTAAAGAGCAAATAAAGAAACTAAAATTTAGGGTGAAGTTTGGAGCAAACTTATATGTGTTTGTGACTATCAGTAAAGTGATGGCTAACATCTCATGAGACTTCTAGTAATATATAGTCAAATATACCCTAGATGGATGTGCCATAATTATTTACCTGCTAAAATCCATTCATAATCCAATGCTAAAATCCATTCCAAAAAATAATTTTAATTTAATAAACAATGAAATACATAATCTATTATTTAAAAATATGTATTATCATATTTATTATATTAAATTATATCTAGATTAAAACAATAAAAATAAACTCGCCTTTTTTTTTCTTTCATTTCACTTTATGATAATGCCATCTTGTACTTTTTGTTTTAACTTCACTCCATGATAATATTATCTTTCATTGTTTGGTTTAAATGTTAACTGTAAACCGGCGTTAGTTTATATTTTTATTCACATGCTTTATGAATGTAATTGGTAAGGCAATCTTGTATTGTGTTTTTTAAAACCCATTTCCACTTTTTCATATTTTTACTTTTATTTTTGTGATTCAGGCATTAAAACTTAAGATTAATTTCATTATGCTTAAAACTTTACAGTAAACTAAAATTTTTTTCTTTCACTATTTGTATAATGCTCCCGGGGACGTTAAGAATTCTGTAAGCTTCCATTATTTTAATTTATTTCGTCCTATTATGATCCTATTATCATCCTATTTCGCGTAATTTATATATATATTGATAATGTTGAATGATACATATTTTCTTTGTTCTTTTTAATATATTCGTTTGAAGGAAAAAATATTACTGCGATGAAACTTAACCATTTTCTATAGTTTATAACAGAAACAAGAGTTTACATTTTTACATTTTTAGTTACAATTAATTAATCTACCGTAATTTTCTACTTATTTCTGTGCAAATAAATTTATAATCCACACATTTTTGCATTTCCAGGAAACAGTATAAATATATATATATATATATATATATATATATATTGAATAAATATTTTCTTATTAATTCTTAAGAGAAATGCAAGTTTCTCTTTTCCGCATTTACTAAATTAAATAAAATGTGATGCATAACCATAGCCTCCTTAACTAGGTGCCTGTCACGTAGCTCGGAAACTAGGCAACAGTTGAAGCGGTAGACAGCGCCACCTGGTACAGATTGTGCGACTTTTTTATTCAACAGCCACCAAAATTTTTTAAAAGTGGGATATGATGTGCATAAAAGGCGAATAGAATCAAAGAAGCGTCGATTATCTATATCATGTATCACTTCTTTAAATTATTGGTGACAGTTGAATAAAAATGTCGTATAATTTGTACTAGATGGCGCTGTCTACCGCTTCAACTGTTGCCTGGTTTCCGAGCTACGCGACAGGCATCTAGTTAAGGAGCCTATGGCATAACAAAGGGAAAATTTTGTATCCTGGATCGATTGCTTGCAGAACGTTTTCAGGCAGCCTTTCTGAATACATTTGCAAAAATACAAGTGGCTACACTTTCAGGAATTTGCTAACCCTTTCGTGGGCAATTTAATTACTGTCAATTAATATCGAAAATCACAAGAATTTAGGAATAAAATTAGAATAAAAAATGACTTTTTCCCAAAACGTTTAAAGTAAAATTATGTTGAAAGTTTCTGGAATGATTTCTTACAGTTTGGAATTGAAATTAGGCGGGAATAATACATAACTTTCTCATTCAAAAGTTTAAATTATCCTCTGAAAAAAAAAGAAAAGGAGTACATGTTATCATATTTCAGAATTTTGTCCATTGTTAATTATTCTCGTATCTCATATATATTAAAAGATTGCATGGGTTCTGAAATCTGAAAAAAAAAAAAAAATCATATTTTTGCGATTTTTTTTTTTTAATATAATAAATAATACTTAAAATTTCAGCATATAAAAGTACATAATACAATAAATATTATATAACATATACACTCATGTCCATAAATTAAGGAAAATTCAAAATCGCATGGAAATCGAATTTCAATGCAAAAATTTCACCTGTAGAATTACCACACACATCTTCAAGAATAATATGCAAATTATAGGAAGCCATCAGATGATATGACGCCGATATAATGTCACAATTACGAAAGTGTAAGAAAGGAGTATATAAGGAATGGTAGCAAAGAAGGAAAATTGTTCACAAGCGTTCTGTAGGCCGCTCAGTGCCACAACCGAATAGTTATTGTAATTGCTTCAGGGAGCAAAAATCGTAGTTTTTATGAATGGCATCCTACATAAACCATCTTTTTTGTTCTTGAACTTTTGTTTAATAAATAAGTTTGTTTAATTGCCAGAAATTCAAATTTCAATTAAAATAAAATTGCACTTTTAAAAAATTAAAGAACACGCTTTTATTGAAATGTGAACTAAAAAGTACAAAATATCTATCTTTATAGTATTAAAATGAAGTCTAAGAGAAAATCGTGTGAGTGACCCACCACAATATTTACATACATTTAAAATTTTTATAAAATAATTTAGAATTAAATGAAAACCATTTTTAAAAAAATCTCCCCTGACTGGGCTCGAACATTAGACCTTTAGGTTCGTAGCCCGGAGCTTTACCTCACAGCCACAAGGTTCACGTAGGGAAAGTCTTTTTTAACACGTTTTTATTAGCTTCACCTGTATGTATGTTTGTATGTATCCATGTATGTTTATAACCGCTCTGGGAACAAACAAAAAATCTATATTGTAAAAAAAGACTTTCCCTACGGGAACGCTGTGGCTGTGAGGTAAAGCTCCGCGCTACGAACCTAATGGTCTAGCGTTCGAGCCCAGTCAGGGGAGATTTTTTAAAAATGGTTTTTGTTTAATTCTAAATTATTTTAATTAAAGATTTAAATGTATGTAAATATTACGGTGTGTCACTCACACGATTTTCTCTTACCCTGAATTTTAATACTAAGATAGATATTTTGTGCTTTTTAGTTCACATTTCTATAAAAGCGTGTTCGTTATTTTTTTTTTAACTATAATATTATTTACAATATAGATTTTTTGTTTGCTTCCTGAGCGATTACAAACATACATACAAAGCTAATAAAAGCGTGTTAAACAAAAAAAAAATAAATAAATAAATAAATAAATAAATAAAAAACTATTCTTCAAGCACTAGTGAATTCTATTTCGAAAAAATATGCAAAATTTTTATAAAATCACTGCATTAATTTTTGAGAAATCATGTCCACGTTTTACTGAAGGATTTCTCCCTGAAATACCACAAATTTTATTATTATTTTTTTAAATAAAATATTGTTTAAATATTGAACTTCTACATTCTCAAATTTTTAAGTAAAAATTTTTGTTTATTACATAAAAAAAAAGAGAGATAATATGCTTTTTCTTAGAATTTGAAACATATGTAACCTCTTAATGCATCAAATTTATCATCGTTTGAAATAAACATTATAATTCGTGTTAGTTTGTAACATGCTTGTGTTAGATTTATTATATTGCAGCGATAAAAATATTTTTTTTTTTTTTTTTTTTTTGGTGGGGGGAGGGGGGATTAAATTCTCAATATTTCTTTTTTTTTTTTTTTTTTTTTTTTTGTAAATTTTGCATCAGAATCACGTTTCGTTCAATGAAAAAAAAAAAAAAAAAATCGAGAAAATGAAGAAGTATAATTCATTACAAAACAATTAGTATTACAAAAACGAAATCTTGATTAAAATGGTGATAGCTATAATATTACGTACTATACAAATAATATATATTTTCATCAAAAAGAATATTCCTACTAAAATCTATTAGCAAAGAAAAAAGAATTATTTTTCAAAGCATTTTATAATTAGTAATAGAAATGTTTTTCTCTCTCTCTCACTCTTGATAATACAGAAAGGATGGCATAATGAACTTTTTCATCATTCCTGAAACTAATATGACTTCAAAAATCTTTTGCATTTCAAATTAACTGAATCAAAATAATCACAACAACTAAACTGTTTGATTATTTTATTACTTTCTTCTATATGTAATATAGAGAAAGTATTGGATTCGCGAAAATTTTCGACCTCCGTTTTTTGACGGATCTACACGTTTTGGGATGTCCTGAACACGAATTGATAGTTTTTAGAAAATGTCTGTCTGTCTGTCTGTATGTATGTCTGTCTGTCTGTCTGTCTGTCTGTGGTTTATTGTTTTCACCGTATCTCACGAACCAATGAATGAAATTCAACCAAACTTGGTATATAGTTGGACCCTGGCGGGGCATTGTGCTGATTAGATTTGGGGATCAATAGCCCAGCAGGTGGCGCTGTGATCGCATTTTATGTAAATTTTTAACATGGCAGTATAGGACAAATTTTCGTATTTTTCACCGTATCTCACGAACCAATGAATGAAATTCAACCAAACTTGGTATATAGTTGGAACCTGACGGGGCAAGGTGCTGATTAGATTTGGGGATCACTCGTCCGGCAGGTGGCGCTGTAATAGCAAAATTTCGTATTTTTCACCGTATCTCACGAACCGATGAATGAAATTAAACCAAACTTGGTGTATAGTTGGACCCTGACATGGAAAGTGTCTGATTAGATTTTGGGATTAATCGCCCAGCAGATGGCGCTGTGATCGCATTTTATGTAAACTTTTAACATGGCAGCATAGGACAAAATTTCGTATAAATGTACATAATGAGCGTTATTTTAAACTTGTGATTGTAAAATTAGTATGAATTATTGATAATAGTAGTATGTAACTAGGAAAAAAATTTCGTTCATGGGGGGCATCACTTCCCCCCCGTAGGGGGGAAATACCCCCCCAGGCGGGGTAAATTTTCACAATGGGTATCTTTCGAAAGATCTCGTTGATAATAGTAGTAGTTAACTAGGAAAAAAATTTTGTGCATGTGGAGGCATCGGTTCCCCCCCACCGGGGGGGCGAGTACCCCCCGGGGGGGGCAAAGTTTCAAGATGGGTATCTTTCGAAAGGTCTCGTCAATACCTTTAAAACGAATGGTTGAACCATAAATTTGTGATAATTTAAAACAAAGTTATCGATTTTTTTTACTTTTAACGAAAAAAAACTTACTTTTACGAAAAAATCGTATTTTTTTTTTTTTTTTTAAACGAAATTTAACCAAACTTGGTATTTAGTTGGTCCCCGACATAAACTGGTGCTGATTACATTTGGGGATCAAAAGCTCAACAGGTGGCGCTGTGATCTCATGTTTTCAAAATTTTTAACATGGCAGTATAGGACAAAATTTCGTTTAAATGTACATAATGAGAGTTATTTTTAACTTGTGACTCTAAAATTAATATGAGTTATTGATAATAGTAATAGTTAACTAGGAAATTTCTGTGCATGTGGGGGCATCGCTTCCCCCCTGGGGGGGAAGTACCCCCCCCCGGGGGGGGTAAATTTTGAAGATGGGTATCATTCGAAAGATCTCGTCAATACCTTTAAAACGAATGGTTGAACTATAAATCTGTGATAATTTAAAACAAAGTTATCGATTTTTTTTACTTTTAACCAAAAAAAAAAAGAAAAAAATTCATATTTTTTTTTTTTTTTTATATTGTTACTGATTGAATATGTATAGGAAAATATAGAAGAAAGTCTTGTGGTGGCCACAACATACTAGTTTATTTATTTATTTTTAACATATATAATCCTTTATCTATAGGAGCCGCGGTAGCCCAGTGGGTAGAGCGAAGGGCTCGTAACTGGAAGATTGCAGGTTTGGCATTGGAGCAGGCGAAAGACCGTCGTGTACACTAATGGTGACTGGTGCAAGTGAAATCTGTCGTGGCCGCAATGTTCTCCATGCTCCCATCAAAATTATACCTCTGGGGGTCACCGAAGCGGGAGAGCAATCCCTTCCGTGGAGGATCAAAATTGTGATGGCATATCTCTGGACCACCTCTAGGGGTGAGACCCAGACTGTCGCCAATTGCCCACTGCGCAGCACTAGTGCGACGTAAAACCCACCCACCCACCCAACCAACCTTTATCTATGGTTTATAAAACTGTATCTTTCTATTATTATATCTATCATCATTTCTTTTATTTATAATATAAATCGCTTACTTTCACTTTTATGCAACAATAATGTTTCGAGAAAAGAGTAATTTATTTTCTCTTACTTCAGAAATATTTTAATTAAACTTATTTATCTAACGTATTTTCTTGCTGAATTCAGCACAAATTAATTTTATTTCTGCGCACTTTCCCATTTCAAACAAACAGCATCAAATCCTTCTTAGTAATTCCACAGAGGATTGCAGATTTATTTATCCTGCTTCTACTAAATTAAATAAAGTGTGATTAATATGCGTAAGAAAGAGAAACATTCGGATACTGGATCGATTCCCGGTAAAACATTTTCTGGCAGATTTTCTGAGTACACTTTCAAAAATACAAATAACTATACTTCAAGAAATTTGCTAAATTAGTCAGTGAGAAAAGAATAGCATATGCTATCATTATCCAGAATTTCGTTACTTTCTTTGTTAATTATATGCGGTACTTACAACTTTTAATGCATCAAATTCCTCATTGTTCGAACTACAAATTATAATTCATCTTTAGCGTGTGACATGTGAGTTCCAAAATATTTTTTTTTTATGGAAGTAATACAAATATTTTCTCCTAGATTCTTAATTTTTCTTTTGTTGAAATTTTGCATCTGAATAATATTTTTTCTGAATAATATATATACCGGGTGATCCAAAAGTCAGGACGAACTTTAAAAATGAATAATTCAAAAATGAATCAAGATACAAAGATACGATTTGCACCAAACGGAAGAAAAAAGAAACCGGGTTTTGTGTGGCAAAGAAAAAAAATAGTTCTGTTGGCGACCAACAGATGGCGCTATAGTGTTTTATTTCACCAAAATATGATTTACAAATGAAAAAAAATGTTGACAACTGACAAGTCAGCTTCATTACAGTTAATTAGCACCACTACAGTAACTGTTCAATGTCCATCATTCAGAAGTACAGCTGTGAGACGATTCACCACATCGTTCACAGCATTTAGTAGCATTTCTTGCGTTAGGGCAGACACATTTTAGCGGATGGCATCTTTCAGTGCTGCTAGTGATGCCGGTTGGTCGCGGTACACTTTTGACTGCCAAGAATCCCCACAGCCAAAAGTCACAGAGTGTCAGATCGGGAGATCTTGGAGACCATGCGTGATTAAAGTAGCGACTGAGAATGCGATATTTCGACGCATGTAAGCTTCGACTACCATTACCTGCTGTAGTTGTTCCTTTTTTATATCGTTCGTTGCTTTGCATAATCCTACATCAGAAATCCGACAGCGCCATCTATTGGTCACCAACAGAACTATTTTTTTTTTTTTCGTAACCACACAAAACCCGGCTTCTTTTCCATACGTTTGGTACAAACCGTATCTTTGTATCTTGATTCGTTTTCGAATTATTAATTTTTAAAGTTTGTCCTGATTTTTAAATCACCCGGTATATAGATATAGGTATAGATATAGATATAAATATTTATTTATAGATATTTATAGATAGAGATAGAGAGATAAAGATATATATATACATATATGTAGTGTTATATTAAATAGTATGATAAATAATAAATGTTTCATTCTTAAAAAATATTTTCACTAATCGATGTTGAAAATAAAAAATCAAATACGCAAGCATTTTTATGATTAATGATAAAACTATGGCTTTTTCTACATAGAAACAAATAAAGTAATATGGCAAAAATGATCTTTTTCCTAATTCCTGAATTTAATTTGATTTCAACTAATCAATGCACTTCAAATGAACTATATTAAAATAAGCAATAACAAAAAACTGCTTTATTAAGTTTCTGAAAGTAATATGATTCTTTTAACGCTCATTTTTGCTTTCTTCTATATGTAATATAGAGAAAGTATTGGATTCGCGAAAATTTTCGACCTTCGTTTTTTGATCGATTTACACGTTTTGGGATGTCCAGAACACGAATTGATAGTTTTTTAAGAATGTCTGTCCGTCTGTCTGCCTGTATCACGATTTTTGTAGACACTGTAGCTCACGAACCAATGAATAAAATTTAACCAAACTTGGTATTTAGTTGCACCCTGCTATAAACTGGTGCTGATTAGATTTGGGGATCAATCGCTTAACAGGTGGCGCTGTGATCGCATTTTTTGTAAACTTTTAGCATGGCAGTATAGGACAAAATTTCGTATAAATATGCATAATCAGAGTTATTTTAAACTGGTGATTATAAAATTAATATGAATTATTGATAATAGTGGTAGTTAACTAGAAAAAAAATTGTGCATGTGGGGGCATCGGTTCCCCCCTCCTGGGGGAAGTACACTCCCGGGGGGGGGGGGGGTAAAGTTTCAAGATGGGTATCTTTCGAAAGGTCTCGTCAATGCCTTTAAAAGGAATGGTTGAACTATAAATCTGTGATAATTTAAAACGAAGTTATCATTTTTTTTTTTTTTTTTTTTTTTTTTTTTTTTTTTTTTTACTGAGTGAATTCGTATAGGAAAATATGGAAGAAAGTCTTGTGGTGCCCACAACATACTAGTTTAAAAAGTCTTTAATACTCTTCTTAAATATTTTATGAATCTTTTATGATTATAAAATATATAGAATACTTTGGCTTTTATACGATACTGATATTTTGTTAAAAAATATCGTATTTTTTCTGATTTTAGAAATATTAGAATAAAGTTTGTTTATCGAATGTAATTTCCGCCTTAATGCTGTGCAAATTAATTTAATTCCTCACATTTCAGCATTTCAAACAAACAGCATCACATCTATTTTAGTAATTCCACAGAGGATATCATATTTCTTCATCCTGAATTTGCTAAATTAAATAAAATGTTATTAATATGCTTAAGAAAGAGAAAAATGTTCACACTGCAACGATTCTTTGTAGAAAAATTTTAAGGTGGTTTTATTCGTGCAGTTTTAAAAATATAAGAAGGATACTTGAGAAGTTTGATAAGTTTGTTTCTGAAAACATAAAATTATGTGCTATTATATTTAGGAATTTCATCGTTTTCTTAGCTAAATATGCGCAATTCTTTCAATTCATAATGCGTCAAATCCTTCATCGTTCGAACTAAAAATTATATTTCGCTTTAGCATGTGACATATGTGAGTTCGATAGCACTTTTTACATGGCAGTGATATAAATATTTTCTCCTAAATTGTCAATTTTTCTATTTGGTGAAATTCGCTTTAGAGTATTTTTTTATTCTGTGAAACAAACAAAAATAATAATAATAATAATAATAATAATAATGCAGAAAAATCAGCTTGTATAATATTTTTAAAAAGCGGTTGACATAACGGAAACTTACCATAATAAACATTATTCTAAATGCTATATTAAATAGTATCACAAATAAAATAAATTTTCTTTCTAAACAATTTTTACACTTTGTAAATAATCAATATTTTTTTTTTTTTTTTTTTTTTTTTTTTTTTTTTTTTACAATTTGTGATAGACATACGCTTTCACGTAAAAACAAATACAGTAATATGACATAATTTGCTGAAACTAATTTGATTTTCATAAGTTTTTGCATTTCAAATGAACTGTAAAAAAATTTCGAAGTGTTTATGTAATTCTTTGGAGAGATAATAAATCTACTATTCCACATTTATAATACATGATAATGTTAATGCAAGAGAAACAAAATAAAAAAATAAAAATAAAAATGAATAAAAATTATCAGATGGATTAAAAATAATAATAATAATACGCAGAAATTATTTAGGAATTTTATTTGCCAAAGATACATTTACAATTAATATATATATAATATACAAATATATACATACTCATTCTTTCTTTCAAAAAATAAGCTGAATCTTTTTTTTTTTTTTTTTTTTTTTTTTTTTTTAATTAGCGTAAACCTTCTTATGTTTGTCTTTAACGATTGCCATAAAAAATTTTTAATTATTTTAATTAACTTAAATATTTGCACTTAATATATTCTATCTATTTCATGAATATCTTTTGATGTTATTTTTAAATTGGCTTACAAGCAATTTAAAGTCAAAAGTGTTTGAAAAGGGTTTTGGCAAAATGAGAATCCCCATCAAGAGAAAGAAACTTAATTTACCAAGATGCTTAATTTAGGAAGACTTACATACACTGTAGTATTTACACGAATGGCATGTAAATATTGTGTTAAATATAAAATATCAGTTTTATTCAACATTTTCTTATAAGATAACTCAAATTTAACTGAGAAGATTACTGTTCGTTTTGTAGATTTTCACAATATGAAACATTTTTATTATTATTATTATTATTATTAATTGTACCATATAAACAATAACCATAATATAAAATATTGTCTTTTTTATTAATATTCTGTGAAAAAATTTCTTCCAGGTATTTCTTTATTTAACTGAATAAATATACTTTACTGTAGATTTCAAATTTTAATATAATGTTTTATGTGGATTTTGACAAACTTCTAAAATTCGTGACATTTCAAACTAAATTTTGTATTTTATAAGAAAAATTTAAAAAAAAAATAATAATAATAATAATAATAATAATAAGGAAAAGATAAATGTTAAATTATTCACAAATTTTAAATATTCTCGAAAATTATTTAAGTTTAACAAAATTAAATTAAAACTATTAAAATTATTTCTGATGAATATTTTTTAATTTTTAGCCCTCAATTTTACAAAATTATGGTTTAACACTATAATCTGAGCAAATTTTTGTATTACTTTGTTGATTCATTTACTAGGTTTTTTTTTTTTTTTTTTTTTTTTTTTTTTCTATTTCTTTTTAGCGTATTTTTATATTGGAATACATTAAATTTAAACAATCAAACATGAAAATATAAAAAAAAAAAAAAAAAAGGATTGAATTTAAATTATAAAATTATAATTCTGTAAAATTGAGATAAATAGAAAATAAAATAAAATAAAAAGAAATTGGAAGAGAGCATATTACAAATTTTCAATTTCATTTTAATTTAAATAGTTTTCGAGAATATTAACTGTATAAATATATTTCTTTTTATGAATGTAGAATTTCAGAATGCTTTTATTTTTTACAAAAAAAAAAAAAAATAATAATAATAATAATAATAATAGCCTTTAATATATTTTAGGAAATTTTAGTAATTCAAAATAATTCAAAATTTTTTTAGTTCATTAATTTTTTTTTCTAAATTTATATATATATATATATATATATTCTAAATATTCATTTTTCTTAATATCTAATGTAATATAAAAAAAATTCTGTTTACGATAATCGTGATTTAAATATTTTTACGTTACAGTCTAATGCAAAATATCATATCGAATCAAATGGAACAGTCGTATAATTTTACATATCAGAAATTTCAAAATAATCTTTTACAAGATAAATTGGGCTATTCTGTTAAAACATTTTCTTGGATTTTCTTTTACATCAAATAAAATTCCCTATACTTTATCTTCCGCAAAATTACTTGTTCATATTCTTTGAAAATCCCCAAGAGAAGAGATATAAATGTGAAGCTAAAAGTCAAAAAATTAATTCCAAAAAAGTAAGAGCCTATGAATTATGGATATCATGGAATAAGAAAATAAACTGTAAAAGATGCCTTTTTTTACTCTTCTTCTTCTTCCAAAAAAGGAAGAAAAGAACACTGAGTGAGAGAGGGATGCTGATAAGAAGTATCCTCTTTTGAATGCGGATCTATAAAATAAAGCAGTGTATTTTATAAAAACTTTTCTATCTTCAAAATCAGGGTATCAGTTTGTTTTGAAGATTAAAAATGACTACTTAGAGCTATAAATCCTTATATTTTTTGAATTATTAAAGACGCTTAAACTTTCAAAAAAGAAAAATCAAGGAATTACTATGAAATATCTGTATTTTGGAAAAATATTTTGACAATTTTTATTTTTCTAAAGATATTTTAAACATTTAAGTTGCAATTCCGCTCGTTGTTGTTGTAATTTAAAATGAAGAGAAAGGTTTTCTTTGCATAATAACGCAACAGATAATTATAGATTACATCGCATCAAACCAATGCAATGTATATACATAATGTTCCAGCAAAACCGTACAACTTCTGCGTAACCACATTTCTAACTTGTTGTACATAAGAATACCCAAATGATTTGTATTTCTCTGACAAATAGTTTGTGAGAAAGGAAAAAGATGACGTCATAACCGGTGTACGGAAAAAAGTTACATTGGTACATTACCATCGGTATTTTCATATGTTCACATAGGAATAGGGTGACCAGATTTTTAAAATTTAATTTGAGTTCAAATATGGCAGCAGCCTTGAGTTTCGTGAACAAAATAAATAAATCACCTTAAATTGTAAAATTTTAGTAATTTTTATGTATGACGTATCTGAAAGAATCTTTTTCAATTTATTTATTATAGATATAATAAATTACAATGCGCTGCAAAAAAAAAAAAAAAAAAAAAAAAAAAAATATTTTCGACCCTTGATACCATTCTAGCTGATGCTTATGTAAAATGACCTCTCCTGAATTCTAATATGACAACCATTTTGTCCAGTCATTCACCGTTTTCTCGGGACACCACCCCCTCCCCCAATTATTTTCACTGTTCGGTAATTTTATGACCATGAATTTGATTTGGAGAATGCAAAAGAATTAATTTAACACTTAAAACAAAAAAATATAATGTTTAATAAATAATATCAATAACAGATTAAAAAAAAATATAAGAAATGTAATATATAATTGCAGTGGCAAATTAATAAATCCTTAATTTTTCCCTTGCCGCAAATATTGATGTTTTAGAATATTATAACACTGTAACCCCTCAGAAGATATTTAACAGTTAAAATAATCTTTCCCTGTCTAAAAATCAAATTTATAGCCATAAAATTACCGAAAAGTTATAAAAAATAAGGGGCCATACTTAAATATCGGTAGGTTATACACTGTAAAAAATTTCAGAAACCTTTTTTGCCTTAACTGAAATGTTTCTGAATATTTGCGAGACCTACCGTCAATGTCATGTTTCCGATCAGTTGCGAAACGTTTCCTGTATTTTCAGTGTTTCAGAGTTGAAAAGCTGAATTGCGTTGACGCAGGCGCAAATGATTCTGGCAACACACAGCGCCACACCACACGACCGAGACCGGAAAGCGGGAAGAAGTGAAGCATATGAAATCGGTAAGTGTACTTTTTCCCGAGTTATTTCTTATCATATTATATCTATATGCAACTTTATCATGATCAGATTAAAATCGCCCCTTTAATTTCTTTTTGAGTATTGTTATTTGAAATTATTAAAATGATACATTGTTGTAATTATTGTGATAAAAAGTTTAGTAACAAAACTAAATTGTTTCTGCATGTCGAAGTAACTCACGAACATGAACCTCGCTTTATACTCAACTGCGATGTTCGAAATTATAAAACAACTTTTAAAACTATTAAATCTCTTAAATGGCACACTAAAAAGTATCACAGAAGTATTACAAGAACAATACCGCCTTTAGTTAAAAAATGTTCGCACTGTGACCATCACGCTGAAAGCTATGCTAAATTAGTCATTCATTTTCGTATTCATTTTAAGTGCCGCCAGAAATTAAAATGCCCTGTTAGTGGTAGTACAGAAAGAGGATTCCAAAATACTCAGAAATGTTTCTGAACATTACAGAAAGAGGTTTCCAAAATACTCAGAAATGTTTCTGAATATTACAAAGAAAGGTTTCTAATATACTCAAAAACATTTTTGAAAATTACATGCACCGTAGCTGCCCCATATATTCAGAAACGTTTCTGAATTTTTTTTACAGTGTAGGGCAAAATGGGCATTTTATTCGGATTCTGGAGGTCATTTTACATAAGAATTTGCCAAAATGATGTTGGGAGCATTTTTCAGTGTTAATATAATACAAAAGTAATAACTTTATAACCAGCGTCCCCAAATGTGGTTGAATTTTTTGGGGACGAAAGTCGTCTTCAAGGACTGTCTTCTGGATTTGAGGACGTGCGGTCACCCTGAATAGGAAGATGTTCAAAATGTTCACCGCGCATATCGAGACATGCATATACACACCTGACTGAACACGCTGTATGTTTAATAAGATTAAGTGCATGTTGCAGTTTTAAAGAACAGAGAATAAAATATGATGCGAATATTATTGCTAATTACAATATGCAACCTTTTAAATACGATTAAAAGCAAAGCTTAATGTCTTGAAGCATTGAGCGCATCCAAGTCTAGATATGCGAGGTGGTCATTTTTAACATATTCTTTCGAAAACCCAGGCAAATATCGATGATCATGTTTCCAATAATTTTTTTATCACACCATATTTGAAGTCATCATTTCTTTTTTTTTTCGAAATTTTCTCGAAAAGAATTTGCCGTATTTCATATAGTTCTTTGAAATAATAAGTACAAAACAGAATAAACACCATAAAATGATGCAATAAACTCGCTTCAAAGTTTTGTACTTATTTATCTCGTATATTAATAGGCAAGCATAAAATTTGTAGTCCCTTTTTAACATATTAATTATGGGAGTAGAGGGTTGAAAATGGTATCATTCGAAAGGTATGGTTAGCCGGAAGGTGCGAATACAAATATTATTTTCTTACGGTGTCAAGAAGGTATTTAAAAATACATTTATTTTTTATGCATTTTCCCCCATTTTTCCCTTTTATACACGTATTCCTTTACATTAAAAAATACCTAAAAGTAGAAAGTTGTTAAATCTGGCAATTTCATAAAGCTCAAATAAAACCATAGACACAGTAATTTGTATAATGTAGCATCACTATACGCAAGCGAAGTGATGACGTCACTGGCTGTCCATGGAGCCATGAAAAAGATTTTCTATGTTAATGTCCATTGGATTTTTTGTAAAAAATTATTAAAAAATAACGGAAATTATCTGCCGATTTTAATTCCGATATTTAGGTATAAGTTACTGTCTACATGAGTTTGATTGAGTTATTTTTTCCGTAAAATTGATAAAATTTTAATTTAAAATCACAAAACTCCAGAAAAAAAAAATGGCAAACTTCCAGTTTTGAATGTAAACATAAACATTCCATTTCAAAGGGTGATATTTAAACCATAAATATTCAACTAATATACTAAATAAAAGGAAAATGGATTTGTTACTAACTGCCGCATGTATAAGTAGACGATACGGAAAAAATTCCGATTTCCGTTTTTTGCTGAATTTACATGTTTTGAACTTTCTTTACGTTTCAATTAACTGAAATTGGCTACTTATTTTTAAAAAAGGTGTCTTTATTGCTAGCTTTTGTGGGTAGAAGAAGCAAGTAGAAGATACATAAAAACTTTTAATTTCCGGTTTTCGATGAATTTACACGTTTTGAGATTTCCTTGCATTTTAATTAAGTGAAATTGACTACTTATTTTTATTTTTTAAAAAGTGGATTTATTATTCATTCCTCTGCATATATAAGTAGAAAATATACGATTCAGAAAAGTTTTAGATTTTCGGTTTTCGATAAAGTTACACGTTTTGAAATTTCCCGAACTCAATTCGACCATTTTTGAAAAATAACTTTTTTTTTTTTTTTTTTTTTTTTTTTTTTTTGTTCAAACACTGTACTTTATGAACCAATCGAATTAATTTAAAAGAATTTGATACTTGGCTGGGCCTTGGTTTGACATGGTACCTATTAGCTTCTGGGCTGTATCACACAACAAGGGGCGTTTTCACGTTGCGATTTTCTCCCATTTCAGGAAAGGCTAACTAACATCTACAGAGAGAAATAGTTATATTAAGTAAAACTCTGCTGATTCAGTTAGAGTGAATATCGGCAAACAATTGCCGCAGCTGTGTTGCAATTGCATTCAGTTTAGGACAAGGCAATAACTTTGCTTTGCCTCGCTTTGCAAAAACAAAATGGTCGAGTTTCGACCACTGGGCGATACTAGTTACTTTAAAACGCCATTTCTCTGGTGCTTTCTTATTATATAGTTCTTTGGGCAATTTTCATGAATGCCACTGAAGAATATGGCTCTGCAGAGTTTGTGTGGTCTTACTGGGACACCTTGTATAACAGAGTGTCATGAAGTCTTTTCCAGATTACAAAAATTATTACTGATAAAACGATTATAATTTTGTGTATGGTTGATTTGATATACTATAAATACGTTTATAAAGTTTTTAATAAAAACACTTGCGTCAGCAACTTTCAATAAGAGCACACTTCGCAGTTCGAAGAATGCGAATATATTCCAGTTTTTGCCACATATGTTTCAGCATTTAGCTGTCACACTAGACACTCATTTCTTGTGAGAATTTCACACATTACCTGTGAGACACCAACTTTGAGAGTATCATTGTTGATAAACCCAAATTTATGATCACAATGTTATTCTCACTAACTTTAATCCTAACTCAAAGTTAGGTCAGATACTGTGTCTAGAGTGACAACCAAGCTGTTGGACAAAACGTGGCAGAAATTGAAATAGCAGCTCATTTAATCTATAAATGATTTTAAATTAAAGTATGTAAAGCGATTTTTAACATTTTTTAATCTTACCGTATAAAATACTTATCATGTAATGTCTATGTGGTTGCTTTGTTGCAACTCAAAATGTTTTTGTTGAGTGTTGAAAAGATGTCAGTGACTATTGATCAACCCCATACATATGACGCAAATTTTTGTACGCATGTACAGTCGGTAAAAAAAGTGTCCGAACTCTAGCAAAAATTCCTATGTAAAAATAAGTACACTTCATACGGCTTTGTTAAATGAATTCTTGTCGAATCCTCTTCTTAGTCAGTCTACGAACATGATTCGATAAGGATTTATTTAACAGAACCGTATGAAGTGTACTTATTTTACATAGCAATTTTTGATAGCGTTCGGACACTTTTGTTACGGACTATATGTACTACCGTAGCGAATATAAAAATTATCTGTTGAATTATTTGAAATTTGGTTCAAACGTTTATGAGTTATTTGAAATTAGTTGCTTTGTTTTATGGGAATACAGTATTCGTGGTTCGTGTACGTGTACGTACAAAAAAAAAAAAAAAAAAAAAAAAAAAAAAAAAAAAATAGATACATTGGGGTCTATAAATGACTTTTCTCTTAAGTGCATTTTATTATCATTACAGTACATTCAAAATAAGGAAATTTATTAGTAATATACTTGGAAGTATAAGTTCAATAAAAATTGGTGGGCATTGAGCATATAGTGGTACACAAAACTACTTATCACAGAATTTATACACATTATAGATACACTAAATTACTTATTAGCATAAAATGGTACACACAAAAATTCCAGTAGGTTAGGCATTTACATATTATACATGATAACTATTGGAGGTATTATTTTTGGTAGTATTATACACATTTATTAGATGGATAAATCTTATAGAACTATCCCTCGATTTGTGCGATTAATTAATTCTGCGATATTTCCGTACAAACAAAAATCACATTAATCGAAACATTTATTCAATAAAAAAATTTACAATATATCCACAGCATATTTCCTTGAAGACACTATGTGATGATTAAACATTAAAATAATATTTGAGTTATTGCTATGAGCTGCACATTTCAAATAAATGTAAAACTATTTGGATGAAATAAGTCTACTTCACATAAATCTTTACTAACAAGTAAGCTAATTTCATATGTGACAAAACAACAAAAAACAAAATGAAAATGTCGATTTTAAGTTCTATCTTTTATTTCTATAACAATTTTTTACGTCAGTTATGGTAGCTATCTTAGTTTCATTATGAAAAATTTACTCATTTCACTTTAAAAAGTTACTTTATGGTATTACAATTAAAAAATTTAAACAAGATAATTATAAAACAATTTTTCCTTTAAAACTGTGCACTGAGGAAATACATATATCACCTTTATTTAGAATAAATGCGTAGTCGTTTTCTGAATCCTAAACCAGAAATTCAGACTTTTGAACTATGCACATACTAAAAAATAAATAAATAAATAAATAAATAAACTGAATATTCGAAATGATTAAGATTTTCTAGTCTGTACTTTTCTAGATGGGGAAACAATATTATGATAATATGAACATTATGAATCCATCGTATTGCGAGAAAAATCTTGCTTGGTTTCCTAAATTTGGGTCATAAACGAAAATTATAGTTAGTAAAACTCTACACACAAGTGTTAGCATTTATTTGCAGATATTTTTAAATAAGTTTGATCACGATAATATAATAAAATGATCTAAAATTCTAATACGGGTTTCTAGAACTTGCTGGAAAAGGGAACTAGATTTTATAAGAGTGATATAGAACTATTTTTATTAGAGCCACAATGTATTTCCTAGATGCTAATCACAATTTTTTTTTTTTTTTCAGTGTATATAATTTTTTAAATACTGAATAAAATTTCAATTTTTGTTTTAAACAAATACAGTTCAAGCACATTGTTCAGGACCAAAAATAAAGTATTTTAATAATAAGAAACATAAATTTACTTATACACCAGCTTATTAAAATACTTTTTATTATTTTTTCAAATAATCGCGATGCGCATAACGATCTCTGTTCTTCCAGCGTTGTAAAAATTTTCATGTTCTTGAAGGTAATTAAAAGCACTGAATTTCGATTAAAATAATATTCATGAAAGGAAGTTGTTCTGAATAATATTTCTAATGCTGATTTCATGTTCTTAATATTTTCATTTAAGAATAATAAAAAAAATCAAAATAAATTTTAGGTTAAAAACATTCTGATTAATTCTCTGTGGCTTGCATTTTCTCTTCGCTGCTCTCACTAAATTAAATAAATTCAGACCTAAGCACAGCAAAGAGAAAGATTTGCATACAAATAGATTTTCTCAAGTCAAAGCAACATAAAAGTCTTTCTTTTACCTTTGTTTATATTTGTTATTTTTATTTAGAATGCAGTAACAAACGAAGTAAAAGAGGGAACAGGAGGCTATTATTTCTTTAATTTTGTTAGTTTTTATGTATATGATTCTTCTTTTTCTTAAAAAGAAATTAGCTTTTAACCCTTTAAGGGACAATTAATTTTATTTCTTTAAAATGAAAAGTCACCAAAATTTATGAACAATGATGGAAGAGATGAGGTAAAAAAATTTTTCTTCTAAGTTTTAAAAGTTAAATTTTAATAAAAATTTCTGTGGTGGGAAACTGACATTCAGTTTATTCTATCACCGATATGTTTTACAGTTTTCATGATATTTGCTTGGGTTTTTCATATGCATAGCTTAATATATATATGGCTAATAATTTATGCAAATGAAGTTCAAATAACTCTTACGCATGCGCAGTTAAAAATCATAATTTTTTAGTAAAAATTCACGTATTTTATTAGATGTTTGACATTTTATATTCTGATTACAGCATATTGTACCTATTGTTGTATATCGAAAAATTCCTTTGCATTGGATTCAATACCCTGTATTTTGTAATAAAAAGAGAGGAATATCTTCTTCTTTTCTTTTTTTTTTTTTTTTTTTTTTTTTTTTTTTATAAAAATAAACCTTTATACCTTCATAAATATAAGCGCTAATCTCACAAATATGAATACTAATACTCAAGTAATACTAATACTAATACTAATACAAAAAGGTCTCACAATCACATGCTACAACCAGAATGCATTTTAAGCATTTCTTTTTACAAGATCAACCATGCTGTTTTTTCTTTTCCTTTAAATCTATTACTGGTCCCCTTTACATCTTCCAGGAAAAACTTTTGTTGAAATATATGAGTTATAACGTGTTCTTTACACGGTGAAAGTTTTAGGATAATTCATCAAACTTTTTTCGAGATACTTGACAAAAAGGTCGAAATCAAACGGTTCAATGCGTTAAAAAATAAATAATATACATAAAAATAAATAATAATATGTCAATATATAACAAATTATGTAAATTAACCTTTATATTTGTTCAGAATCTACTTAAATTCACAATAGTTTTCACATAGAAAAAAGCAATACAGTAAAAAATAAATAGAATGATTAAAAATAAACAATAATATGGTGAATGCCAAAAATAAATAAATAAAGAAAGAATTAATTTTAATGTTTGTCCAGAGTCACTATAAATTGACAGTAATTTTCTGAAATTATTAATTGAAATTATCAATATTCATGGTACAGTCGGTAACAAAATTATCCGAACACTAGCAAATTTTCCTATATAAAAAATGTAGAGTTAATACTGTTTTGTTAAATAAATCCTTGTCGAATCATGCTCTTAAACTGACTAAGAACATGATTCGAGAAGGATTTATTTAACAAAACAGTATTACTTTTTTTATGTAGGAATTTTTGCTAGTGTTCGGATACTTTTGTTACCGACTGTATATATATATATATATATATATATATATAGTATATAAAGTATTGCACTATGCAGTTTTCACTGAAATGTGAAGAAAAACATGGGACTTATGTATACATATATATATATATATATAAATTATTTTTTTCAGCAACAGATGACGCTTATTCGCAGTTAGAGACCTTATATTAGAATTATATTTTTTATTGTAATACAGGGTCTCTAATATCCTCTTACGTTTTAAACACATTCGTTTTATCAAATGACGCCATATTGCGAATACTGATTAATCTGGCTTTGTCGTAAATATAATTTCAGATGTTAGCGAATATCTAAATTAAGCATTTACTGCTTATTACGACTGTTCATCGTTCTAAAACGAAAATTGTGATATTGTTCAGCGATAAAGTATTGTTATTTAAGCTTTATTATGATAATTTCTAATGGAAAAATTCTGACAGCCATTCTCCTGAGAGGAGATTGACGGCCATCACATTGCACATTCATAGAGCTAATTACGATATTGAGTGCACTGTGCCACAGCAAAACATTAATTTTACAATCAAAGCGCCACCTAATAGAGAAACATTAAACTAATTTTCAATAAATATTATGTTACTTTAAGAAAAATCCCATGCTTTTCTGCGCAATTCAGTAAAAACCCAATAGTGCTGCGGTCAATAATACTTCTTGAATATATATATATATATATATGTATATATATATATATATATATATATATATATATATATATATATATATATATATATATATTGAAAACCTTTTCAAACATTGAATAGATGAAAACAAGAAACATTGAAAAAGATAAAACAGAAAAATTTAAAAAAGAGATTGCGACTATAAATGGAAACATGCAAATTCATTACGTTTTCAAGGGAGCAGAATGAATGTTGCATGTAAAGTAGGTGTTATTTCTGTCTTGTTGTATGCAAATTGCTAATTATTTACAACAAGCTACCCCCAATAACACCACCAAAAAAGAGAAAATTAAAACTGAAAAGTTATGAAAACCTTATTAAAATCAAACATTTTAATACATGCAGCAATATACAATATTATTAATGGAAATTCTAAATAAAAATAGTTAAATGAAATACTAGTAATAATTAATAAAACTAAAGTATAACATACATTACACCTGAGAAACTTGTATAAGAAACTAGCACCCATGCACGTAAAACTAGAATATACGAGACATACATGTGGCTGTAAACAGTTAGATTCACAGTTAATTTTGGAATCGTATTAAATAACTGAACGATTAATTTATTTTGGAAATTGTATTAATCAACTGAACGATAAAGTTGAGTGAACTGTTTGATTTTAATAATTAACCTAAAAGTGATAATGTAAAATTAAATTTTGATTAAAATTGAGATTAACTTAATGTACGATATTGCATAAACTTCAAAGTGTCATTTTATTGAAACATAGAAATCAGACTATTGAGATAACCCTAATTTTTTTTTTTTTTTTAATTATAATTATTTATAATGTGTGTGTGCTGAATAAAATCTAATCAAATGCATTCATGTAAAATTCAATTAAGAGTTAATTTAAGAGCACAATGCAATATGTAATGAAAATTGGGGTGAATTTATGAATTAATTTATTTTTTAAATGTAGATTTGTTATATGTTTCTTTGGACAAATTAACTAAGTTGTATTTCAATAATATAATAAGAAAGGAACACAAAGCAATATGTAATTTACTAAACAATTATTTAATATTGAGGTTAATTTACTAAAAAACTATTTACTAAATAATTATTTAAAATTGAGGTTAATAATTTTTTTTTTTTTTTTTTTTTTTTTTTTTTTTTTTTTTGTACATTTGATAATTGTTTCTTTGGACAAATTAAGTTAGTAGAGAGTCAGTAATTTAATATTAAAATTTATATAATTACAGTTTTTTTTTTACTTATTATTTTAAATCTATAAAGCAAACACACATATAAATACGCGAGAATCACAATCCCACCCAACCATCCAGCCTAACAACACCACCCATCCTCCTTAATCAAGCATCTGCCCACCCATCCTCCACATTTTTTATTGTCTTTTATTTTTTATATAATTTTTTTGATAAAAATGCAAAAATGCACTTTTTTTTTTTTTTTTTTTTTATGTAAACACCATAGACAAGGTAAGATGATTAAATCAGAAATATGATTTAAAAATGGAATTTACTAGAAATTTTGGATAACCATAAACTCTAGCATGATTACAGATAGATTTAACATTTTTACTTTTATGTTTATTAGAACAAAGATGTTTTATTCTATAGAGGAAGTTAATTAGAATATTTTTATAGATGGTTTTATGTAAACAAGATTTCTAATGAGTAAATAGATTAACTTTAAAAGAAATTTCTTTTCTCTTATCATAAATATCAAAATCTAAACATCCATTTTCATTATAAATTTTTAAATCTAGAAAATTTATTTCATTGTTTATCATATCATGTTTAGTTAATAAAAGACTATGAGGATAATTATCTATGAAGGTGTTGGTATTACTATCATTAAAGTATAAAACTATAATATCATCTATATATCTATAAAACATTAAGTCATTACTAATAGAGAAATTTCTTTCATAATAATAAAGATACAAATCAGATAATAAACTACTAGCTGAACCACCTTGTGGAATACCTTTAATACTTTGGAATATAGTATGATTGTACAGAATAAAATTATTATGTAATATGAAATTTAACAAAGTTTTAAAGTAATGAATCGATATTTTTTTTTTAATACTATGTTGGTGTTCATTAAAAAGAATTAACATAGTGTTATGTAAGTCATGAATGTCTATATTATTAAATAAATCATTAACATCAAATGTACTGATGTTTGTAATATTATTAAAATTTTTTATTCTATTTACAAGTTGAAAACTGTTTTTTACACAATGCTTATTGTCATTGTTTAACGTTAAACTATAAATTTCTTTTAAAAGTTTTAATAGAAGATTACAGGCAACAGTATTATATGCATTACAACCTATAATAACAGTGCGAAATTTAACAGGAGTTTTATGAAATTTTGGAATAATAACTATATATGGATAGTTGAAATTTTTACATTTGAGTTTTAATAATTTATGAAAGCTAAGAATCTTTTTATTATTAATTTCAGTGGTAAAGGTGGTTTTCTTAAAATTATTACTATTTAAAATAGAGTTATCAAGGATCTGTTTATAAAACTTTTTACAAATAATGGCATAGTTGTTTGGTGATTTATCTACATAAGTAATAATAAATTTATTTTGTAAAAGACTGATAGATTTATTTAATGTTTGATTTCTTTCATTTTTAATAAATCTAGAATGAATAATAAGCTGATTTTTTAGAATATTTAAAGAATTAATCTTCCAAACATTAAAGTATTCTAAAGGTTTGTTATAATCAATAGCAATTTTATAAATAAATAAATCTAAATCTAGAGAAAACTGACTTAAAATATTATATATGTTACATTTTATGGAAAGTCTAAATTTAGTGCCATAATTCATAAGTTTATATAAATAAAGATCATTAACAATACTAAGATCTCCAGTAATTATATGTCCATGTGTGGTGTCAACATATTTTAGTTCCCCATCATACTATAGGTATGGGGAACTTAGGTAATCGTGAAAAAATTCGACCTCGGTTTTTTGACTTTTCTACACGTTTTCAGGTGTGAGGAATCCGAAAATGACAAAATTTCTATGGTGTCTGTCTGTAGGGTGTCTGTTAGTCTGTTAGTCTGTTAGTCTGTTAGTGTGTTAGTCTGTTAGTGGGTCAGTCCGTTAGTTTGTTAGTCTGTGTACACGATATCTCAAGAACAAATTGTCGCAGAGAGGTCAGATCAGTTTTAAAATATTACTTTCGACACTGGCAAGAACCCTATTCATTTGCAACATTCGATTTTAAAAACTTCGTAAGTTATTCGAAATTTACGATTTCCTTAACATGGGAGAATAGGACAAAAAATCACTTAAACGTGCATTAAATGAAAACTTTTTATTGTAGAAATGTCAGACCAGTTTTAAAATATCAGTTTTGATGCCGGAATGAACATCAGTAACTATAAATATGCTACTTTGAAAATTTCGCAAGTTACTGGAAATTTACGAATTTCTTAACATGGCAGTATAGGGGAAAATTTCACATAAACGTCAATTTTGAGAGATATTTTCATCGTAAAGATGTCAGACTACTTTTGAAACATTATTTAGAACACTGGCATAAATATTAATGACTATGAATTTTCCAATATAAAGGTTTCGTAAGTTATTGGAAATTTACGAATTTCTTAACATGGCTGAATAAGAGCAAAATTTCACATAAACGTCAATCTTGAGGGATATTTTCATCGTGAAGATGTCAAACCACTTTCGAAATAATATTTAGGATACTGGCATGGATATCATAGACTATGATTTTTCCAATTTAAAAAATTCGTAAGTTATTTGGAATTTACGATTTATTTAACATGTCAGAATAAAGCAAAATTGAGCATAAACTTCCATTTTGAGGATCCTAAATACGTTAGACAACTTCAAAATTACGTTTATGATATTTGTTTGAACATGATTGAATACAAATATTCTAATAGGAAAATTTCGTAAATTATTCGTAATTTACGATTTTATCAACATAGCGAAATTGTAAATTTTTCATATAAATATGAATTTGAGGATTATTGTATTGGAAATAGTAGCATGAAAACTAAACAACGAAATTGACCCTGATAAAATAAATTAATAGATTAGAATAAGATAAATATATCGAAATGAACGGTGGATAGCCTATTAGGCGGGGATTTCATTCTGTCACTGTATGAAGCTTTGGTCAAATTGATTTCTTTTAACATTATTGCCGAAACGTCAGTGGAGGCCCTCTGTTGAGACTCAAAACGGTTTTGGGCTGTGTCTATCTGTCTGTCGCGCGATAGCGTCCGCCAAAAAAGCGCTATTTACTTGAAATTTGGTACACATGTTCATGAGCCCCACGAAATCAGCTGTGTAGTTTTTGGTATGCATTCCATTTGTAGTTCGTATACAGGGACACGCCAAAATTTTTCTTATCATTACGGTCTATGGGAGAAATTTATATGTATCACGATAGCGGCCACAAAAATCACGCTATTGACTTGCAATTTGGTACACGTGTTCATGTGCCCCGCGAAATCTGCTGTATAGTTTTGGGTGTGTATTCCATTTGTAATTTGTGTACAGGGACACGCCAAAGTTTTTCTTATCATTACGGCCTATGGGAGGAATTTGTATGTACCGCGATAACGGCCACAAAAATCACGCTATTGACTTGCAATTTGGTACACCTGTTCATGAGCCCAACGGAATCAGCTGTATAGTTTTAGGTGTGTATTCCATTTGTAGTTCGTGTACAGGGACACGCCAAAGATTTTTTATGATTAGGGCCTATGGGAAGAATCTGTATGTACCGCGATAGCCACCGCAAAAACCAAGCTATTGACTTCCAATTTTTGCCGAAATGTGAATGGAGGCCCTCTGTTGAGACTCAAAAGGATTTTGGATTCCGCCTGTCTGTCTGTCTGTCATGCGATAGCGGCCGCAAAAAACACGCTATTGACTTGAAATTTTGTACTTATGTTCATGATGCCCACGAAATTAGCTGTATAGTTTTCGGTGTGCATTCCATTTGTAAGTTCGTGTACAGGGACACGCCAAAGTTTTTTTTACCATTATGGCCTATGGGAAGAATTTGTATGTACCGCGATAGCGGCCCCCAAAATAACGCTATTGACTTGCAATTTGGTACACATATTCATGAGCCCATTGAGCAAGCATTTGACGAAACTGATATAGATGTGAGACTGACCGCCTTGGCGAAAATAATGCTCCTTTTATACTTTTCTATCGAAAACAGACTGTTCTGGAAAATTCTCGTATCACATTAGCCAATGAGATTAGAGCTTCCATATTTGGTATATCCCTAATAAGGATTTTCTCGCCAAGATCGCCAAGAAAATCGCCAAGGAGGGAAATAGTCGCCAAATTTGGCGCCAAATTTATTTCTTCCCTTATAGGAGCTTTTTAATGCGTTTTTAAAGGAAAATTTGGCTATTTTAACGCTAAAACGACTATAAAGGCACAAAATTAGCATTTTATCAACTTACTAAACCTCTTTGAAAGAATTTATACAAAAATAAATGCAATTATTTACAATTTCGTAACACTTTATATCATATACAAATAGGTATACAAAGAGAGGTACAACGGGGGGTTGAGGGGGGCTGCCGCCCCCCTCGGGAATGTATTTGATTTTGGTAATAAGTCGATCGAATTAATATATACTATTATATAATAAGGAATAAATAAAAATGACCTATTGAATAATGTCTGATGCAAATAGGACGTTGAGGCTCCTGATCTGCAGATCCACTAGTAATATGTCTCGCACTAGAAATTTCTGAGAACATAAATATGATGGGGAACTGAGCAGAGTCCACCTATGCCAACTAGTTTTGTATTTAGGGTCACTACAATAACAAACAGAGGAAGCAGGTGCATTTTTTGAAAAATTATTATAATTAAAAATTCGTCGACCTAAAGTAAGTGGATATTTAAAAGATTTGTAGATATTTACACTTTTAATTGGGAAGACATTAAATTCATTGTTAATAATAGGCTGAAAATTGACATGATTAAAAACAGGATTAGTAAAATTGATGATTAATTGAGAATTATGAGATTTGAAAGAGGGCTTTGTGGAAATTTTAATATTTAATAAATTGGCACGATAATGCAAAATATCAAAAAAAGTGTCAGAGAATTGTCTTGAATAACTGTATTTCTGAAAAATTTTAAAGTAAGTATTAATTAATTGTTTTTTAATTTTAAAAATAAATTTTCGAATTTCTACCCATTTATAATTTAAATCATAAGAAGCTGCAAGTTGATCAATTGAAATTTTAATCATGTCGCTGTCAATTTTAGTGTGTGTGTTTTTCCTAAGACCACATCGACTTCTGTAAGTTTTTTGAAAAGCCATAAAATTTAAACGAGAATAAATATTGTTATATTGATCATACTTTGATAAGTCAGAATAGACCAAAATAGACTTCTGATACACTTGTTGATTAAGACCATAAGGGTATGTGGTATTGAAATAAGAGATAAATTTAGATTGCATAAGTAATCGAAGATTGACATTAGTAATTATTTCCAAAATTTTAACAGTGACATTCTTAAAATCATGTATTTTAAAGTGTGAGTATTCAACATTATGTGACAAGTGAGAGTGAGAATTTTGACATTTAATTTTAGACCTATGATCATTAAGTCTTAAATGTAATTGGTTACCAGTTTGACCTATATATTCCATATGACACTTATTACATTTCAAAGAATAAATAACATTATAAGCCTTACAGAAAATTATCAAATTGGAAGCTTTTTTGATTTGTGATTTATCAGTATAAGGACAAGTGAGACACCTAGAAGATTTGCAAGTTTGAAAATATAATCTACGACTGGGACTAGAAAATAGGTAACTGTTTATCGATCCAGGGAGATCCCTATAAATCTCCCTGTACCGAGCATTAGGCCTAGTAATACTAAGGACTATTTTGCTAGTATCTAAAAATTTGCTAAGTACTACCATTTTGAGTTTTTTTTAAAGGAAAGTAACTAAATAACATAGGGCAGTACAATTTTAATTAATTAAAATTATAAATTCTATACTATCTAAGAATTATATAACAATAATTGCCAAAGGAATGAAGAAATATAACAAAATAAAGAAAAATTCAATACATGTTTAAATAAGTTTAATAAGAGAAATTCAATACTTGATTAAATAAGTTTAGTAAAAGAAAATTTGATATATATATATATATATATATATTTCTGTGACTTGGATCACCCGGCACATATACATATATATTGTTTTATTTCTCAATAAGAATTTTAAAAGTATGATTGAACTTTAGAAAAAATATCCTAGATTACACAGGTCTACAAAAACAGTGTTAGTAAAATTTTATTTGATTTGATAACACTGCTCAGCATGAAAATTGCCAACACCCTTTTTGCAAATTCTTATGTAAAATGACCTAATGAATCCGAATATGATGCCCATTTTGCCCTATCACCCACTGTTTCTTAGGGACGCCCCCCTATTTTTATCACTTTTCGGTAATTTTATGGCTATAAATTTGAATTTTACGGGGCAGGGGAGAATTATTTTAACTGTTAAATATCTCTTGAGGGGCTACAGAATTTAAAAATTCTAAAGCAGGAACATTTACGGCAAGGGAAAAATTTAGGGGGGAATTTGCTACTTAAATTATGTATTACATTTCTTATATATTTTTAATCTATTATTAATGTTATTTATGAAACTTTATATACATATATTGTTTTGTTTTTAAGTATTAAATTAATTCTTTTCCATTCTCCAAATCAAATTTATGGCCCTAAAATTACCGAACAATGTTAAAAATTGGGGGAGTGGGTAGTGTCCCGGTGGGTGACTGGGCAAAATGGGAGTCATATTCGGATTCAGACGGTCATTTTACATAAGGATCGGCAAAAATGGTTTCAAGGCTCATTTTTTTCCCCCACTGCAGTAAAATATTAGCTGATACATATGTTTTATGGTGCGATCACACCGAAAAAAAGCCAGTTTTTTTCTATGTCAAGTATATATTTTTATTAATTCAGGATGTATATCGACACTATTTTTTCCGTGACTCTTCCACTAATATGGTAGCTTTTATAGTATATTTCCATGATTAATTAATCGTGGAAATATATAGAAACTACCGAAACAAAAAATGTATCGGTAGATGATTTACCATGCATTGGTGAAAATTTGTACATGAAAGCGAAAAACTGGCTTCATTTACAGTTTCAGAAAACCAGAAAACATATGAATCAGCTAAAATTATCAAATCAAATTTCCCCAACGTTATTTTTGTAGACCATTGTAATTAATTAAATGAGTAATTACCTTTAAAATATACACGTAAAATAGCTTTTAATACTTTCATTTATTTTATTTTTTTTAGACTATTTACATTAACTATAAAATAAATAATTTACAACAGTTTTTATTTTCCTTTCGTAATTTTTAACTGTTTCGAGGGGGGGGGGAAGCACATTAATATAATTAGAAAATTTTGAGGATAATATTACATTTCTATTAAATGAGTTAGAAATAGACAGAATATATTTTCATTTTACAGGAAAATATTTTTTAATTACTTATTTATTTATTTGTAGTAAAAAATGACAAGACAAACAAAGAATAACATAGGGAATAATCTTTAAAATGAAGTCGTGTGCTATAAAGAAAATAAATAGAAATGAATAATGTAATCTAGAAAAAATAAAGAGTTAAAAAACAAATTAAAAAATTAAAAAAGACAAAAATGAAAGTTGACAGAGTAGAATTTGCGACTAATATCCGTCATACGTCCTCATTTATTACGAAACCATTTTGATCACATGATGTAAGTTTGTTTAAAACAAGGGTTAAACCAGTCTTTCTTTTATTAACCAAAAGAATTTGGTTGGAAACAACCAGTAGAGTGATAAATGGTAACCCTGACAAAATCCAACATGAGTCATGTGACATGAACCATCTATACATTGGTTTCCGTTGTAACAGCTTATTTTCAACAAATTTCTATGGCAACGGTTTGGAGATTGTACTTGGCGAAAATCATAACTGCCAATGTTTTTCTTTATATATGTAGTTTAATATTTTACCATGTTTTTATTAACTTCGATTCTTGTTTGTTTGCTTGTTTGTTTATTTGTTTGTCCAGTACAAATCTTGCAATAGATTTTTAACTAACTTCCCGACTAGCTAGACATTTGAAACTTTGACAATACATTTTTTTAATACTTTTAGTCAACTGTTTCAGGTCCCTACTGCCTTAGGCAACGTTTATATGATTCTACAGAAAATTTATTTAACTAACTTCCCGACTAGCTAGACATTTGAAACTTTCAGAATAGTTCAGAACACGGTGAAAATGCATTTTTAAAATATTTTTAAACAAATGTTTCGGGACCCTGCTGCATTCGGCAACGTTACCAGTACAAAGCTTGCAATCGATTTTTAACTAACTCCCAGCTTAACTAACTTCCCATTTGAAACTTTTGCAATAGCTCAAAACACGATAGCAATGAAATTTTTTAATACTTTTAGCCAATTGTTCAGCGTTCCCGCTGCCTTCGGTTGCGTCTATATGATTCAACAGTAAATTTAAAAACATGGTATATAAAAAGTTCTTTATATCTTGTAATTATTTTTTTTCTACAGGGTGGGCGTAAAGTAACTCCTTACAGGAAACAATGTTTTTCTCCTAAACAAATGTAGGTATAAAAGCAATTTTTTTTATACATTTAGTTTATTGTGTGGCATGATTACAAAAGTTACAATTCAATATGTGCCCCAGTATTTTCTATACACTGTCTTAAACAAACAGGTACGCATGCTACGGCCTTCAGCAAGAACTCATCCGGGACACCACTTATGACCTCTCGGATTTTGTTCTCAAGGTGAGGTTTGCTGCAGTACACTTCTTCCTTAGCCCACCCCCATAAAAAGTAATCGCATGAGGTGAGGTCTGGACTACGCGCAGGCCATTCTGTGGAGCCTATCCAGCGTCCAGTGAATCACTTATCAAGCCACTGCCATATATTAGAGATATGAGAAAGGAAAATATATTACAAATAATGCCACACTACAGTCTACAAAACAATGTAACTTTCATTGTAATATACACATAACATCAATAGCTATTCCAAATTCAAAACAAGGAGTTACTTTCCGCCCACTCTGTATATCATTTTAGCTTTTATTTTACTTCTTTTTTATTTCGTGCAATCGAAATTTAACCGACAAAATACTTAAAAATAGTTCATAAATTATCATTTGTTGCTAAATTTAGCTCTTTTAAAAGTTTACCTTTTTTTTTATATATATATGTATAAACACTTTTAAACTTTGTTGGGAAATGATGAAAAAAAAAAGTTTTTTTATTATTTATTACAATATGAAATATATGAGAAATTATTTTAAAATAATCTTTTTCGGTTCTATGACTGTTGTGTTACATAAAAAATTTGCCGGACTGAAATTATAAATGCCAAAATAGGGATAAAGGGCCAAATATAGCAATTTATTGGTTCATATAACGTGATTCGTGTTGAACCACAGAAAACTAATCTTTTATCCATTGAATTAGCACTCTATTTTATTTATCTCGTTGGATGGAAAGAGAATCATTGGATATTCGGATAAACTACGTCATATCTCTGTAAAAATGAGGAACCGATGCGCTACTTTCGATTCAAGTAACAAAAATTTTGTTGAGGTTGTATCAACCAAAAAATTTGATTTATTTAACAAAATGTTTCAACAACAAAATAACAAAATTCCTGTAAGCATTCAATGTTATAGAAACCCAATAATTTCTCTGTGAAAAATGTATGCGCTATATTTTCATTTTTCGGTTTATTCTATTTTATCTTAATTGCTTAAATCTTTACACCCATGGTTTAATTTAATACTCTTACTAAATTTAATTAAATTTCGTTATACTAAACAATACTAAAGTTCTAGCATTTCTACATAAGTACATTTTTTTATGTTATTAATTTTGAGAAACTCATGTCAAATAAAATCAGGCTTTACTTTAACAAAATTCATAGTTGCGCCATGTCTGCCAAAATGGTTAATAAAAGTTTTTTATAATCATGAAGAATATTTTCGTTTCTGTTTTATATCAAATTTCCAAGATAAAGAACAAAACATCTTTTTATGAACTCGAAAGAAAAATTATGTAGAATAAGAAAGGAAGCTCGGTTGGATATTTCAGTTTTCATAACTTATTTAATTTAAAATTTTCAAGCACTTTTGACAGTAAGGCATATTTTGCTATAGCAAAACTTTTCCCAATTCAATTAAATTGAAAGCTAGACAGCGTAATATTCAGTATATTAAGAAAGGATTGCATCAAAGTGAAGTAATTGAAAAGAAAATTGTTGTCAAAACATGAATCTTATGAAAGAAATTTTTACCTGTACTATTTAGTAATGGCAAGTAATTAAGAAATCACAAGAAATATTTTCAAATAAATTTGCGATATCATTGTACTATATTTATTTAAATGTAATATTCATCATATTTCAAGAATTATTGTCGTAGTATTTATGACAGAAATTTGAACAACAGTAGATTTCATTATATAACTGGCAAAAAAATATGAAGATAGAAAAAAAATTATAATTAATTAGTTAGTTGCTCATTAGCAAATCAAAGTGATGTAATTTCAACAAATTCTTCTGGAAATGTAATAGATAAAAATAAATTAATTTGCATGTGAACCTAAATTTTTCATAATTGAATTTATAATGGCACTTTAAAACAAGAGTGCATTCGTCTGACAGATTTTTTCTCATAACACCCCCTCCATAACTAACGAGTGCGTTTTATAAATTATATTAGTTTTCATTTAATTAAAAATCTACAAAATGCTCCTCACCCTAAATTGGTTTATTTTATTTATTTATTTTTTTTTAACGAGCTAGAGATAATTTGCAAGCTTAAGTCTCTAAAGTAGATGATTGCTTTTAATCCAACACCTGAGACAAATTTTCTAGATGAGGACGTCTGGGTCATAATGAGACTATTTTAATATTTTGTTCCAAAAGAACTTGAATGTAAATTTATGGCGAAATCTTAAACTCCAACAAGAATTTTATAAATAAAAAGCTATTTTTAAATGCTTTTATTTTAAATAGGTTTATCTGTCTGTTTATTTGTTTATCATCAATTTTCTTTTTATATACATTAAGTGTAAAATCTTATTGGAACTTTCTGGAAATGTCTAGAAACTTCATTGAATCTTCTAAAAACTTCTTGGAAATGTCCGAAACTTCATAAAAATGTCTAGGAAATTCAATGAATCTTCTAGAATCTTTTTAAAACACTCTAGGAACTCCACGGAAATGTCTAGAAGCCTCATGGCAGCGGCGGATTTAAGGGGGGTAGGGGGGCTGAAGCTCCCCCCCCCCCCAAAAAAAAAAAAAAAAAAAAAACACTGACATTCACAATTGAATATTGCAATTGTAAATTTTTTATTGGTCTAGAATAACACTTTGAAAAATCTTAGCCCCCCCCCCCCAAAAAAAAAGTCAAGTTCTGGATCTGCCACTGCCTCATGGAGCCTTCTAGAAACTTCATCGTTGAATCTTCGTGGAAACGTCCGAAAATCCATGGAACCTTCTAAAAAATTTTAACTTACAAAAAGCTTTCAGAATTTAATGGAAGGTTTCAGAATTTTTTAAAAAGTTTCAGAATTAAAAAAAGAAAAAATATTTTAGTTGTATAGCTTTTTAGTTACATGGCTAAAAAGAAAATAAAATAAAATAAAATGATTTTTAAAATAAAATGTTTTTATAGAGGTGCCTTAATAAGGGAAAAATAAGGAAAATTTTGGTTAGCTTAAAGGGGAAAAAAATGAAAAGTATTCAAGTTCACAAACGAAAAGTTTACTCCTGAACAAAAAGAAAAAAAAATGATCAACTTTGAATGTTTTTTTTTTTTTTTTTTTCCTTTTATCAAGTAGATCACAATTTTCTAAAATTTTCCTTATTTTACAGTCTTATAAAAGCATTCTACAGTCGGTAACAAAATTATTGAAGCATTAGCAATAATTCCTACTTAAAAGATGGGCAACTAATACTTTTTTTGTTAAGTAAGTATTTGTCGAGTCATGATCTTAGTCTTATTCTGTTATAAAAAAGTAAGTTAATGATGAAAAACAGCGATCAAACTGAAAAACAATGTATCAAAAGCGTGGATGTTTGCTTCAATAATTTTGCTGCCTTCAAGAAACTTTTTTTTTTTACTCTTCTCTTATTATATTTCCTAATGAATGTTTTTCGATAGATAAGATTTCAAACATGAAAGGTTGCATTTGTTACAGAGTTCTTTATTCGAAATCCTATGTAATATATATGCAAAATTTCGAAGAAAATGACAATAAAATGTGATGTAAAAGGTAAAAGAGTTACTTTAGTTATATCTTAAATATCACATATAGGAGACAACTGCCAACTGTACTGTTTTTGAGATTATGAGTTTATAAGCTAAACTTTTATTCAAATACAGCCCCATACTATGATTTTATATATTTTGTAGATGAAAAATAAATCTTCTTATTAAAATATTTTTGTGCTTCTTAAAATTATTATTGAAAAAAAAAAAATGTTTGCTCATGTCCTTTGCAAAATCTTAATTTTCTTCAAACATTTTTATGTATTTTCTTTGATTTTTTTAATTAATATCAAAAAGAAAATAAACTATATTTTAAATAGAAAACTAACTTTTGTTATATTGGTGAATCTTTAACTTTTTTTTTTTTTTTTTTTTTTCTTTTGCTAAAATTATTATTTTAAAACAAAAATTTGTTTTATTTTATTTTGATCAAATAAGTATCATTTTAATTATTAATTGCTTCTTTTTTTTTTCTTAAAACTATTTATAAATTTTTAGTATAGGTGAAACCTTTGTAAAGGGATTTTTTTTTTTTTTTTTTTTTTTTTTATTATTATTATACAACAACATTAAAATATAATCTAATAATGCTAAACTGTAAGAGATAAACTTAATTTGAGAAAACGAAACAAAAAAACAAAAGTTTATTTTGAAGATTATAATCAAAGACAAAACCCTTTTATAAACATTTTTAGAAGAAGTAAAAATGAAATTTAACTCAAAGCTGACTTATCAATGTCTAACACTTGATTAGATTATATTCCAGGATAAAGTATAACAAAATTTATATAGCGAGGAATTATTAAAATTTCTTTATTATTAAGATACTTTTATTAAATTTACTTTTGACGGATAACAAGATCGCGTATTTTTATACTCGTACAAAATAGCTGTGTAAAAATAATTTAAATGAAATAATAATTTAATTTCCTTTAAGGATAGTTAACCTTTAAAAATAAAAAGAAAGTTTAATAGTAACATTAAAATAATGTTATTTTAGTTATTCAATAATGAGGCAAATGTGTAAAAATTGAAAATGAAATACATTTAACCTGTGACTTATTACATGAATGATTATCATGAAATTTATATTAATTTCTGTCTTTTTCTCGGTTTATAAAGAAAATAATCTGGTATGGCACTCATATGACTTTCTCTCAAGCTGAAATTTAGCAGTATAAATCTAGATTAGAAATTAAATTGTAAGATAACAAGTACTCAGTTATATAAATCTACATTAAAAAAAAAAAAAATATTTGTATTGCGCAGATTAAATAAAATCACCAGTTCTACTAACAAGAATTGAACCGGAGTCCATCGCACTGCAGGCGATGATATTGTATTTCAATCACGAAAGCACAATTTCCATTATTACATAACACTTTTTAATACTGCTATGATACCAAGTTTTCTTTATACGAAGAAAAGAAGAAAAAAAGAGTAACTACCGGATAAAATCTATGTTAATGATTGCAGTCATTATCTTGTTACAGAAAAAAATATTTATTTTGATGGATTGAGATGTAATTTTACACTAAATTTCTGTAAATTTAGAAAACAGCAAATTTCTGTGGGAAAGGTGCAGAAATTTTCCATTTTTTAACAGTTTTCTTTTACAGTAAAGATGAAAGGCGGCATATGTTGAAATAATTGAATTAAAAAATAGCAACAATAAAAGAAAAATAATTAAAAATCTTCATTTTTGAAATGAAATATCCTAATACGATGCACAAATATTCTAAAAGACATTGCATGGGAAGATAGAAAAAAGTTAATTTGACTAATAATCGGTTCAGCATATCCAAATAATATTGTTTTTAGATTAAAACATTACAGTAACTATCTTTAATGAAGCTGTGTGATTTTTGTTTGAAAATTTTAATTTTTTATTCAAATTTATTCGTATTCAGTTAGCTGTCATGAACTCTTGTTTGACATCCAACCATGAAAATGAATCAAAATATAAGCTTGCAATTTAGAATATCACTAAAAAGTATAACAAAATTTTCATTAAAAATTAAATAAATTATTTGCTTATGATCACTTCGGTTGTTTACTTTCCGAACACTATAGTGAGGAAAGTATTGTAATCATGTCAAAAATCCGAATTTCAGATTTTGATGTTTCTATACGTTTCGAGGTCCCCTGAGTCTGTTTTCACTATTTTTACGATGATGTATGTATGTGTGTGTGTATGTATGTGTGTATGTGTGTGAGCGAACACGCTAGCATCTAAACGCTTTGCTCGAATGAGCTGTAAGTTGGTACGAATATTGCAAGTCACCGTAGCACGAATCCTATTGATTTTGATGAATCTAGCACTTATAGTTTTTTTACAGGGACACAAAGAAAAATTCTTTATCATTATGGCCTATGGAACAAAAATCTTAAAAGTGCGATGGCATCTAAACGCCTTATTCAATTGAGCAAACAATTTATACACATATTATAGGTCACAAATACTCAATCTGTATAGATTTTGGAGAATCTAACACTTACAGTTTTTTACAGGGACACAAAGAAAAATTCTTTATCATTATGGCCTATGGGACCAAATTTTTTAAAGTGTGATAGCGTCTAAACGCCTTATTAATCTAAGCAAAACATTTGTGCACATGTTATAGGTCACAGTAGCACGAACTGTTTATATTTTGGTGAATTTAGCACTTACAGTTTTTTTACAGGGACACAAAGAAAAATTCTTTATCATAATGGCCTATGGGACCAAATTTTTAAAAGTGCGATAGCATCTAAACGCCTCATTCAATTGAGCTGAAAATTTATATGAATATTATAAATCACTGTTGCAGTAACTATAAGAATTTTGGTGAATCTAGCATTTATAGGTTTTTACAGGGACACAACGAAAAATTCTTTATCATTATGATCTATGGGCTCAAAGTTCAGCAGCGTTAAATAAAACATCGTGTATTATATGGAAAAAAGTACTCAAATACTCTATTATGGTTTTCTCTCTTTTGTTTGTTTAACAACTCCTCTTTCTTTACTTTATCTACAAAACTGTTAATTACTCAATGTTCGGAAAGTCGAGTGGAGTCCCTCCAGATTTTTTAATATGCATAATAAATTGGAACAAGAAGTAATTTTAGAACGAAAATTCCTAATATTTATAGTATTCTAGATTTAACAAAGAATATAGGATAGTACAATTAAAAACTTTTAAATTACCAAACTATTTTTTTACCCTTATGACTTCACGCACGCAAACCAAAAGTAATTTTGTGGGAAAAGTCTACTTTCTTATCCGCCGTCTAGTCTAAAGACGTTAATATAAACCGTTAATAATATCGTCTAACCTGTTATCATCTATTCAAACCTCTCCTTAATTCTCTAACGAACCTGGAAACGTGATAAATTCGGAAAAATTAATACTTATCTCTACCACCTCCTTAATAAATTATAGAGTGTGTAAAACGGATGTAGCTTAAACTTGGTGATTTAAGTGCAGACTGGTAATTTTGAGAAATATGGAGAGGAAGTTATCTTCATTTTCTACAGTCTCTCAGGAATATGTAATGAAATATAAGGATACTGTTAAGCGTTTTTGTTGAGGTATTATTTCCTAAAATTTAATTTAAGCTTCCTAGAAAGTTGACATTTCAATGACCTTAAAGAGTTTTATTACAGTTGCAGATATATATATAATACATTATAGGTAGGTTTTATTTTTTTATTACTAAATACCTATCATGCTATAGGTATCAGAAAATTAAGTATTCGTGAAATTTTTCGACCTCGGTCTTTTGATGTTTTTGCACGTTTTGATGTTTGAGGAATCAGAAAAATAACAAAATTTATGCGGTGTCCGTCTGTATGTTAGTCAATTTATTAGTTAGTTTGTTAGTGTGAGGGAGTTACTCACTTATTATTTAAATACATCTAATTTTATTCTAAATTTATTAAGTATCAAATTATCAGTTAAATAATTAAATTAATAAATTTAATCTAAATTTAATTCGCAATTATGTTACTTAAAGTATTCGAAATTATCTGAGAAGCTCACTTTTATTAATATCTGTTCTTTTAATTCATTTAAATGAATAATACAAATTTTCTTTTAATATCATAAGAAAGACTTATTATTGAAAGAGAACAATTTGTATTTTCCTTTAAGTTCAATTAATTAAGTGTAAAACTTATTACTTTGTTTGTTGAATAAATAGCATTAACTGATGCAATTTACAGTCGGCTGCAAAATTATTCGATCACTAGCAATAATCCTTGCCAAAAAAAAGTACACTTAATACAGATTTGTTAAATAAATCCTTGTCGAGTCATGTTCTTAATCAGTCTAAGAACATGATTCGACAAGAATTTACTTAGCAAAACAGTCTTAAGTGTACTTTTTAAAGATAGGAATTATTGGCTAGTGCTCGAATAATTTTGCAGCCGACTGTAAATCTTTTTGTTAATTACCTATCAGAATCAACTAACTGGCAGCTCAGAGTATTATTTATTAAATATATTACTCTTTTAGAAAGCTCAGCATCAAATATATTGCACAAGTTTATTTCATTATAGCTAAATTTAGAAATACCAGTCAGATTATATCATTAAAAAAAATGATCTAGTTTCTAGATTACAATTATACTGCAATCGTCAGATGTAACGGATTTTCATTTGTGTGATTTATTTCATTGGCGAAATGATTGGCTATAAGCTTTAATAACGAAATTTTTGAATTCAAAATGTTTATATCATTTTATTCAAGAAACAAAGAAGGTATTTGACACTACAATTTGTTTTTTTTTTCCTCATGAATATTGGCTTTTTTACTTCAGACATTTCATCTCTGATCTAATGAAAGGAACTCAGATGGGCTCCAAATCATCGTATAGCTAAGTCGCAATTATATTCGCTCTCTCTTCCATCGTATTTGACAATCTCAACGTTTCACTCTGGAATTATTTGCATCATTATTAAACGTTTTACAACGCTTTGTATCAACTTGTTGAAAATATTCATCGTTGATATTTTTGGAAAATTTCTTCAATAAAGGCATCCTGATGACTGCATTCAACTATATTTTTCTAACGTTTCTTGTTTACCTTTCCTTGCAGCTTTCTCCACTAAACAACGATTACCACTGTAACAAGAAACTACGTAACAGTTAGTCTGTATAGACAATATCTCAATAAGGAAATAATCGTAAAATGGTTCAGGCTGGCTTTATAATATCACATATAATACTGGAAAAAACTCAATGATGAACATTTTAATATGAAAACTTCGTAAGTTATTTAAAATAAACGACTTTTTTAAAATGAGAAAATAAGTTAATTTCACACATAAACGTGCATTGGGACGTTTATTTTTACCGTAAATGTGACGGATCAGTTTTAATGTGCATTTATGATTATGATGCACAATGATTATGATAATGATTATGATAATTAACTGGAAATATTCTTAGACAACTTCGTAAGTTATTCGAAATTTAAAATTTTAACTTAAGAGAATAGGCCGAATAAATGTGCATTATCCGGGGATCATTGCATTAGAAATATCATAAAATTATTTGGAAATTAAAATACAAAATTAACCCTGACAAAATTAATCACCAAATTAAAATAAGGTAAATGCGTCGAATAGGAAGAAGGGTAGTCTATTAGTGGGAGGATTTCAGTCTGCGATCGTGTTGACTAATCGGTCGAGACTATTTCTGTTAACATGTACGCCGTGACCAATAAGTTCTCATACAACTTTTGAAGCACGTTAAAAAGTTGTACATATGTGTTACTGTAGTCCCAATTATTTTGCAGGCAATTTAGTGTAAGGTATAATGCTATTGCAAGTGTAAATGTTGTACTACTTATAATTTTTCTTTACCTAGGTGAAGAAATTGAGAGAAATTCTGTTAAATAAATTCGTCAAAGACGAGCAGCCGGTGAAATTTTCAGAGACTTGAAAGCCCTGGAGATGAAAAGAGATTTCATATACAGAACTATCAAAAAGTATAATAAGACGTTCTCTGTCGATGACAGAAAAAAATCTGGCAGACCGAGGTCTTTTCGGACAAAAGAGGCTGTAAAAAGGGTTGGGGAAAGGATACGATGAAACGGACAAAGGTCTGCTAGAAAAGTAGCAAGAGAGCTCAAAATATCGAGGGGGTCAATGTTAAATATTCTGATAAAGGACCTTAGGTGCAAGGCTTATAGAAAATGTAAAATTCATGGGGTTTCGGACTCTGCTAAGAGGAAAAGGAAGCAAAGGGTGGAAGAAATTCTTGCTTGGCACGCTGGGAATGAATTTGTATTTTCAGAAGATAAACTATTCATTTTACAGCAAAGTCTCAATACCAACTAGTATGTTGTGGCCACCACAAGACTTTCTTCTATATTTACCTATACATATTCAATCAGTAACAATATTTAAAAAAAAAAAAAAAAAAAAAAAAAAAAAAAAAGTAAGATTTTTTTTCTAATTTTTTTTTTTTTTTTTTTTTTGTTAAAAGTAAAAAAAATCGATAACTTTGTTTTAAATTATCACAGATTTATAGTTCAACCATTCGTTTTAAAGGTATTGACGAGACCTTTCGAAAGATACCCATCTTGAAACTTTGCCCCCCCGGATGGGAACTTCCCCCCCCCGTTGGGGGGGGAACCGATGCCCCCACATGCACAAAAATTTTTTCCTAGTTAACTACTACTATTATAAACCTGATCTTTCGAAAGATACCCATTGGGAAAATTTACCCCCCCCCCTGGGGGGGTATTTCCCCCTAGGGGGGGAAGCGATGCCCCCCCATGCAGAAAATTTTTTTCCTAGTTACATACTACTATTATCAATAATTCATATTAATTTTACAATCACAAGTTTAAAACAACTCTAATTATGCACATTTATACGAATTTTTGTCCTATTCTGCCATGTTAAAAATTTAGATAAAATGCTATCACAGCGCCACCTGTTGAGCTATTGATCCCCAAACATAATCAGCACCAGTTTATGTCGGGGACCAACTAAATACCAAGTTTGGTTAAATTTCGTTAAAAAAAAAAAAAAAAAAAAAAAAAAAAATGCGATTTTTTTGTTTTTTTTGTTAAAAGTAAAAAAAATCGATAACTTTGGTTTAAATTATCACAGATTTATAGTTCAACCATTCGTTTTAAAGGTATTGGCGAGACCTTTCAAAAGATACCCATCTTGAAACTTTGCCCCCCCGGGTGGGTACTTCCCCCCCGCGGGGGGGGGGAACCGATGCCCCAACATGCACAAAAATTTTTTCCCAGTTAACTATTACTATTATCAACGAGACCTTTCGAAAGATACCCATCTTGAAAATTTACTTCCCCGGGGGGGGTACTTTCCCCCCTGGGGGGGGAACCGATGCCCCCCCATGCACAAAATTTGTTTCCTAGTTAACTACTACTATTATCAATAATTCATATTAATTTTACAATCGTAAGTTTAAAATAACTCTCATTATGCTTATTTATACGGAATTTTGTCCAATGCTGCCATGTTAAAAATTTGCATAAAATGCGATTACAGCGCCACCTGTTGAGCTATTGATCCCAAAATCTAATGGGCACCAGTTCATGTCAGGGTGCAACTAAATACCAAGTTTGGTTAAATTTCATTCATTGGTTCGTGAGATACAGCGTCCACAAAAAAATGATACAGACAGACACACAGACACACAGACAGACAGACAGACAGACGCACAGACAGACATTTTCTAAAAACTATCAATTCGTGTTCAGGACATCTCAAAACGTGTAGATCCGTCAAAAAACGGAGGTCGAAAATTTTCGCGAATCCAATACTTTCTCTATATTACATATAGAAGAAAGTAAAAATGACAGAGTATGGCAAGTTTCTATTGATAACAGCCCTGAGAGCCAACATTACGTTCCTTGTTAACATAATGCTTCATCTCTGATGGTTTGGGCCGCTATTTCCAAAAGAGGAAAACTCCCGTTAATCTTCATTGATAAGGGGTTAAAAACGAATACCCAATGTTATAAAACTGAGGTTTTGGAAACGTTTTACTTTCAAATGTCCAGAGTATGTATGTGGCGGAATATTTCTGCTTCCTACAAGGTGGTGCCCCTTCTCATACCGCACGTGTGGTTCAGGAGTGGTGCAGTCAAAATTTAGCTGACTTTTTGCCAAAGAACGAATGGCTCCCCAACTCCCCCGACATGAACCCACTGGATTATTTTGTGTGGTCATATATACTCTCCCAACTGAATATCTATAAAATAACCGATTTGAGCAAATTCAAAAATGTAATTCAAAAGATATGGTAGGAAGGAAGCCGTACGTGCCGCATGTGATATATTTGAAAAGAGACTTAAACTCGTTGAGAAACTAAAAGGCGGGATTATTCCAAAGGATTTATTGTAAAGATACTCAATGATTGCTACTTCAATTTGATCTAAAAAGTTTTTGTATGATTTATTTTGTGTTCTTATAATAAAAATGTGAAAGTGTATGAGAACTTATTGGTCATGGTGTATATGGTGTATATGGTGTACTCTATAGTAGATATTTATGAGAATAAAATATTAGATGGAAACTGAGCAAAACTTCCCACCCCTCACCCCACCCCTTACTAACTATTTTATTTCTAGGAATAAACAATAATAATAACAATAATAATAATATTAGCAACAACAAATTTTAAAATTTTGATGTGATAGTTTGCAAATGTATATTTGCTCACATTATTATTTCCTATTACGTAAATGCGTTAAAATAAAATAGTGAGCAGCAATACAGTTTTTATTGTTACGAATATCACAGCTTTTTAATACCTATATATATATATATATGTATATCTTACCGTTATTTCAGTTTTATTTGTTTGGATATTTCGCTTGTTTCATATAGTTTTCCGTTCTTATATTAAATATATGTATTTATTTCTTATATCAGATATATATATGTATATCTGAATTATTTCATATATTAAACAAAACTGTTCATCACTAATATGGATATCTGTTTCCTTGCATTCTATAATCATTGTGACATTATATATAAATATATAATAACAATATGGCTGAAATTGCTATAATAATTTAAATATTTTATCTTAGTTAATACTTAGGAAAATCTCTAAAATGGCTGTTAAATTCAAATCGTTAACAAATTCTGAGTGTTAAATAAATTTTATAAGATCTGTCTGCCATTTCGTACAAAAGGTTTGATTAAACTTTTCTATTTATGACAAGCAGACGATGCTTCAATGATTTACAACTAATATATCTTATATGTTAAACAGCTAGGGGGTCTGCCCCTGCTCTCTCCGCTTGCAAAACCCGATGGTCCATTCGCCTCCCCCTGACTCCCTTCAATTATTAATCTCTGGGACACTCTGCCCGCCTATTCGCTTCTTTGCCTTTCACTGAATAGAAATATTAATAGTGCATAACACAAGACAAAAGCAGAAACATTTTTATGGAAATTCTCATATTCCATGAAAAGTGAAATAGATAATGTTTAATACCATTTTTTAAAAGAAAATATTATGCTAAAAATCAATAATTTTTTTCTGAATAGAAAGAAATTTGTAATATCTAGACCATTTTGCGTTACGGTTTGAATATATGACCCCTTGACGACTTTTAAATTTTTGCCACCATTTGGTGATGAATTTTTTGATATAATTGCTTGTTTAGAAAAAAAAAAAGAAAAAAGAAAAAAAAAATCTAGTAACTATTTTTTTTCCTAATGCCTATACTTTTACTTTAATTTAGGGCAGTATATAGTACTCTCTGTATATTTTTAATGTACAGGCTAGATAATAATTTCACATTAAAGAATATCTGAAAAGGAAAAAAGTTTATTATTATTATTTTAATTTGAAGAAAGGACCTACAGCTTCAATTTTTAATTCTCTCTTAGCTACTTCTTAAAATAATGAAGGATAAAATCTACTCGATTCTTTATAAGATTTTCAGGTGAGGAATTTTTTTTTGCCATAATTAGAAATATGAAATATATCATAGAAATATCTAATTCTGTAACGTTAAAATTAACAATGCTAAATTAGAAGATGCTGTCATATATAAATTAGTTCGAATTTGAATCTAAAATTATACCAAAATATATCCGAAGTATGTTAAAATATGCATTTAAATAAAAAAGATAAATAAATATACTTTAAAGACAAAAAGAAATGTATTAAATTATACAGGCACGACATTATTTCATTATTCACATGAAAAAGAACATATAAAAGAAATTATAAACAACATAAGAAACGGTTGGTAAGAAAATTAATTTTCTAAAAGTAGAAAAAAAATATATCTGCAAATGACAAATTATAATCCTAAATTCAATTTTCCATTGAAATTATTTAAGATAACACTTTTATTATTTATTTGCAGACGAAAATTTCTTTGTCACAAGTAGAAAATGACGTCATAAGATTGAAAGAACAACGATTTCAGAAACTTTTTGCAAAATGTTAAATAGAATACCTTTATTAACCCGATGTTTTTAATTAATAACTTTGATAATTAAGATGATAGAAATTTCTAACTAACTAAAATGTCTTTTTTTGGAGCATTCGGAACACATTGATACCTTCATGACGCTGAGATAGTTGCCCTCTTCGAGGAGATGCGGACGCACACAAAAAACATTTAACGCCAGCGACAGAAACTTGTTTTTATTATATATAGAGAAAAAAAATAAAATTACTACATGACTTTTTGAGGGAGTATTATAAAAGTGCGTATTTCATTCAGATCTACCTCATAAATTTGATTAATGCTACATGGTATATATAATACATTTTCAAACGTTAGAGTCAGACAAATATACAGAAAGACAGTCAGATAGACTAATTTAAATCATGTTCGTTTATAAAGAATGTTAGAAACAGTTAAAACTCTTAAAAAATGTGAATGAGATTTCAGAAACATCGAGTTGTAACCATTAATGTATCTGAATATTTTTGTGTGGCCCTATAAATGTTAATGCTAATAATACTATATTCTACAGATTTTTTTTTTTTTTTTTGGCATATGAATAATAAATATGATTTCATTATAATTTAGACAAAATAATGTTATTAAAATATGGTTTATAGAGAAACATTTCACAAAATACAATGCTCTAGAAATCTTTCTTAGTAGATAAAATATACCACTTTTAAAAATATTTCATGAATATCTATGGGAGCGCTGATAGATGGACAGACAAATCGAAGTCGTAAACTGTTTTCATTTTTGTTGAAAAATGCTTAAAGGAGAAAACTTTCGCTCAAAAAAATTAAAAATATTTGATGGACTGGCAGCAGAGAAATGTAAATTTTTTTCTGTTTTATAAATGTTGGTGATAAGTAATAGCGGTTAATAAAAACAGTTCTATAAGTTAATATTTAAAAAAAAAAAAAAATAGAAAGTTACTGTAATTGTGTTGTGTATATTAATTGCTGTCACATTTCAATTTTTTGGGGTTATTGTGTTCTGTAATTTTCCTTTTCGGTAATTGCGAATGAATTGTAATTTTCATTATAGTCAATTGCCAAAAACTATTTGAAAGCTATTAAAAATATAACTATTCTAAAATTGTGCTTGAAAAAAAAAAAAAAAAAAAAAAAAAAAAAAAGAAGAATTCAAACACCTCTGATTAAGTTTCTTTTAAACTTATCGCACGAAATATTGTTAACTTATTTTTCTGTAATTTAATTTTTGAAATAAAATACTTTTAAATGAACTTGTGTATTTAATAAAAACAAATTTAATATTTCTGAAATAAATCTAGTTTTAATATATTTGAGCATTTTAATTGAGCCATATAAAAATAAGCATTTCTTTGTCTCATAAATATATGAGAGAATCTGAGACTTATTTATTCTGGTTTCACTTAATTAAATAAATTTGTGTTTACGTTACAAGAACTGAAATTTGCATAGAGAATGAACATCTATAAGATAATGTAGCATATCAACGCAAACTCCCGATGGTCCATTCGCCTCCCCCTGACTCGCTTCAATTATTAATCTCTGGGACACTCTGCCCGCCTATTCGCTTCTTTGCCTTTCACTGAATAGAAATATTAATAGTGCATAACACAAGACAAAAGCAGAAACATTTTATGGAAATTCTCATATTCCATGAAAAGTGAAATAGATAATGTTTAATACCATTTTTAAAAGAAAATATTATGCTAAAAATCAATAATTTTTTTCTGAATAGAAAGAAATTTGTAATATCTAGACCATTTTGCGTTACGGTTTGAATATATGACCCCTTGACGACTTTTAAATTTTTGCCACCATTTGGTGATGAATTTTTTGATATAATTGCTTGTTTAGAAAAAAAAAAAGAAAAAAAAATCTAGTAACTATTTTTTTTTTTTTTTTTTCTAATGCCTATACTTTTTACTTTAATTTAGGGCAGTATATAGTACTCTCTGTATATTTTTAATGTACAGGCTAGATAATAATTTCACATTAAAGAATATCTGAAAAGGAAAAAAGTTTATTATTATTATTTTAATTTGAAGAAAGGACCTACAGCTTCAATTTTTAATTCTCTCTTAGCTACTTCTTAAAATAATGAAGGATAAAATCTACTCTATTCTTTATAAGATTTTTAGGTGAGGAATTTTTTTTTGCCATAATTAGAAATATGAAATATATCATAGAAATATCTAATTCTGTAACGTTAAAATTAACAATGCTAAATTAGAAGATGCTGTCATATATAAATTAGTTCGAATTTGAATCTAAAATTATACCAAAATATATCCGAAGTATGTTAAAATATGCATTTAAATAAAAAAGATAAATAAATATACTTTAAAGACAAAAAGAAATGTATTAAATTATACAGACACGACATTATTTCATTATTCACATGAAAAAGAACATATTAAAGAAATTATAAACAACATAAGGAACGGTTGGTAAGAAAATTAATTTTCTAAAAGTACAAAAAAAATATATCTGCAAATAACAAATTATAATCCTAAATTCAATTTTCCATTGAAATTATTTAAGATAACACTTTTATTATTTATTTGCAGACGAAAATTTCTTTGTCACAAGTAGAAAATGACGTCATAAGATTGAAAGAAGAACGATTTCAGAAACTTTTTGCAAAATGTTAAATAGAATACCTTTATTAACCCGATGTTTTTAATTAATAACTTTGTTAATTAAGATGATAGAAATTTCTAACTAACTAAAATGTCTTTTTTTGGAGCATTCGGAACACATTGATACCTTCATGACGCTGAGATAATTGCCCTCCGCGAGGAGATGCGGACGCACACAAAAAACATTTAACGCCAGCGACAGTAACTTGTTTTTATTATATATAGAGAAAAAAAAAATGAAATTACTACATGACTTTTTGAGGGAGTATTATAAAAGTGCGTATTTCATTCAGATCTACCTCATAAATTTGATTAATGCGACATGGTATATATAATACATTTTCAAACGTTAGAGTCAGACAAATATACAGAAAGACAGTCAGATAGACTAATTTAAATCATGTTCATTTATAAAGAATGTTAGAAACAGTTAAAACTCTTAAAAAATGTGAATGAGATTTCAGAAACATCGAGTTGTAACCATTAATGTATCTGAATATTTTTGTGTGGCCCTATAAATGTTAATGCTAATAATACTATATTCTACAGATTTTTTTTTTTTTTTTTTTTTTTGGCATATGAATAATAAATATGATTTCATTATAATTTAGACAAAATAATGTTATTAAAATATGGTTTATAGAGAAACATTTCACAAAATACAATGCTCTAGAAATCTTTCTTAGTAGATAAAATATACCACTTTTAAAAATATTTCATGAATATCTATGGGAGCGCTGATAGATGGACAGACAAATCGAAGTCGTAAACTGTTTTCATTTTTGTTGAAAAATGCTTAAAGGAGAAAACTTTCGCTCAAAAAAATTAAAAATATTTGATGGACTGGCAGCAGAGAAATGTAAATTTTTTTCTGTTTTATAAATGTTGGTGATAAGTAATAGCGGTTAATAAAAACAGTTCTATAAGTTAATATTTAAAAAAAAAAAAAAAATAGAAAGTTACTGTAATTGTGTTGTGTATATTAATTGCTGTCACATTTCAATTTTTTGGGGTTATTGTGTTCTGTAATTTTCCTTTTCGGTAATTGCGAATGAATTGTAATTTTCATTATAGTCAATTGCCAAAAACTATTTGAAAGCTATTAAAAATATAACTATTCTAAAATTGTGCTTGAAAAAACAAAAAACAAAAAAAAGAATTCAAACACCTCTGATTAAGTTTCTTTTAAACTTATCGCACGAAATATTGTTAACTTATTTTTCTGTAATTTAATTTTTGAAACAAAATATTTTTAAATACTTTTAATAGAAACAAATTTAATATTTCTGAAATAACTCTAGTTTTAATATATTTGAGCATTTTAATTGAGCCATATAAAAATAAGCATTTCTTTGTCTCATAAATATATCAGAGAATCTGAGACTTATTTATTCTGGTTTCACTTAATTAAATAAATTTGTGTTTACGTTACAAGAACTGAAATTTGCATAGAGAATGAACATCTATAAGATAATGTAGCATATCAACGCATTTTTATGAAGTTAGTTTTAAATGCACTTGCACAGAGGACTATGCAAACTTAAAAAAAAACCTTTAAATAATTTGTAGGAAAAAACACCAGCTACTGTTTATTTGATTAAGTTTTGTCTCCAAATCAGAGACTTTTGGTTATGTATACTCAATTTGTTTTAATACATTGGAGATGCTGCACCGACCTTGTTTAAATGAAATGCAATTAACATTTGTTCTTAATTAAATTTCAAGCCTGTTGAATTACAACTTCGTTCAATAAATAAATTTATTCCGCATTTGAATATTTTCCTGTTAATTTTTTCCCCTAAACATTTCGATTTTATTTAGAATATAAATATTTTCCATGACGTCCATGACTATGATACTAATGTGTAAAATAAAACATGTTTGTTGATCATAGGGAAAAAACGAAATAAATCTCCATTCGTAATAGGCAATTGAAAGTCATGGTTACAAATTTTAAAAAAAAGCCTACAAAATTAATTTTAATACACGTAATATGCGAAATATAGAGACAAATTTGCTTTAAAGCAAATCTATTAAAATCATAAGTTTCACAACATTTCTTGTATTTACTTAAAATACACTTATATGCCAGTAGGGAATGTGTCTTAATACACAAGCTGTTAATTACTCGAATTAATGAATTCGAATAATTAAATAATAATAATAATAATAATAATAATTTACGGTACAATTTTTTGTTTTTAAATTTTCTGAAGTTTTTTTTTTTTTTTGCTTTTGTTTTTTAAATGTAGAGTATAGATCTTAGAAAATGTAAATTATGGAAATGTTGTCTTTTAAGGTTTTTTTTTTTTTTTTTTTTTTTTTTTTTTAAAGTCATAAATTTTCAATTGGTTTCTATCTAACAATGGAAACAAACATTATAAATAGGATTTTTAGTCATTTTTAAATATTGCAGAAAAAATTTTTAGTTTATCAAAAATGTTTCTTCAGAAATCTCTCTTTAGTTCAAAATAACAAAACAGTTAGTAAAGAAATTGCAAATTTAATTACTTTACATTTAATAAACGCATAATATGTAGCAAAAAAAAAAAAAAAAAACTAGTATGCAATATATCTGTAATCGTATTTCTAAAAATAAATAAATAAATAAATAACTAGTAATTTGATGAAAGAAAGAAAAAATTTAAAAAGTTGTAATTTTTAATTGCAAAACGTAATAGTAAAAATGGACGCTTTGTAAAGACACATATATATAATTTTTTTTCTTTGTGTTTTACTCAACTTAATTTTTTTTATTTGCAGCAGAATTTGTTTTTGCCCATATTTTTCATAATTTTCGTGTGCATAAATTACAGTGCTTTTTTTTTCTTGGAATGTAATTGAAAAAAAAAAAAATCTGATTAATTTATAAGTAATATTCAGAAAATGTTACAGCATAATACTAGAATCCCCATTCATTTATAAATTTCGTTATAATAGATTATCATTTTGGTTTAATTCTGTAATCATTTACACATATCAACATTGTACTTACATATAAAAAATAATTGCCCAATCAGACATTCTTTTTGTGTGTGTGTGTGTGCGCTTTACTTTTTATGCTAATGAGTGTATTTTACAGTAATGTTAGAACATGTGTTTGGTGTACGTGCAATGTTTCTGTCTGGAAAATGAACTCTATTTCTACCTAAAATATCTTGCATCTTTATGAGAAAGGCAATGTAAATTAAGAGTAACAAACTATGGGGTAAACTGATGTGTTAATTTTAAAAAACAGTTATGTCAGATAAGAAAAATATAAGTACGTGTTTCAGTAACAAACAAGCCCACCAGCGGCCGAGCGGTTCTGCGCTCAAAGCTGGTAGGCGTGAGGTGCCGGGTTCGATTACTCGTCGGCCTAGCCATTCGGAATTTTCCGTGGTTCTCTCCAAAACTTGCGTAAATACGGGCTAGGACCCTTTAGGAAGACCCTCATGGAGGACACACCCCTCAGGCCTAGGACTTAGACTAGTCAATCGGCCTTACCCCCCCCCCCCCCCCAAAAAAAAAAAAAAAAAAAAAAAAAAAAAAAAAAAGCGTAATAACAAATGATATGTTTTGTATTCGTAGGTAGGGACGGTTGCTGGTAAGAGAGGGACATTTCTTAGTTTTACAATAAAATAAAATAAATATGTAAAAAAAAAAATCTTCAAATTTATCAGCTAGTATAATGAGAACATGTTTATACCATATGCTGGATACATAATATTTAAATTTTTATGTTTAAAACATTAAAATATCTTTGCACTAGACCCTTATGACCTATTTGTAGAGAACTTCACATGTCTAAAAAGAATAAAAATGAAGTGCAAAGCTTTCTAGTTCATAAATGTTTTTTTTTTTTTTTTTTTTTTTTTTTTTTTAAGTGTTCAATTCGCGACTTATATGATTTTATCTAGTTTTAAACATTTCTTTTTCTTTTTTTTTCCCCCCACATTCATATTTTTTTAGTTTCTAGAGAATAAAGCTTATACATAAATTTTCAAAGTTATTCATGCCAAGCATTTACTAAGTAGTCTGTTTTTACATCATCTGACTGAGATACAAGGTATATCCTATAATTCAATATTTAGACATCGTTTGACACTTTTCTTCTCGCCGTGATATCCATCTACGAATTGAATACCAAGCACGGACAAGAAAAGCTTTTATCTGATATCATCGAAGCACTTTTGTCCCGGAATAAGATTCCATGAGCATACTGGCTTCAGAATAAAGAAAATACACAAATAAATTCTATATATATGTTTCGATAAATAAAAGAGAATGTATCTTTCATGATTTATTTATTTACTCCTAACACATGGTGGAATTCTTAAATAATAATAATAATAATAATAATTAGAACATGATAAACTATATTTTACTTTTGCCTGTTCGTTTTTCTGCCTATAACATACATACCATACCGTTTAAAATAATATTCATTTTACATCTGTTTGAACAGATATAATTGGGGGTTCTTTTAATCCATTTTTTTTGGTATTATAAAAGAAATATTCTCAGGCTACGAAAAATTATCAATATTTTGGCTTACAATCAGCGTTCACGTTTCATGACAAGAGAGCGACAATTGCCCTGAAATTCCGCCAAAGTGATGCACAAGGAGACAAGTTTGTCCCCTAAAAGGTTTTTTATAAACTTATATTTTACTATTTTACAGTTACAAAAACGACAATGAAATAAATAAATTTTTAAAACAAATGTCAATTAGAAAAAAAAAAAAAAAAAAAAAAAAAGTCGAAAAATTGAAATTTACATTTTTGAAACAAGTTACTAATTTCAGTTTTCGTACATCGTTACAAGTTCAAAAATATAGGATAGCATATTTATGATAATCTGGTATCCAGTAAATGACAAAAATTATCTTATAGAATGTCAAATTATATTCTCTAATTAAGTGTGGTCACTATATTTAAACTGTAATAAACTTTAAAATTTACAATACAATCACTTAATTTTTTACACCATGTATAAACACTTACCTTACGTATCAAGAGATGCCGGGAATATTGGAACTCAGGACATCCCTGGAAAATGTTCTACGAAAATCGGAGCTGTAAAGGTCAATTCTGAATTAATAAAGAATCGTCAAAACGTATTAAAACATTATGCACTGCTAGGTTTGAGAAATATTTACTTATTCCTAAAAAGACGAAGCAAGACGAAAATCATGAAATAGTATAATAAAAATTACATGGAAAAATTAATTTTACCGTCGCTTGTTCGTTTTCGAGGTCATTGAAATGCAGTTATATAAAAATGAAGTTCATTTTCATTATGTTTCAGTAAAATGAACTCTTCTTATTCCTTGTGTTAACATAATGTATATATATATCAGTACAAAAACCCTTAACGGGTTAAAAGTTTGTGACGCAGCTACTTTATCGCTATAAGAATTTGAAATATGGGTCTTAAAAATAATGATATCAAATTTTATGTGACGCTTTGCTATTGGTTAAAATATACATAGATTTTTCTTATTTGATCATTTGCTTTTTTCTTTTATTTATATTTACAATGCAAACATATTTTTAACTTCAAGATAAGACAAATATATAAAATATACTCACTGATGCTTTTTCATTTTGCATTTCCATTTCAAAATAACAGTTTTAAAAGGAATGATATCAAAATTCCAGTGACGCCTCAATGTCACTTTAAAAGATTTGTTTTTAGATTCCACTAAAATTACCTTTGTTTTGTCTAATAAAGTATATTTACACATTGAAACAGTGCTTTTAATTTTCAAGTATACTGTCAAATAATCACACTTTCACTGAGTTTGCATTATAAATTGAAATTATTTATTTCAATAAATTGATTTGTCTTTTGCGTCACGCTATCCAAAACTGCAAGTAAAATTTGTGCAAATGTTTTCTTTGCATCACACTATCTCTTTGCACAAACAAATTTTGACTTAGTTGGATACTATGATACAAAGTAACATTTACATAAATTTTACTCACAGTTTTGGATAGCGTGACGCAAAAGACAAATCAATTTATTGAAATAAATAATTTCAATTTATAATGCAAACTCAGTGAAAGTGTGATTATTTGACAGTATACTTGAAAATTAAAAGCACTGTTTCAATGTGTAAATATACTTTATTAGACAAAACAAAGGTAATTTTAGTGGAATCTAAAAACAAATCTTTTAAAGTGACATTGAGGCGTCACTGGAATTTTGATATCATTCCTTTTAAAACTGTTATTTTGAAATGGAAATGCAAAATGAAAAAGCATCAGTGAGTATATTTTATATATTTGTCTTATCTTGAAGTTAAAAATATGTTTGCATTGTAAATATAAATAAAAGAAAAAAGCAAATGATCAAATAAGAAAAATCTATGTATATTTTAACCAATAGCAAAACGTCACTTAAAATTTGATATCATTATTTTTAAGACCCATATTTCAAATTCTTATAGCGATAAAGTAGCTGCGTCACAAACTTTTAACCCGTTAAGGGTTTTTGTACTGATATCATTACTTTTTAAGGGTTATTGATTAATTAATCAAAAGATTAAAACAAGTCTTAAAACCACCCCGGAAAAAATAGTTTTTGCCACAATTTTTGCCAGTGGCAAAAATTACCAGTATTTCAAGCAGGGTTTTAAGGATTTTAATATTTAAATCATAATTTTAACAAATTAAAACCAGAGATCATGAATCCATCATTAAAATAATGCATTCTAAAATTTCTTTAAACTGAAATTTTTAACATCAACAATTAACAATTTTTTTCATTTTTAAAAATATTTAAATTACCTATCTAAAAAATATTCTTCAATAATTAATTACTAGAATATTTGTGTTTTTCAGTGTATTACATATTTTTGTTTACAGTGGGGAAAAGTCAAATATTGAGTCAATTATTGACTCAGCTGTTCTAAAATTTGCCAGTCAGTCACTGATCATGCATTTTTTGGAATTGAAATGTAAATTGCAAGTAAACTCTCTCTCTCTCTCTCTGAATATGTCTTACTTAAGATTTTTTTTACTTCAATAAAATAAAAATATAATTTTGTAGTTTTGTTTTTATGGTTATGTTCAGGGACTGACAAAGTTTCAATATCTTAGGAGCCAGAAATAGTGAATTATTTCTATGACAATACTCACAGCAAAAATTAATAATATTTCATAATTGTATAATTAATGCAGGTCATTCACATATTATTTTACATTGAATAAATGAACTATTCAGTTAAAAATTTGAACTAAGGAAATAAAAAAAAAAAAAAAAACTATTTTTTATTTATAAAGATAAAAACAAACTATTGGGGGGAAAAATCCACAGAAATAAATATTATTTTTACCTTTAATATAATCAAATATATTGAGAGTGTTTAAGTTTTGGCTTTAAAATACTATTTGTCTATTAATTTTTCAGGACAGAATTCCTTTAAAGAGAATCCATTTGATAAATATCATACTATTTAAGTTTTCTCGTTGTAAATTCGAACATAGTTTGCTTTAGATAGTGTTTATTTTATTGAATCTTGTTTAACAAAGATGTTGACATGGAAAGTACTAGTATAGTAGTAAGAAGATTTATCAAATATGGGAATTTATCTTTCATGAAAACATCTTTCAAAAACAGAAATAATTGTTAAATTTTTCAGAAAACATTAAACTCATACTATTCATTCAATACATCAGCAATGTCATCTTTTATACCAAGACAAGAAGGTGGGAGGAAAAACAAAAATATACATAAAAAATATTGTAAATGCACAAAAATTTTTTTGTCAGTCTGCCGTAACTGGTCACCAATGGATATTTATAGTCACCCTGGCACCCGGAATTTGTCGGACACTGGTTATATATATTATATTAATTAATTAATTATAATTACTTTTTAAATTAAAAAATCTTCAAACATTTTTTTCATTGAGGTGCCAAAGTGTAAAGGGTGAAAATTCAAAGGGATTGTGTTGTTTTCCACTTTTCCTAATTTTTTTCCATTTTTGCCAATTTTTTCCACTTTTTGCCGCTGTCCTGGCAAAAATGCATTTTTGCCGGCAAAAACCCAACCCTGAATTGCAGGATAATAAATACAAGAATGTTACCCCCCCCCCCTTTTCCAACTGTGTTTCAAAGCAAGGATTAAGATAAAAATTTGGTTTAAAAAAAAAGTAAAAATGTTAGAAAGGTGAATTTTTTTTAAATATGAGATGTAAATTTCTTTTACATTAAAAAATCAATTATGGATTAGAAGGATTTGCAGATTATAAATCTGTGGATTACAGGGAGTTGACTATACCGTATATGACTATAAAGAAAAAGTTTTTGATGACATTTTGTAATACAGTATTGACTACTGGTTCTTTTAATTAACTGGATGTTTGTTAAAAACTGCTTTATCAGAAAATATAAGAAAGTGATCCAAATCCAAACTATTATTTATTATCAGTTAAAGAAATAAAATTGTCTAAATTATAAAACTTTACACTGTTTAAATTGAAATTGATTTTTTTTTTTTTTTTTAACTGGATTTTGAGTATTTTAGAACGTAATCATCAGATAATGAAGATCACTATGGTAAAAATATCCATAATTATTAATTAAATATGTTACTAAATTTTTATAGGTATAATTTTAAAGTTACTTAAAGTTGTTTATAAGACAAATGCATCCATTGTATCTTACATATCTGCAATTTATAACATAAATTTTTAAGAGAAACAGTTTCTTCCATTCTTCCACTTGGAAGAAACTTGCCAACCCTGCTTTTTTCTGATGAGGATATAAGTTTTTTTTTTTTTTTTTTTTTTTGAGTACAAAAAACAATTACTAATTTATTAATTATTATTTTTTTAATTTATGATGCTTGCTTTACAAAATTTATCATTTTTTAGCACTCATTTTTAGGTGCATTGGACTGTGATTGCATTGATGGGGTGATATACACAAATTAAGAAATTTGATGTTTTTCTCTCTTTAAATAAACTAACTCTTTTTGCCCATGCACAGTAGATTCCTGATTCCAGGATATCTATTCTCTGAATCGATGGTGATATACACCATTCTCAAATAATGACAATCGTTAAGTTCCACTTTTATCGACTCCTTTTATTAATGAAATAAAATAAACCTTCCATGAATTTAAAGTGCCCAAATCATCTTTCATTAAAATGCATATACCATGAATTATATAAAAATTCATGAAAAAAATAATAATAAACATAAAAATCCCAATAGCAGTATTTTCTGAACCTATCTGCAGCAAAATAAAATTTATCTTCAAACCATGAAGGCAGATAAGAAATCATAGCAATTCATAAAATATTTAATTCAAATCCTCATCAAATTCCTTTTCACTGTCCTCAATTTCATCTTTATTATGCGTTAATAATCGAGACTTCCGAAACAAAAACGAGACTGATGTTGATTTTCTCGTTGTTCGCGATAGATACCCCGCAGGATATACAAAGTCAAGGGTTTTTTTTATAGATTACCTGCAGGTTATATTACACACAAAATTACGGTAATTAAAATAATTTCATGAGTAAGACATCATTTGAAAGCTTTGTTGATTTGAAATTGAACAATAGATTACAGAAATTTCTACCACCAGATGGCGCTGCAATATTTTAAAATTTCAATATTTCAAATTCTAATTATGATTAAATTATTTTTAATACATTATTCGAATGATATTTTAAAGTACTTCCATATTATCGAAAGTGGAATTCAAGATTTCACCTGATTTACACATTTAAAGATTTCCTGATTAGGTTTTCTTTGGTATCTAAGTTACTAATTAAAATAATTTCATAAGTAATACATCATTTGAAAGCTTTGTTGATTTAGAATTGAACAATAAATTACAGAAATTTCTACCACCAGATGGTGCTGTAATATTTTAAAATTTCAATATTTAAAATTCTAATGAGCAAGGAAGGTGTTGTAAGTTATAAAACGGGGATAAGGCGCCATCGAGCAGAACTTTGCTCAAAGTCATAAATTTGAAGGATCATAACATGGTGAGCGAACAGGCTGTTTCATGTAGTGAAATGGGGCTTTATGAAACCCCCACCGAGCGGGAGTTTCATAAAGTCGGATTTTTCAAGGATCGCGAGCCAGCTGGTCGCCGAAAGCGGCTAGTATAAAATAAATATCACTCATTAACACATTTCTTTCAATAATGCATAAGATTAATGAAATTCTCACAACTACTCTGTATTGGCCGAATACTTAGCACAAAGTACAGCTCTAGTTTTACCCCCCCCCTCTCTTTTTATCATCTGATTTATTAATTAGAGCTGCATCAAGTACTTGATATGTACTTTGCACTCAGCTAATCTGCTGAGTACTCTATATGCAGTCAAATTTTGACCAAGTACTTGGCCAATACTAAGTAGCTGTAAGAATTTCATTATTTTTATGCACTAAATTGAAAAGAAAAAAATTAGTAATAGTGTTTATCGATAATATAAAACTAAAAATTTATAAAAATATGTAATTAAACTTTAAACAGGAAACAGGTGAATAGATTGCCACTAAATGTAAATATTAAATATTTTAAACTAAATACATGAAAAAACCTTTACTGACTTCGTTGCTTGCCGTTAAACTTTTCCACCGGGTTCCCGGTTCTCGTCAGACGGCCTCCTCTGTGCGTGACTTGGACTGTTGTGATGGTTTTTACTTTTCTAAACATGGCGCCACATTCTGTCCGGAGCTACTGAGCCGCTGTCATTGCAAGTGTTCCTATTGGTTGCTAACTCAATGGATTCGCAGTACATTGCATAGTTATAATCCTCATAATTGGCTATTTTAGCTGTTTGTTCAAAATTTATATTAATATCTTCTTTGTAAAATGTTTTGGCCAAGGCTGTATTCTGACTTCCTGTTTTGATATCTTTTATGTGTTCTTTTATTCTTGTTTTAATTTTTCTCTTGGTTACACCGATGTACGAACCTGATTGGTTGTTTTGGTTGGTGTAAGGTATTTTGTAGACTCCCGCGGTTTCAAGAGGGAAAAGGTTTTTTCATGTATTTAGTTTAGTAATTCAACACTTCGTTTTAAATTAATATAGTTTAAAATTAAATACCTTACACCGATTGTGTGGAACGGTAATTTTAAAGGTTTTAAATGCTTTTAATGTAAAATTAAATATTTTATTTATTTTTAATTAAGTGTTTATCAGAATGATAAATCACCAACATCCCTTTACACGCCTGCTATTAGATGGAAATAATAATCACTTCAACTTTTCCCTTCAAAACAGGTGAAAGGTGTACACTGTAAAGTGAACATTTTTCTTGGATTTTAGTGTAACGTAAAACGCATCCATCAATCAATCGAACCGTTCTCGGCTATTGGCTAATTTTTCACTTTTCATATCAATGTATTAATACGCCAGAGAACAAATCGTAAAAAAAAAAAAAAAAAAAAAAAAAACTATAGCACATTAAGGGCCGTATTCACCAACTTCTTAACACTCGGATTAAATCTCGCATCAGCGGTAATCACTCGATCATACGAAAATCGGTATTCTCCAACGAAAATTCGCAGTTCACCGGCTACTTTAACACTTCTTTTTTGATCCTCGAATATGGGAGAATTAACAGAGATAATTCTCGGATCTTTTCGTAACACATGCGTACTACGCAGCTTAGCTTCGTAAATATTGAACATGAAAGAAATATAAATTTTGTTTTATTAGCAGCAAATTGCTTTTAAAATCATTTTGATGATTTTTTTTATATTTTAATCTTGAAACACAGTCTTTAAATACCTGATTTTGAACAAGAGTTTGATTAAAAAATATGCTATAATTATTTAATGATACACATTTATCATTGTGTTTTTACTTAATTAAAATTGAATTAAGTTAATATTATTTCTGACGACATTATACTCTGTTCTGTCATGTCAAATAAAATTTTGCTGATTAAGCGATTTTTGCTATCAATAAAGATATATATCTTCTCCTTCATTTCCATGAGCTTAATCGTAAAGATTAATTCACAAATTGATTTATTTTAATGGGTAGCATAGCAGAAATTTTAAACTTTTCAATTTTAACCAAATATCTTTCATATGATGATATAACTATAATGTATGAAAAATGCACCAAATTATTTTTTGTTGAATGAAGTTTGTAAAGTAGCACCTTAAATTACAAATGTGTGCAATAATAATATAGTGTTGAATTATCGTGCTTTTTTTTTCTGCCTGATGAAAGGTTGTACTTCGACGGAAACAATTGTTGCGTGTTTCATAATTTATGGTTTTAGCTTATAAAGTTTTCATTAATTTATATATTTTTCCCAATTTCTCATAAAATTATTTAATAAACTTGTATATTTTTTAACCTTTTTATTAATTACTACTTAGAAATGTACCCGAAATACCTACTGAAAACTGGTAAATAAATGAAACAAGGGAAAAGCTATCTTCATTTGATTGTTTTAGTTTAAAACTTATTCCAAGCCAAATTTTTAAGTAATCTAATGAGCTAACTAAAATAAAGAAAAATTAATTAAAGTTATTTAAAAATATTTTCAATTAAAAAAAATCACTAATTTTTGAAGACTGCTTGATATAGCGTATGTAATTGGTCTACAGTCAGGGGCATTGCTTGTGTGTGTGTTGGGGGGGGGGGAGCGTAGTTCGGAGAATTTTTTTCTTTTATTCATAACAATCAAAATTTTAAATCGTAGCGTAAACAGTTGGCGTCTGCGTGATTATTCTTTAAAAAAATGTTCTACAGTAAAATTGATTCTTAATCCGTGCGTAAACAAGAGCAAATCGTGTTTTTCGCCGTGCCAATTTGCTTTTTACCCTTTCTAATCTTCAAATCCGATTGATTAGTTAATCAGAGATGTGAGTTGGAAATAGACGAAAAGTCTGAAAGTATCAGCAAAACTCAAAAATAATTTAAGTTTAGTAGTAAAAGAAGAAACAGATACACAAAATCATACTTTCTATAAGCCAAACTGGAAAATATATGAAAATAAATTATTTAGAAACAGTCAAAAGAAAGAAAATTGAACAAAAATAAGAATATTTAGAAGCAAAAACCTGAAAATTGTTTTTAAAAAATTAAGAAAAGTCTGAAAGTCCTCATCCCTGGTTAATTGAAGCCGAACGGTGAATCCGAACATCTATCTTCGTTTTTGGCCAATCAAAACGAAGCTTTTCTTTCTCTCCCAATTAATCCATGGATCACGCAATCGGCTGATGGTGAATACCGTAGGAATTTAATCCAGTGTTAGCTTTGATTCTCGGATTTTCTGATCCATTGTTTAATCCTCGATCAATGAAGTTTGGTGAATACGACCCTAAGTGTTTATATTGTAGATATTAAATAAAGGATTTTATATTATATTTCAGGTAAGAAATATTATTTTAATAGTTTTATTATATTTTTTTTCTGTGTTGTAAATATACGATCCAATTTCAATTTTTGTTTACAATATTTGTGTCCAGTTGTAGATTAAAAGTTGCCGTAATCTTTGAAAAAATTATTTATTTTATACATCTAAAATATTTTAAGAAAAACTTAGTTTAGCATGCATTTAAACGTCCATGAAAGAAAGGGGCGAGTTATGTTTCATGAACTTGGCCATAGAGTATTATATTCTGATTTGTATAAAATCCTGTTAAGCAATTTAAACTTTCTATTACAGTTTAATTCAGATTATTTTAAATGAATTAAAAAAGTCTCACAATCAGAGATATCCTGATTTTTCTGAATTCTTAAAAAATTTCCTGAAATATCTTTAAATATCATTAGTTATCCTAAAATTCTTAAAATTTTCCTGCTATTATGCTACGTATTGACATTTAAACCACCCAAATTACACAATCAAAAGCCAAACTGGCTCTATACTGTCACACTTTTCTGTGATCATTAGATAAATAATACTAATTAGATAATAACTCCTTTTGCCCAAGTACAGTAGAATCCTGATTTTAGGGCATCTCTTCTCTGAATCGATGGAGATATCCACCAACCGCAAATAATGACAGTCCTTAATTTCAACTTTTACCGACTCCTTTTGCTTATAAAATAAGCCTTCCCTCATGAAATTAAAATGCCTAAACCATCTTTCATTAAAATATGTATACTTGTATACCATGAATCATAAAATAATTCGTGATAAAAATAATAATCAACTTAAAAATTCCAACAACAATTTTCTGAACCTAACTGCAGCAAAATAAAATTTATTTTCAAACCATGAAGGCTGAACCAAGTCTCGTATCTCTAGAAATAATATCAATTCATAAAATATTTAATTTGTAGATGCAAATTTTACATAAATTAAGACTATACAACCAATGTAGTAATCTAGAGATATAATGCAAGTGTATTTTTAAGCCTAAACATTTCTTTTTGTTAAATTCATCTACAGAGCTTTAAACAATCTGCTGCACCCGATGCCATGCTACACCGTTACTGCTACTTGGATAAAAAGCTTTAAGTAACTTTAAGATCATTTTTAGTGTTGCACCGAGTAGCCATGTATCAAATACCGAGTAGTTGTAAGAAAGAATAATTGACGTACATATGAAGAATTTAGCACATCTTGAAATTAAAAAAAGACCTTTTGGACATAAAATTAAGTTAAATGGCAAACAGCATGTTTTCATGAAATGTTTCAGAACTTTTGTAGTGCATATACACAATTAGGTTCATCGTTATATTTGATACTTCCAGCTTAGTGGATACAATGGATGCATTTATCTTATAAACAACTTTAAGTAACTTCAAAATTATACCTATAAAAATTTAATAACATATTTAATTAATAATTATGGATATTTTTACCATAGTGATCTTCGTTATCTGATGATTACGTTCTAAAATACTCAAAATCCAGTTTAAAAAAAAAAAAAAAAAAAAATCAATTTCAATTTAAACAGTGTAAAGTTTTATAATTTAGACAATTTTATTTCTTTAACTGATAATAAATAATAGTTTGGATTTGGATCACTTTCTTATATTTTCTGATAAAGCAGTTTTTAACAAACATCCAGTTAATTAAAAGAACCAGTAGTCAATACTGTATTACAAAATGTCATCAAAAACTTTTTCTTTATAGTCATATACGGTATAGTCAACTCCCTGTAATCCACAGATTTATAATCTGCAAATCCTTCTAATCCATAATTGATTTTTTAATGTAAAAGAAATTTACATCTCATATTTAAAAAAAATTCACCTTTCTCACCTTTTTACTTTTTTTTTTTTTTTAAACCAAATTTTTATCTTAATCCTTGCTTTGAAACAAAATTGGATAGGAGGGGGGGGGGGGGGGTAACATTCTTGTATTTATTATCCTGCAATTCATGCAGACTAGCACTTAAAACAAACCACTATTACATCAATGTTTAACAAAATTAATCAGTGATGAATATTATTTCTGAACTTTCAAAAGTATTTTGTTTTGTATTTTTTAAATATGTTTATTTATATTATACAGGTACCTATTATTTGAATATGCTTGAATTATTTATCATCATATATGAATGAGATAGATTAGTTTTATTAATATTGAAGAAATATTTTATTCTAAAATTTATTAGAAATCGTCTTTCCATTTTTATGTCTATTTATGAATTAATAATAACTGACTTTGTATCTGCAAAAGAAAACTGTAAACAAAGGCAATGATCTCTAATCTGCAAATTCCTATAATCCGCATAACCTGTGGACAAAACTTTTGAGAGTTAGAGGGAGTTGACCGTAAAATAAATGAAAAGTTTTTTAGTAGTTCAATACTGCACTTTATTTTTCAACTTAAAGTAAATACAAACTACGGATTTTTTTTTTTTTTTTTAAACCCTAGATAACTTGCAGGAAAGTTTAAAAGTAGGTATATTACTTATTGATGCAGTTCATTGGATACCAGCTTTGAGTTTATACAAAAAATTGTATCCTTAAAAAAAAAAAAAAAAAAAAAAAAAAAAAAAAAAGCAAATATTATGGCTAAAAATTCCATAATTATTATCACTTGCACAGTTTGAACGTATAATAATATGAGATAATATCTATGCATTAAAAAGTAAAAACCCGTCACCTGTATGAAAATATAAAGTCATTAAACTTTTTGCTGCAAACAGCTTTTTGCAGTTAAAACAGGTGAGTAGATTGCCACCAAACTCTGTATAGAGACGAATCATGATATGAGCTTATCCATTTTAGTTACAAGAATTTGAGTATAACCATCTTGTATGCATGTAATATGCAATTTTTTTTTTTTTTTTTTAATAAAAACTTATTGTATCTATAAAACAGACAAAAATAAAATATTTTAGAAAAAAGAACCCTTATTATACTAATATTACACTAATTATTATACTAATATTGTAAAAAAAACTTTAGTTACATATTTGTTCAAATAAAAGTAAGACACTTTTAAAAGTTTAAGAAAAGATTAATTTTTAATTTAAAAAATAATAATTATGAAAAAAGTAAATACACTAAAATGTTATTAAAAATATATTTTAATAATCAAAAATGTTGTTTTTCAAATTATGGCCGCCCAAAACCACCTATCTTGTTTACTCTTCTAGAATTTGAAGATTAATGAAATATGATATGTTTGAAATGATAAAATATTTATTTTAAATGTTCTCATTTCATATAATAACTTCATGCATCTTAAATTAAGCCCAAGTGTATAGGAACTTTTATATTCTCTAAGAATTATCTGAGAATGATTCACATATGAGAAAGAAGACTAATAATAAAGAATGAAGTTATCAGTTATTACGGATTTAATAATCCACTAAGCTGGAAGTATCAAATATAACGATGAACCTAATTGTGTATATGCACTACAAAAGTTCTGAAACATTTCATGAAAACATGCTGTTTGCCGTTTAACTTAATTTTATGTCCAAAAGGTCTTTTTTTAATTTCAAGATGTGCTAAATTCTTCATATGTACGTCAATTATTCTTTCTTACAACTACTCGGTATTTGATACATGGCTACTCGGTGCAACACTAAAAATGATCTTAAAGTTACTTAAAGCTTTTTATCCCAGCAGCAGTAACGGAGCATGGCATCGGGTGCAGCAGATTGTTTAAAGCTCTGTAGATGAATTTAACAACTAAAGAAATGTTTAGGCTTAAAAATACACTTGCATTATATCTCTAGATTACTACATTGGTTGTATAGTCTTAATTTATGAAAAATTTGCATCTACAAATTAAATATTTTATGAATTGATATTATTTCTAGAGATACGAGACTTGGTTCAGCCTTCATGGTTTGAAAATAAATTTTATTTTGCTGCAGATAGGTTCAGATAATTGTTGTTGGAATTTTTAAGTTGATTATTATTTTTATCACGAATTATTTTATGATTCATGGTATACAAGTATACATATTTTAATAAAAGATGGTTTAGGCATTTTAATTTCATGAGGGAAGGCTTATTTTATAAGCAAAAGGAGTCAGTGAAAGTTGAAATTAACGACTGTCATTATTTGCAGTTGGTGGATATCTCCATCGATTCAGAGAAGAGATGCCTTAGAATCAGGATTCTACTGTACTTGGGCAAAAGGAGTTATTATCTAATTAGTATTATTTATCTAATGATCACAGAAAAGTGTGACAGTATGGAGCCAGTTTGGCTTTTGATTGTGTAATTTGGGTGGTTTAAATGTCAATAAGACTTTTTTTATTCATTTTCAAAGATTACGGCAACTTTTAATCTACAACTGGACACGAATATTGTAAACAAAAATTAAAAATGGATATTATATTTATAACACAGAAAAAAATATAATAAAACTATTAAAATAATATTTCTTACCTGAAATATAGTATGAAATCCTTGATTTCATATAAATACTTAATTCTTCTTTATACGATTTGTTATTGCCCGGCGTATTAATACAAGATGAAAAGTGAAAAATTAGCCAATAGCCGAGAATGGATGGATTGATTGATGGATGCGTTTTACGCGTTTTACGTCACACTAAAAGCCAAGAAAAATGTGAAATATTTTCTCTTTAAAAAACTGTAAATTTATCATTAATAACTATGAAGTAAAATACTTATAATTACAAAATACTTCCTGATTTAAAATATTATCGAAATATTTTTTTGACGAAATGCGAAATTTTAAAATCTTAAATATTTACTTTATAACAAAAAAAATATATATTTAGGTGAAATTTCATTTCGTATATATACAATAAATATTTAAAAGAAACAATAAAGTTTCTTTCTTGCATTAAAAAACAAAATCTGAATTTTTTATTGACTGCATTCAGATTGAACCAACCAACCAACTCCAAGACCAAACCGAATAACACCTGTTCAGAATTCTGACAAGTAAACCTTCTCTCCTTTGATACCGGTTTTTCGGAAACCCATATATTTTCTGAAAGCTTATGTCACAAGTATAAAAACTGTGAAATCTTAGGGGCAGAGGGACAAGCGTTTAGGAGATACAGGGCCCACAAAGTATCAGTAAAGTGTGTATAGAGGGACATATTCCCATAAAAACGTCTCTATTCCTTGTATGTTCCCGTATATTGCTGTCAAGTACTAACGTATGTCTTCTCCTTACATTGCTTCTTATTATATGGATACTATAGTCGTTGTGGTGGCCTTGGTCTCCCGATTCGGAACAAGTAATCGGTCTCCGAACATCCAGGTATCGGAGATAATAAAACACATAATTATTCTCCTGGAAAATGATATGGAGATTGTGGAAGGGATCCGGACATTAGGGTTTGCTAGAGGCGATGGAGAAGAACGGACGAGGATATGGACTTCGAAGATGATGGTGTCTATAAGGAACAGCAATGCTCGTCGCAACAGTCACAGTCTCCACTTCTGTCATGGCATATTTTGGTCAAGTATGGCTAATGACAGGAAGAAAATTCTGCTTTTAGTGGATTCATGGTGTTCTAACAAAGATCATGCATTGTCTGCTTCCGAAGTACTTGATGGTAAAGTCCTACAAAAAGAATTGGTACCTGAAGAATGTACAGGAAAGATTTAGCCTCTGGATATTCATTTTTTCAGACACTAGAAATCTTTTGTTCTTTACATAATGGAAACAATTATTATCGAGACACATGAGCACATTTGGTACCGCGATAGTTTTCTGGCCCTGCAGTCTTTTTTCCCTATATCAGTTCAATGCTCCTCGTTTCAAGAACTTGATTAAGTATGCTTTTTATAAAAGCGGATACTTGGACGACAAACCTGGAATGTGGATTGCGCCAATGGATTACTGCTTCAATTCATTGACAAATGATGAGTTTGCAAATGTGCGGCTATCGCTTTTGTAAAATGTGCCCATTGTGAACTGTCTTTCTGCCCGTCTCACTGTTTATTTGGCGAATTGTACATTGATTGTCTCTTGTAATGGAAGTCAGTAGCAAGTATCCCAACGTATACTGTTTCTTTTCAACGAGTTGTTTCTTCCTTTATAATGATACCTCCACCTTCTTACCATATTATTAGTTCATATAAATACGTGAAATGAACATTTTAGCGACTTTTGGTGTCATCTTTCCAACATTTTATGTCCTATAACTCCTAAACGCTTATCCCTCTGCCCCTAAGATTTCACAGTTTTTCTACTTGTGGCATAAGCTTTCAGAAAATATATAGGTTTCCGGAAAACCGGTATCAAAGGAGAGAAGGTTTACTTGTGAGAATTATCAATAGAAATCTTTGCATCGCGTAGTAAAAATAGTTCGATTTTTAAACTGAGTTATAAAAAAAAACAAGAGTTTTCCTAGGGAAAAGGGAGATGTCAGGCACATCAGATAAAAGCGATTAATATCATATATAAATTAAACTAAATTCGCTCGAGCCATATTCGAGAAAAAATTCTTACACATTAGGCCGTCCATTTATAGCTTAAATGAGCCAATTCATATCTCGAAATATATTGCACACAAAAATGTAACGATTTCAGGGTAGGATCAGACAGAAGGTGTAAGACTATTTTGAAATTATCAGAACATAACCTCCCATATTTCCTGAGATATTAAGTGTCGGCTTTCAGCGGTTTCTTTGATCTTTAAATTCGTGTATATATAAGTGTCGCAGTTTCGTTCGTTTTTCCGTTTCCGCTGAGTGTCGTGGCGTTCGTTTGTTTTTGCGCTTGCGTCACTTGAGACTCTGCCGAGTCTCTTGATATATGTACTAGCAGACCCGGCCACGCGTTGCTGTGACTAAGTTATACGTTGAATTATACGGCTGTAAACTATTTAGTACAGTTAAATTATTATTTACGAACAAAGACGAAAACGTTGTAGCCGATGTAAAAACCCACAGGGTTGAGATTTGAAACTTAGGTCAAAATTTGGAAGCGATTGATAAAAATTTTCGTAGTGTTGATATTAAGCACAAATTAATTTTATTGTAGGGTCCTATAAATTTTAATGGAGAAGTGATATATATTATTTCTAATGCTACTTTGGATAAAATTGCTAAAATGACTAATATATAAATTAAATTCTATTAAAATTCTATTAAAATAAAAGTATAAAAGAAACAGACGATTTTAAAATCAATTTTTATGGAGGAGTGAAATATAATATATGCTATAATGGATAATTTTACTATTAAATGACCTCATCATTTTAAATATTTTAAAGAGGGCAACAGCTGTAGTTATAAAAGGGAAAACAATAAGGCTAAACCAGAAAAATAAGTAAATTTGATAAATATTTTAAAACTTTAAAATTGGAAATCTTATGAAATATTGGACATTTAAAGTAAATACATGTATCATTTTAAATACAAAAAGATTTTGGAAAAGTTTAGTGTATTTTAACGAAGTGATGAGAAGTTTTTGAGTATGTTAAAATTTTAATAGTAAATTCAAGTCAATAAAGATGGGAAACATTGAGGATTAAGATAAGAATAATTATAAGATTTAAAAAAAAAAAAAAAAAAAAACTTTTTATATACCATGCTTTTAAATTTTAATATACTAATAATATACAAATTAAAAGGAAAATGATAAATATTCTATCATAGTTTGAAGTCAAATTTGTTTTCAAATGTCTAAATAAAATATCTGATGTAAGATACTAATATTTTGCAGCGGAATAGATTTCATTTCTGTCATCCTTGGCGAAAAAAAAGAATATCGCCAAATTATCTGGCGAAAATATTTAATTCCTTTCAAAAATCATGGTTATTTTAACAACTTATATTAAAAGAGTAATGAATAATATGAAACAATATTTCGTACAATACATATTACATGTCATACATACGTACAATGAATAATACATATTACATTTCGTACAATGCATACATCTGGCATGTATATTTTCGTGTTACGCTTTTGATCGCCAAATAATAATAATAATAATAATAAAAGCCAAGGGCGACAGAGTTTAAAAATTTAAAATTAAAATTTTGTCAATTTGACAGCAAAATAATTCAATCTAACACCCGCGATAACTAATACATATCTATACCCAAATATAAGGATTAAAATCGGGAAATAAATTTCCTCGATTTTTAATAATTTCTTACAAAAAATCCAGTGGGCAATTAACATAGGAAATCTTTTTCTTGGCTGCACAGACGGTCAGTGAGTCACACTTCGCTTGCGTATAGAACTCATAGATATAGTATAGCATATATAGAATAGAGTGATCATTGGGGAGAAAAAAGTTATTCCTTTTCATTTGGGAAAAGACGACGTTTTTACCAAAATATGGCCGTCTTTCCCCGAGTGAATACACACGGGAATACATACTAATATTTTAGCAAATAAAATTAATGAATAATTTATTTGCTAAAGGGGAATGGAAGACTCCAGATACAGTTTCAAATTCATATTTCTTTCTTTCTTTTCTTTTTCTTTTTTTTTTTTTTTTTTTTTTTTTTTCAATACCACTTAATGGCTGTTTCCAAAGCTTTTATTTTTTATCTTTTTTCGGCATCAAAAATCTTTCTACGATAACATGGGGATGAGAGATCTATATATATTACTATATCTATGATAGAACTACATTAGCACTTTATCAATGTGTATAAAATCTTTAAATTGATTATGACGTCAATTTTCGTGAGATGCATAATTTAACTTTTTATAATTTTTTAACGTTCACGTTTGATTAAATGTATTTATTTTTATGTCGAAAGAAAATGAACTCGTATTTTTTTTTTTTTTTTTTTTTTTTTTTTTTTTTGGCAACAATTAAATTAATGGAACTCACAGATATTTTGGAGCAACTTTAATAAAGGTCTATAATTAACAAATAATTGCAATAAAACAATATTGTGACAATAAATTGAGATAAAAACTATCCTATCTCTCAAGTTGGATCAAACTGCACACAGTGTGCAAAATTTCATCAAAATCAGTTCCTTAGTTTAGGAGTTTACCCCGGACAAACATCGTGACACGTAATTTATATATATATACAGATTAAATTATAAAGTTTTGATCAATGAAGCACAAATAAGTAAAAAACAGGATTAATTTCACTGTATTATCTTCATTATAATATGAATTCAATTTACACTTCAGTCTAAGTAACACGTGGCCGGCTATGCTAACACCAAAAATTTAAAAAGTGGAAATAATTGAATTATACGAAATTTATTAATAGGTTAAAAAGTTGAAGATTCTTTGTGTAGATGGCAGCACCAAATATATTTCAGCTTTCATTTCAACCCAGTCGAAAGGTATCGACATCTGTTAGAATCATTTGGAGTTAACAGATAATTGTGACTGTCAAATAATAACAGACAAATAATTAGCAATAAATTAAAATTGCGACTATAATTTGAGATTTAAACTATCCTATCTCTCAAGTTGGATCGAACTGCACATGGTGTGCGAATTTTATTATAATCGGTTAAGTGGTTTAGGAGTCCATTGAGGACAAACATTGTGACACGAGATTTATATATATTAAGATATATATATATATATATTTCAGTTGATGATTTCTAAATACAATTTTCTCTTGCAACAGTTTTTGTCCTTTGTTGCACTTACTGTACAAAAGTAAGCAAAATTTAAAGCAGTTTAATGTTAAATATCATTAAAAATGTGGGTAAAATTTAATGCAATAATCAAACTCATAAAACATTTCTATTTTTTTGTCTAAATTCTCTCTATTGTTTTAAGAAAACATTGTAAATACACTAATTTCAGGCATATAATGCACAGATTCGATATATCCGTTTCATACCAGAAACTTTATTGAATAAACGTAATATAAGTTTGTGTGTCTGTTCAAATGTGTTGTGTAAAAGGGTTTTATCCGATTTGTGGTAATATTATCCTAATAATAGTAATTATCCAGTGCATACACTGGAAACTAGGATAATCCACATTTATTTAAATGCAGAAGTGAATTTATAACACACATCCTGCTTCCTGCAAATTAAGTGCTTCATTTTTTGCAGTATTTTGCAGAACATACTTTATTTAGTAAATAATAAACTTCCAAAACACTTAATCATTCTTCAGTTATATCCATTTGTCACTTTTCTGTTATTTAAATGATAAAATGAAAAAATATAAGACAAATCACTTTCTAAATGAGTCTAATATATCATCATTTGTCATCGCAGTGTTTTAGTTTTCATTTATCCCAAAGATTGTTAATAAATTATACTGAAATGTCTTAGTTTAAACTGATTATTTGAAACATTCGTTATTTTTTTTACCCTTGATTGTCTAATAATAACGTTGATTTAAAAAAAAAAATTGTTTCCATTATGAAGTTTGAGATGTATTTAAAAGTTCTTAATTAATTTAAAAATATTATTAGACTTCAGAAAATTTCCAAAAATAGCTTTTTATTTCACAAACGATATTAATCTGTGGTAAATTAATCGAACAACAATCTCTATATTGAGATTTATCAATGAAATTGTTAATATATGGACTTTGAATACAAAATAATGTGAAAAGTAAAATAAATAATAATAATAATAAATAAATAAAATAGTTCTAAAATAATTTCTTTACGCTATGTGGTTGTGTAGTAAGATAAAATCAATAACTGAAAATAGTTTTTTTTTTTTTTTTTTTTTTTTCGATTCTTTTACATTCCTATAAATAAAAATCTGGTGTGGCTGTACTCGTCTTTCCGGACATTTAATTGTTATCAGCAATTTAAATAAATTTGAATCGGTGACTAATTCATTGAATAATCAAAAATGGAAAGTACAACAAGTTGTTTGAATCTCCCCAAAAAGTTCTAACAATATTTCTATGATGAACGGTAGAATGTATACCAAATTTTGTAATTCCTGGTAAAAGAGTGGAAATTTTAAGCCTGCAATTTCCAATAATCTTATCGCAATCGAATGAATAGCTTACACGCTAGCATACTTCAAATAATTTGAGTTCATAGGCCACTAAAAAACTATTCTGTGTGTCCCTATAAAAGAACTGTAAATCATACACCCATGAAAATCTTTATGGTTAGTGCAACGGCGTTCTAAAATTTGTTACTGTGTAATTTGCCGCTTCACCGAGTAATGCGTTTAGATATGATGCTTACTCACAAATATATACATTTATATACATCACCGTAAAAATAACAAAAATGAATACAGAAAACCTCAAAAAATGTAGACAAACATACATCTCATTAATTGAATATTTTCATTATTATAATAATTTCCTTACTTACTATATATAGTAAGTAAGTAAGGTTGTATTTTTACTTATTTTGTTTAGACAGGCCTATTTTTGGAAGATAAGGTGAATGAAGTAGGATTTCTTTTGAATGAATTATTTAGCGAGAGAGAGAAATGTATTTTTAATTTTAAAAGTAAGTAAGGTTGTATTCTTACTTATTTTGTTTAGACAGGCCTATTTTTGGAAGAGAAGGTGGATGAAGTAGGATTTTTTTTTTTTTTTTTTTAATGAATTATTTAGAGAGAGAGAAATGTATTTTTAATTTGTAAAAAAATGTGAATTAATTAAAAGTGATAGGATTTGTGAAACGTGTGGTTTTCGTGTACGCGAAGCATGTAGTAACACGTATGTAACATGTGTATTAATTCTCGTTAAATTACGGAATTTCATTCATTTCTACTTTCAGGTTACGTGAAGTAACTTATTTTTTAAAAGTGTGTTCTAAAAATCATTTAAAAAAATGATAAATGGAATTTTAATGTATATAATCGTATTTTATCGGCAAATGTAGACCATTTAAACTGTAAAAATGTACCGGAAGCATATATATATGCATATTCATCGCCTTTGAAGTATCCAAATTTATGAAGATCTTTTATCATAAATAGTGAGATAAGTGAATTTTAAATATGAATTGGTTTTATTAATATTAAAAATAAGCTTAATTAATTTTGTACATTAATTATGACGCCATTTTGAAAAACGTGTTTTGGTTTTGTTTACGCTTGGAGTCCATGGCATCCACTTCCATGAACCACTGAAACATCGTCAACCACTGAAATGTTTAAAAAATTCAGTGATTGACAGGTAGAAAATAAATTGTTATTTAAGTAAAAATAATTTCATTTCATCCTCTAAGTTCTAGTCTCGTTTGCTAGCGATTTCTAGGAATCTATTCTAGAGCGTTATCCTATATTATCGTGGCTGAACTTACTTAATAATCTCTGCAAATAAATGAGAGCACAAGAGGGGTGCTTTAGTAACTATAATCCAGTTTATGAAGTAATTCTATGAAATAAAGCGAGAATTTCTCACAATACAAAACATTTATAGTACTCATAATGTTGTTTCGCCACCTACTAAAGTATAGACTAGAAATTCTGGATTATTTCGACTATTCAGTTTATTTGTTTACTTTATACGCATAACTTGGGACTGCATGGATACCCTCGTATCTGGGACAGTCGATGATGGGGCGCGCTTGCGTGTCACCTGTCTTATACGCATAACTCAGAAATCCATATTTTTAGTTTAGGGAATTAGAAAATGACTGTTTATTCGTTCTAGATGAAAGCAGTATATGTTGTTTTTTCTGTGTATGTTTGGAAAGAAAAAATAAAGTAATAATAATCCTATATGCAAATACATTATGATTTTTAATCAAAAATACCAAAGTGTCTTAACTTTTTTTTTTTTTTTTTTTTTTTTGAGAAGTAGTGATTTATAAATCCTCCGATATTTTTAATTTAAAACATTGCTAAACATACTGTCTTTAAATGCAGCTTTTGTGAGTTTTTCTTAAACATCCACAAGATTTAATCCTGGAATTTATGGTTTAAAAGAAAAAGCTTAATGTTATTTGTGTCTTGGGAAATAAAAATTGTTTTCCACTCTCGTTTTTTTTTTCTTTATTTTTCAGTTGTAATTAAATTTATTCTTCAAACAGTTGTATTAGATTTTTGGTTAAAAATTCTAATGAAAGAAGTATTTTAATGAATTTAAAAAAAAACTTTAAAACTCTCATGGTAGAAAATGTATTCCTGAATGTATACAATTGAACTAGTTTTATGTTATACTAGTGGATCTGCAGATCAAGAGCCTTAAGGTCCTATTTGCATCATTCATTGATCAATAGAACATTTTTATTTATTCCATTTTATTTAAAATAATTATGTATATGATTAACTTGTTACATAACCATATATGTTTCTAAAGAAGTCTGCCTTCTCCCTCCCTCAACCCTTCTTGTATCTGTCTCTGTATACCTATCCGTATGTATGTGTATATATATATATATTCCTTTGTAACTCATAACCTAGTGTTAATTCCTTGTAACTCATAAATATTTGCAAAATGATTGCACCGGAATTATTTTGTGTAGCCCTGTAAACTAATTACGGAGTCTATAACTAACATTTTCGAAAGAAAACATGCTTTAAAAAATTTTAATAGCATGTTTATTTCATATTTAATTGAGTATAACCATGTTAAAATGCGCTTGTAAGAAATACTGTCTGTAGACTGTACTGGTACATTCTTTTGTACACAAAGTCCCTGTTCATAAACCACAATAATTACACACACTAATAAAATGTATACAACTACATCATTGTAACTCATTAATATTTGAACCAAGTTTGACATCATCTGGATGATTTCTGAATGTCATTGAAGTTTTTTTGTATGGTCCTGTAAAAAAAAAAAAAAAAAAAAAAATTTAGTCTATACATACATTTCTTCCAGAGAAAACATGCTTTTAAGTATCTAAATAATGTATGTTAAATCTAGAATTTTAGATACAGCATAAATGTTTTAAAATGCGCTTAAACAGAAATATGTCCATACACTGAGAAAAAAAAAAAAAAAAAAAAAAACATATCGCTTTCACCTAGAACTAATAGGTGGTCCTTTCCTAAATCCCTAAATTAGAAATATACATTTCCGAGCTATGAGTATAAGGCAGGCCAATACACTGAGAAAAAATTCTATAACTGACGTCTAGAATCTAAATTGTAGCTCTAAAAAAATAGTTCCATGTCATCCTCGAGGACAAACCTATTATTTTAAAATATCTCCAAATAAATGTGAATACAATAGGCGGGTTTCAGCAGCTATAATCTTGGTTTATGACCCAGTTCTAGAAAATCAAGCGAGAATTTCTCGTAATATAAGATTCAGAATATTCAGAATATTATTTCACCATCTAGAAATGTTTAGATTAGAAATTCTCGACCATTTCGTCTATTCAGTTTATTGGCATGCCTTATGCGCATAGCTCGGAAATCTATATTTCTAGTTTAAGGATTTAGAAAATGACCATTTATTCATTCTAGATGAAGGCGGCATATTTTTTTTTTTCTCAGTGCGGGCTCTAATGTCACAAAATTATTTTGTGTGTCCTTGTAAGCGAGCTATAAACAATATATACACCATTAAAAACTGTACAACTTATTCTAGGTAGCTCATGAAAAATTATTCAAAATTTGACAAACATTGGGTGACATTTATGAGACATTTTCTAAACACTTCTGTAAAGTCCTGTACCTTAATTATTAAGTCTAAGTACACACTTTTCTGCAGAAAATCTGCTTTTATGTATCTCAATAATTTATGTTCATTACATTTTGTTGAATGCTATGCAACATGCAACTATTATAAGATGCGTTTAAACGAAATTCTTCCTATAGGCCGTAATGTTAAGAAATATTCTGCTGTGCCCATGTCCACTAACCATAAACAACATACAAGCCAAAAACTGTTCAGATATTTCTATATGGCACGTGAACATGTGTACCAATTTGTATTTCAATCAGGAAAATTTTGAAGCCGCAATGAATTTCATTGAATTAGAAATTTTTAATTCCTACATTTCTAGATGTGTATATATTAAATTTTACCATATGTTGGATAAAATTAATTCCATTGAATTAAAAAAATTAACTTTTACTTTTCTTGGAATAATAAATATTAAATTTTAGCATCGTTTGAATTAAATGAATTTAATAGATTTAAAATAATTTTGCCTTTCTAGAGGTGATAAATGCTGCAATTAAGCATTAGTCAGATAAAATATCTTTCATTGAATAAAAAAATGTAACTTCTACTTTTCTGGATGTGAAAAATTTTATGTTTCAGCATTAATCAGATAAAATAAATTTTATTGAATTAAAAGAGTTTAACTTCTACATTTTTGCATGTGATATATGTTACAATTTAGCATCGTTTAAATAAAAGGAATTTAATTCAATTGGTTTTTATTTAATTAAGTCATTTTCGGCTGTGTTTATTTATTTATTTTTCTTTATTACTAAAATTCATTTGACTAGACTAAATATTTAAGAATTAAAATGGAATCTCAATCCCTACAAAAATATGGCAACTGAAGGCCAAAGAACTACTAGATGGGACTACACAGATTTTGTTTGTTTTGAAAGATATATATGTATATACAGGGTCTCCTTTAACAGATGAACGACTTCAGGTTTCTTCATAAAAGAGGTGTCTAGATATATTAAAGTGGCTACGCGCTACGCGCTACGAGATGCGACCGCTTGTAGTACCACTATTAAAAAAAAAAAAAAAAGAAGAAGAAGAAGAAGAAGGCGGTGGAAAATGGCGGAGTTAGTATTCCTGTATCAAAAACGGTTAATCATATTCGTAATAAGTTAATCAGATTTAGTTTAGAAATGATTTAAATATAATATTGAAAAGGATTTTGAATTTCTTTAATTAAATATCTACTATTTCTTATCTCTTAAACTAATTGCGTATAATACAATTTCTTAATAGTGCAATGGTAGATAGTAACATAAAAATAATTTTTTATTACGTTTAAACTAGCATTTGATTAACTAGTGGATCTGCAGATCAGGAGCCTCATCGTCCATTTTGCATCACACATCATACAACAGATATTTTTTATTTATTCCCAGTTATTTAATATATATATATTGATTCGGTTGACCTAGCTACATAAATAGATACATGAGGGGGCTTCGTCCCACTAAACATCTGTATTTCTCTATCTATCTCTCTCCCGCTGTATTTCTCTATAACTGTCTGTGTATTCCTAATAACTGGTAGTCTTGTGCTAATTCCCTGTAATTTATAAATACTTGTACCAAATTTCATGCAAAAAGATTACATAGCATATCGGAATTATTTTGTGTAATCCTGTAAATTAATTTTCAATTCTATGCCCACAATTTTCAACAGAAAAACATTCATTTTAAATTCTAGTAAAATTTCATTATATTTAATGGGATGTAAGCATATTAAAATACACTTTTAAGAAATACCGACTATAGACTGTAATAGTTCTAAATTCTTTTATGTAACCCAGAAAAGGAGCCACAGTAATTATATACACTAAAAAGAATTTAATTTTAATTCATTAATATTTCAATCTAATTTGACATCATTTGGATGAATACAGTACGTCATCGGAATTTTTTTGTGGTGTCCCGTAAATAAATTATTTAGTCTATACATATAATTTTTCTAGAGAAAACATGATTTTTAGCATCTTCATAATGTATGTTAATTCCATTATGTTGAATGCAGCATAAACGCATTAAAGTGCGCTTAAATAAAAATTTGTTCATAGGCTCTAATGTCACGAAATTCTTTTGTGTTTATCCGTAAACTAACCATAAATATTGTATATACCAGTAAAAACCATTCAGCTTATTCTACGTTTTTCATGAATAAATATTCGAAATTTGGCATAATTTCACTGATTGCGTTACATTGTCCGAACACTTTTGTATGGTCCTGTAATTAGGAAACCTAAGAGCACATATATTCTGCATAAAACATAAGTTTAAGTAATGTACTCTAATTCCATTTTGTTGATAGCAAAGTAAAGATGTCAAAATGCGTTTAAAAGAAATTCGCCCCATACGCTGTAATGGTAAGAATTTGCCCCTGTACACAATCCATATAAAAGTACAGACATAAAAAGTTATATAGCTATTTCTATACACAGCCTGAATATGTGTGCAAATTTGAAAGTCAACAGGAGGATTTTTCTGACCGCTATTGCCGTACATACAAATTTTGCCCATAGGCCGTAATGATAAGAAAAATTCTGGTGTGTCCTTGTACACGAACTACAAATAGAATACACACCCAAAACTATACAGCTTGTTTTGTGTGGTTTATATACATGTGTTCCAAATTGAAAGTCAATAGCGTGATTTTTGCGACCGCTGTTGCGGTACATACAAGTTCTTGCCATAGGCCATAATGATAAGAAAACTTTTGGCGTGTCCCTGTAAACGAACTGCAAATGCAATACACACCCAACACAACGCAGCTAATTCCATGGGGCTTGTGAATAGGTATAACAAATTGCAAGTGAATAACGTGATTTTTGCGGCCTCTGTCGCGGTACACATACAAATTCTTCCCATAGGCCGTAATGATAAAAAAAAGCTTTGGCGTGTCCCTGTACACGAACTACAAATGTACCTGTACACGAACTACACACCTAAAACTATACAGCTAATTCCGTGGGGCTTATAAACATGTGTACCAAATTGCAAGTTAATAGCCTGATTTTTGCGGTCGCTATCGTGCAACAAACAGACACACATCCGGAACCCAAAATCTTTTTGAGTGTCAACAGGGAGGCCTCCACTGATGTTTCGACAAAAACGATTATTTGTTTATAGAATTACATATTAATACACATTTAGCTGTAATCAACTTTATTTATGTCATATTTTTTTTAAGTAATACATTTTTAATTGATTGTTCTGAATTAAATACAAAATTTAGCTTCGACGAAAGGGAAAGAAAATTATAACTCACTGACGAATCATAATTGGATAGTCCGCTTAATGCATAATATGCATTAAAAAGCTTCTATATAAAATTTAAGTAGAAAGGTTTTGCTTTCATTTTCATCCATTAGTTAATTAAACAGTTTCTTTTTTTTTTAATTTAAGCAGCTTAAAATTGCAGTTTTCAATTAAGAGTGTATAAATCATTCTTCAATTAAAATTTTTCATTCACAAACCGGCATTACATAATCAAATACCTCTTACTTAAGAGCCGTATAACTTCATCTAAAAAGCTATTTAAAATAGTTATTAGTTAAACATTCAAACTTCACTTTAAAATCTTATAGAAAAATTTACTTTTTAACAAAATTTCACAGAATTTTAACAGAAAATTCAATTAGCTTCCTTTGAATGCAGATTTTAATCATAATGAAATTGAATAGTAAAATTTCAAAGAAGAAATTCTTTTCATTTCGTGCATAAAATTCAATTCAAATATCTTTTCAAAGAGATTTTTTTGATTAATGCGTAGAATACAGTTACTTTTTTTAGATTTTTACTGTTGCAAGATCAACAGTGATTAATGCGTAGAATACAGTTACTTTTTTTAGATTTTTACTGTTGCAAGATCAACAGACTTCTTTTTTTTTTTTTTTTTTTCTCTCATATAACATGTAAAAAAATGTATAATATTTATGTACAAATATTCAAAATTTAAAATGCAAAGCAATTCATATATTATCGATTCCTTGATTTAAATAACTGAATTACTTTGTGAATCATATGAATTTTTACATATTGTCTTAAGTCGTATAATATTTTTTTTTTAATCTACCATGTTAAATATTACAACAAACTTTCAAACTTAAAATAAATTATATTTCAGTTTTAAATTTTGTTTTGAATGTCAAAACTTTTTTCTTAGTTCTATTAAAACAATTTCACCATTTAGATGAAAAATAAAATGAAAATGAACGTAAGAAAGCGATAAATCCATTACTGTTTCTTTCTTTCTTTTTTTTCCAAACTAATATGAATTTGCTTTATAAGAGAGCAAAAAATCCCAAGTTTCAAGAAAAAATTCTATTGGTAAAAGTTGTGTCAAACTTTGTAATTAATAGGATATTTAATTCATAGTATTTAAAATTATAGCAAATTCATGATAAGTTAATTTCGATTTACGCATCATGGTGTATAGCATAAGACTGATTAAGTGAAAGCGAATTCTTGTTATGGGTGGAATTCTCTCCGAAGGTTTTTTTTTTTTTTTTTTTTTTTTTTCTAGACCTTACTTAGACTAGTTTCGGAGGAAACCACATAAAACTCCAAACGAGTAAGTCGGCGCTACTAGTTACGAGAGCACATCAATCAGTAGGAAATGCTGCTATAATATATAACTATCCCCTTCACCGGTCATCCCGAGATAACTCGGGGTAAACGTAGCCTTTCACTTACTACAGTGGCCGGTGAAGTGGCTATATAGATACGTTCAGTTGTTTTTTAAGATTCTAAAAAGTAAAATGGACAAAACTTATATCTAATACCCATAATACTGAGGGGGGGGTGGAACGCGACATTTATGTTACAATATATTATTTTTGCAGAAAAATTTAAAATTGGACATAAAATATCAATTTTATGCATTTTGATAAAAATAAGTTAGTATATAATCAGATGAGCCGTGGTGAATTTTTTATTCATGTGCTGTAAGTAGAGGTATCATAAAGTTTCAATTATTATTAAGAAATTGCTGAGATATCTGGATCAAATATATTCAGCATTTTAAGTAATCCTTTTGTAAGGTAAGTTTGAGTAAGATTTTGCATTGGAGAAGATGCCGTGTCACGCAGTTCGCAGGTCGTGTTACGGTGGCGCCGTATTGGGACGCCGGCTATACAAAGGAGGAGTACGTCAGTAAGGAGATGAATTTTTGCGAATTTCAAATTTGTTTCAGATTTGTTTGGATCGATCATTCGGATAATTTTTAAAGTTACTGTGCTTGGTCTTTTTGCCAAACCTATGAAGAGGTTTGGTTCCACTTTTAGTGGAACCAAGTTTCACAGTAGACTTACGTTTTTTATCAATGTTTTGAGATAAAATACCGGTAGTTTACATTGAGGAAAGGTGCTTAATTGTCTTCTTTATTGTTTTAAATTACATCTGAGCATTAGTTTTAGCAAAATATTAAATTAGATAATGGATAATATTTTGTTTTAGTTCTGTCTATGCCATTCATCCGTTTTAAAATTAATATATAACCTTTCATGAAATGTGTATTGTACAATGAAATTGCGGAAGCGCTCTTACCCCTAAATTCATAGCAATCTTTCTCCAAGACTAGATTAAGATGACGAAACGAAAGTTTTAAGGAAGGCTCTTACTTCAAAGTTTATATAATTTTTTTTTTTTTTTTTTAAGTTAAGTATATTTTTAATATGTATTAAAAAATATGCATTGTCGCAAGAGATCGATAAATAACAAATATAACCAACAGGGTGATTTTGCAGGAATATTAAACAAAATCTACAGTATTTTCCCCAATATATCCTATATAACATTGCAAATTACAGGTATTAATGTTTTTTTTTTTGTTGTTGTTGTTTTTGTTGTTGTTTCGTTTGTTTCAAAACGTCGTAGATTGAAGAACTCCATATGTGCCACATTCATGAACTTTTAATCAGCTTAAATGCTTTGCGAACTTTCAATCGTTACTAAGAAATAACACAAATGTTTGTATAAAACTTATTCTGAATATTAAGCAGTTTACATGTACATAATGTTGTAGTTTACGGCTATTAATATCGAAATGCCAGGAAGTCATAGATTTAAGTAATCCACATCCTCTCTATTATATAACGACGGCTTTCGAAAACTGAAGAAAACACTTGAATAAATGCATAAGTCTAAATCGATAACTTTATTTTGAATTATCGCAGATCGATGGTTCAACCATTCATTTTAAAGGTAAGGCGATATTCCTACATATACAAAAAATTTTCACAATTGGCTATCTCCATTATAAATTATTCTTGTAAATTTCATAATGATTATTAAAAAATAATTCTCTTTATGTACATTTATACAAAATTTTGTCCTATACCACCATGTTAAAAATTTTGTAAAAGGTGGATGGCAACGCAACCTGTTAGACAAGTTTTACCAAAAGTTGATAGGCACTAATTTACGTGAAGGTGTAACTACATACCAATTTGTATGAAATTCTGTGAAGTAGTTCCTGAGTTACAGTTGCCACAAAATTTTTTCACACACACAAACAGACAGACATCAGACAGACAGACATTTTCTAAAAATGGTCAAATCGTGTTCTACAGCTCTCAAAACGTGTAAATCCATCAAAAACCCGTGGTCGAAAATTTTTACGAATCCAATACTTTCTTCTATTAATATAGAAGAAAGTAAAAATAAAAAGTTTCTTTCTCGATTATTTATTCATAAATATTAAAATTGTGTAATATCCCATGATACATTATAACGAAACATTCGCATTAAAATCTATTTTTAAAAGTAAAATAAATGTTAATAAAACATAAAACCTGAATGTTTACATTAAAAAAATAATAATCCAAAAACAAGAAAAATTGAAGTTAGTAAAATAAATAGAATGTATTCAGACCTTAAAATCTTTCTTGGTGAAACATATAAACATAAAAAAATTTTGTACAACCTAAATTTAGAGGACGCTTAAAAAAACTAAATTTTTCTATGTTAGTCTTATTTATTGTAAGTATGTAATGTTTGTCCTTTAATTAGACGACTACAATTTGGACGGCGATGTGATGTGAAATAATGGGACGTGACTGTGATGTCACCAGTGTCAAACTGCGATGTATTTTCTACATTGTAGGAATGTAACTGTGCTGCGTGAGCAAGAACATTCTATTCTGGTCTACATCCCCGTGACAGACAAGCTCCGCCACGTTGGGCGCCAGATAAAATAATCGATTAAATTAAAAGAAACATCTTAAAAGAAACATCTTATGTTTCTAATATAAATTTTAAGTAAATACTTCAGGATTCATATAAGTCTATTCAAGATTTCAAGAATTCTCCTAAACTGAAATTGGTCGAACAGAATAGTGTTGTTGCCATTCTAGAAACATAAAAATAAAAAACGTAGCTGCTACAATATATAGAAAGCAAATTATTGTCTGTGATAAAAAATTTTGACGGACCTTAACCCTACACCACCATTTGTATCAATGAATCTCATACCGATGAATCATTTTTAATTTTTCATATCAAAAACGAAATTTTGTAATCATTCTAAAAATTTATATCCTCCTTTTAAAACATTTTTAGAAATAATAGCCTATCTCTGATAATACTACAACATTCTTCTCGGAAATAGTGTAATAAATTATAATAAATTATAATTGCTAAATGCCTAAATATATGCGATGTGTTGTGGAGCACTGATAGTACTGGGTTATGCCTCCAGTGCCATCAGTATCACCCTGCACTGTTAAAAATTTCAACAGAAATCTCTGTGTAATGTATTATCTTAAGTCTTACGTAAAATTACAGAGAAAATTAAATGGATATGTTAAAAAACTTATTTTATATATTCACTTTAATAACTATTATTAATTTAATTAATTATTGGTGAGAATATATTTTGGACTTAAAATGCTTTTTTTAAAGTAGAAACAGTCATTTTTAACTTTAATTAAAAAATTAAGTAATAAAATTAGGTAAAAATACAGAATAAAGATTGAGAATCTCGATTATTCACTTTTAACTAAGAATTACTGTAAAATTACAGAGACTTTGGATAAATATTTACATTAAATTTACAGAAATTTTTAACAGTGTGGAATGTATTTTTTACATTGTACGAATGTAACTACGCTGTATTAAACAAAGCAAATATTAAACTCGAATCAACATATTTTTAATGTTTAGTACTCAATCTGATTTCATATTTATTTTAAATACCGAAAAAATACCCGCTGCATTTAAGATTAAGTAAGAAATAAACAGGCTTATTCATTCTGATTTCATGTGATATAAGGCACAAATATTTTATATTTCAAAACCAATAGCCTCAGCATTAAGATCTTGAATCAAAAATTGAACTTTTGTCACATGATAGAAAAAACAAAACGAAATAAAGCTGAATAAAAGATAAATCAACGAAAGAAAAAGCTTTCAGGTTAGAATGCAATGGGCAAAAAAGAAAAGTGTAAGATATGAATTATGGAGTAAAGCATATGAAAACAAAGCTTCTCTTCCTTTTCTTTATGAAGAGAATAAAAATAAGGTGATGACAAGATATATCTATCTTTAAATAGTACTTTTGCCTGATACCCATATATATATTTTTTTTCTTACCCAGACACTCTTATATTTCGTAGAAATTGATTGACATAGTAAAGATATGTCTAAGAAAAGAGTAAAAATACAATGTTTTAAAAGTTATTTAATTTTTAAAGTTTCATATTTAAGATCCGCAAATGAATTGATTATGTTTTAAAATTTACTTTAATGGTTTGTGAAATCTTTTTAAAAACACGGAATTGTCAGAGAGTGGGTCTTAAGAAGATAACTAGATTCTTTAACTAGATTTTCGTATGAAATATACTGTTTTTAATTTTTTTAAATAGTGTTTATTATTATTTCTGCAAACATTTTTTTTTTTTAGCGGTTAGAGACTCTTCATCTCAAAAAGCAATTATTTTCAAACGTTAAAATGAACCACGTATTTACATCGAAGGAAGTCCAAAGATTTTTAGTCAAAAGAATAAAATATTAAAATTTTGTTGGTTTGATTTAGTTTATGTAAGCATAAACCCTGAATAATGTCATTACTATATATATTTTTTAATTACACATTAATTAAAGTGTATTTGTATAAAAAAGGCGCCAAAGGCAGCACTAAAAATTATGCAAAAATTATATAGTTTTGAAAAGAAGATAATAAGTACGTGTAAAAATTTAAGATAAGTGGGCGAGGTTAACAAAAAGAAAAAAATGTTAATAAACATTAAACAACGAATTTAAGTATCCAAAAAATAATTCTAAAAATAATACTTCATGTGAAAAAACACCCTTCCGCTTCCTCTTCAGTGGGTGGGAGCAGCAGAACAGACAATTAAGAAAATTAAAAAGGCCTAACAGGTTTCGGAAACATGGCGAAACCAGCATACTCCCAAAGAAACAAAGAAATTCTATAAACAAGATTATATTAATAGTGAAATAAATATAACTGTAGCAATTATGCTTGATTGCTCTTGTAACTCAATTAAAATATTATAATAATCCAAAAACATATAGCTGATATGTGTGAAAAAAGTGACTTAGCAAAGAACATGCTAGCTATATATACAGGGTGATTATAAAAAAAACTACCTCAATATATGAGATCACAGCTGTCATACCGTTTATAGTAACTGAATAAAATTTTGGTGGAAGGTATTTTGAGGTATGCGCTGAAGAATCACATAAAAAATAACAGTTAAACTCTAACAGTTACGTTTACAGTGACAAAATTTCAAATGGCAACACCTACTTTTATTATTATTATTATTGGAATGAGATATCCATACCAAAAAACCATAAATAGCGTTGAAACGGTACCTGTAGCACGAAAATTGCCAATGCTAGAAGGAAAGAGAAAACAACTGTGACACCAGAGAAAGGCTAATGACTTCACATTTCCCACTGAGTCTTCGTCTTAGAGCTCCTATAAACGCAAGCCGACTTGTGGAGGTTGGTTTACAGCCTCAACATGTTGATTATCTCCAATCTTAAATAAGAAGTGTGTAGAGGAATGAATTGAAGATGACAACTTGAAACTAATCTTTCTTCAACCTGACACTGTCACCGAAACTATCGCCATTAGCAACAGTTCAAGTGGTAGACAGCACCACCTGGTACAGATTGCGTGACTTTTTTATTCAACAGCTACCAAAAATTTTTAAAAGTGGGATTTGATATATATAAAAGGCGAATAGAATCGAAGAAACGTCACTTATATATATCATACATCCCTTCTTAAAATTATTGGGGACATTTAAATAAAAAAAGTCCGCAATCTGTACCAGGTGGCGCTGTCTACCACTTGAACTGCTGCTAAGTTTCCGAGCCACGCGACAGGCATCTAGTTTAGGAGGCTATGCATGAATATGACAAATAGTTGACAGCATTAAAAAAAAAAAAAGTTGCTGATTGCTTTTAATAATTTGGTATCTTAAAAAATGTGTTTTCATATACTATAGAAGGCAACTGAAACAAAAAGAAATATTTTTAAAGAATTTTGAAATTTTCGGACATTAATTTGTCTTAAAAAATAATATTCTATTGAAAAAAAAAAAGTCGGCCAATTGCTAAGCATTGCTGAAGTGTAAGTATACGTTTAACTTTAACTATGCTGAAATATAATCTACAGGCCCAAATATTTATATGAATTTGAATTTTATGAGGATTTCCATATTTATAAAAATCACTAAAATATTACCCTTTATCTAACTATTGGAACTATTATATAAAATCAACATTGTTTTAATTTTCTCTTATCGTCTGTATATCATTGTATTTCCCAATTTCTCATTTGCTGATTCTCTACAATCCCCCCAATTCTATTGGCTGGATATTCTCGCTCTAGAATGTGCTCCCCGGATATATTTATGACCACTAATCCATCTTGCTATTCTACACAACTTTATTCACAATCAAAATCTTAGCCTCCATGCACCTAAAACTCCCACACACTTCCCGTATCATAATGCTCGTCCCTCTGTCATTGATTTTGCCATTACTAAAAATTTTCCCTATCCCATTACTGCCAATACTATTAACGATCTCTGTTCCGACCATCCTCCTATCTCCTTTAAAATAGATCTTATTAATCCCATCACCCCTATACCGTCTATTGCAATTAATGGGAATAAATATCGTGATTATTTCAATAATATTCCCATCACTTACAACGAAATCAATGGTCCTGATGATGCTGACGTTGCAGTCTCCACCTTCCCCTACCATATTAACAACGCACAAAAGCATGCTACCCTCCATTATTTTAATAACAATAGAAAATTTCTGTTACCTAATTATATTCACAATCTCATCAAAAATCGTAATCGTATTCGTAGGCTTTTTCAAAATTCTCGCGACCTTTCTCTCAAACATATTATTAATAACTTAAATAATAGGATTAAATTTTGCATAATCAAAGAAAAAAAAAATCGTCCAAGTTTCTTTCGGATCTATTTCCGGAAGATAGCTCTCTTTGGAGGATTAAAAAAATATGAAACAATAATAACATCTCTATCCCACCTCTTAATTATAATAACTCCACTTGTTATACTGACGAAGATAAAGCTAATGCACTTGCTGAATCTTATGAAAATCAATTCTCCCCAAACGACGTTCAAGCTGACTTGTCTCATCTTAGTCATGTTTCCAATGAAATTAATAACTTTCTTGCCATTCCGGCCTCTCCCCCTAAATTTTAATATTCAAACCCTTGAAATTTTCAATATTATTAAAAATCTCGAAAATCGTAAAGCTCGAGGTATAGACAAAATTTCTAACGTTGCTCATAAAAATCTCCCTATTAATTTTAGGATTTCTTACCCATATTACAAATAACATTTTAAAATTCCAGTACTTTCCTAAAATTTGGAAAACTTCTGTAATCTCTCCCATCCCTAATCCTAGTAGTACCCACTCTAATCCAACTAATTTTAGACCAATCTCTCTTCTACCAGCACTCAGCAAAGTTGTTGAGCGCGTCATCAGGACCAGACTTAATGAGCATCTCTTTGACAATAATCTTCTCATTCCAGAGCAATTTGGCTTTAGGACCAAGCACCCCACTCAACACCAGCTTCTTCGTGTTGTTGAATTTCTTTCAGAAAACTTCAATGCGAAGATTCCTGCTGCTGCCTTATTTTTAGACGTTGCTAAGGCTTTTGACAATGTATGGCACGAAGGCCTTATGTACAAACTAATTAAGCTTAATATTCCTGACAACCTTATATATCTTTTACACAGCTATCTTAGCAATTGTACTTTTGTCGTCCGTGTTAACAACACTCTACCACAAATCAAGTCTATCACCGCTTTAATCCTTCAAGGCTCTGTCATCGGTCCTATAATCTTTAATATGTATTAGGGGGACCGGAAAATAATGTCGTTTTGAATTAAAATACTGACATCGGAAATTTATCTTGGATAAAATTTAAGATATTCTTAGGTAACTTTTAAGATGGTTATTTGTAAAGTACCATGTAAACACTGTTAAACAAAAATTTCCGGTTTCATTTTATTAATTCAAAACGACATTATTTTCCGGTCCCTCTTCAATGACATTCCATGTCACCCACGCACCAACATAGCCCTTTACGCGGACGACACTGTCCTCTACACGTCTAGCCACCACCTCTACACTTTACATAAATACATGCAAAATCACATTGACATGCTCATGAGCTGGTTTGAAATGGCGTGTTCAAATTAACAAAAAACAAGACTTCTGTTGTTTTCTTCTCTCGTAAATTTACTTATCCCAACAGAATTTCTATTAACAACACCACCCTCCCATGGCAGGATGAGACTATGTACTTGGGGGTCTATTTGGATCGCAGGCTCACTTTCAACAAACATATTCTGTACATCAGAGGAAAAACCGCAGGTTTTAGAAAATCTCTCGAATCCCTTCATCGTAGTAAAATTCTTTCAATCAGAAATAAATTAATTTTATATAATTCTTGTATTTTACCCATCCTAACGTACGCTTGTCCCATCTGGGTATGTGCCAGTGACACCAATTTTAATATCATTTCTAGACAACATAATAAAACCCTACGAATTATACGCAACGGAAATAGATATCTTAAAAACTCTACAATTCTCCAAGATTCGCACTGTCTCCTTCACACAGCGTGTTAAATATCTCTCTGAAATTTTTACCAAACTATAGACAATTTACCTAATGAAATCATCGCGGAGTTGCCTGATTATGAGATCGCCTCTCCGTCCAATCGGAAGCGTCCTCGTTTCACCTTAATCATCGACAATTACTTCTTGGTTTTTCTCTTTATTTTAAACTATAACTCGGTTATATTCGATTTCATCTACCTCCCAATGCTTAAATCATTGTTGCACTGGTGACTGGTACAAGCAAGTCGTGGTCCGTAGTAGGGGGCCATTTTCAGTGCCTACAGGTTCGACCTAAACCGAAAGGACTGCGTTGTGCCGCTGGCAATTCTGACTTTGTAATAAAAAAATAAATAAATAAATAAATAAAAATAAAAAAAGTATGGACCGCTGCGAAGCACCTTTTTATTTATTTTTTTTGATGTTTTGAGCTTTTTTATTGCCTCCTTTTCTCCGGCCTTTGGTTTTTCTCCTTGGATCTGTGAACATTTTTATTTTTAAACTAATTTTAATCTTAAGTCTGCTTATCCTCTCAAATACATTAATTTTAAATTTAAATTTTAACTTTTACTAGTGTTAAACTTAAATTAATTTAAATATATTTTAGCCTTTAATTTAGCAGCTTTGTCAGCATAAGCAGAATTTATTCTGTAGTTAAACTTTATTTTTTGGCTCATTTTACAATAGCACGACTCGTAAACATAGACAGGCCGTAAAGTAATTGTCTACTAGGAAGGCCTTTAACGAAAAATCCAGTTCCAGTTCCAGTTCCTTGCTATTCTGAGCGGAGGATTATGTATTTAACGCTTACTGAAACTGCAATATGCGAAGCGTGTGTTTTATTTTGCCGTTTCTAACGTTGATGTCAACTTAGTTTGGTACTTTCGTATTAACTGCATGCTATGAGTTTATGATAACAGAACAGAGATCACCAAAAGGTTACAATGTATAAACATACTTTAATTTAACCATTAAACGGTGGTTCAAAAAAAAAGTTCAAACTAATTCATTAATTACATCACTTCAGTTCATAATGGCGATTAACACTGACATTAGATTAATCCGAATACACATTTTTTAGGAGTGTGTGTGGGGGGGGGAGGGGGGGAGGAATTATAGTTTTATATTTTATAAACTGTTTTGGATTTTCAAGAATTAATGTTATATTTCTTGGCTTCTCAAGTTCAGTAAGTCCCCGATTATCCGCGAAATTGAGTGGCATAGGCTTCGTGAAAATGAGGATCAAATGAGATAAAAAATATTCTCAGCTCTAAAACTTAATTGCATTTCATATAAAACATAATACAAACAGTGAAAATACTCACAGTACAGTAAAAATATTTGTATTTTATGTACTAAAGGATGTAAAAATAGTAAACAGAAAAGTGTCTTTACGATGAAGCCAAGGTACAATCTGTAGACTAATATATGCCCTAAATTAAACAATACCATACTGCACTGAACAAAAATGAATCAAAAACAACATAGTCCTTTATATTTACATTTTTAAAAGAATAATTCTCTCTTTCTCTCTCTCTCTCTCTCTCTCTCTCTCTGTCTGTCTCTTATTGAGAAAACATTATTTATTTATTTTTATTTATTTTTTATTTTATTTATTTATTTATTTTTGATAATGTGTTTTCTTGGTCTTATCCTTTTTACCGCACCCGCAGATAATCAGCAACGCGGATAATCAGGAGTTTATTGTACTTTTTTCATGAATTCACTAGGATTTATTTAAATCATATTTTTATGTACACATTAAATTTGGTACGGAATTGCTGATGTATTAATTTTATACTTAAAGAGAGTAAAATTATTTAATAAATATGTTCATTTTAAGATTAATAGTATATAACGATCAAGCTAAAACCTTTTCAATAGAACAAAATTTTAATAGAATTATTTTCAGTAATTTATCTTAGATGGCAGCTAATTTAATTTATCACCTGCAAAAATTCCCTATTCTATTTCTCAACTTCAACCAACAAATTTTTAAATGAATAAATGAATTATTATATTTTCCAACATATTACTTTCATGCATAAAATAATTTTCTTTCAATTTTTTATTTTCAAAATTAAATTTCACTTTAAACTTTTCTCTAATAATAGGTCATAAATATAGTCTAAAAGAGACCTGTCTACAAAATTTAAAAACTTTCTTTATCTAACAAAATATGACGCTAATCTTCTGTTAATTTCAACTATTGAAATACTTAGAAAGAATATCAAATAGATCATTGTTTGTATTTGGCTTCATTTATCATAATTTGTCGTTGGCATTATATTTTCTCATTTATCAAAATGAGTTTCTCCCCGATAATTAATCTGGACCATTTCCATTTCAGTTAATTGAGAAGACAATTATTTATTGATTAATGGTTTCTTTGTAGTCAAAATCTGATTGGAAATAGCTTTTAATTGGCGAAAATATTTTGGGAAGATAAAATAAGATAATTAAGTTTAACATATCTTTAAAATTTCTGTTTGAAGATTTATTATACTTTGACCGTATTTAAAAGAATATAACTTTTGTTTTATTAATAAAATATAAAAAATTAAAGTGTTTATTATTTAAAGATTATATAAGGGGTGTTCATGCAACTTCTTTAAACAAATTATTATATATGTGTGTGTGTGTATGTATGCAACGCAGAGTTAGCTTGATTTTGCCCGACCCGAAAAAACCCGGGTGGGTTTTTTCAATAAAACCCACTTGAAAAAACCCAAGATAAAACCCAAGTGGGTTTTTTTCAAAATCCTTATTTAAAATTACACTTTTATCTAACTTACAAAAAACATATAAATATAAAACAAATATTATATACATTATTAGAACATGAAAATAGAATTTTCTGAAATATTGGAAGTGCTCAAACTGCTTTATTAAAAAAAAAAAAAAAAAAAAAAAAAAAAAAAAACTGAAAAATAAATAAATAAATAAATTTTATCCTACTAAAATACAATAAGAAATTATACATAAAAAATATAAGAGCAAGAAAAAAGAGTTGTTTGTCAATATAAAGAAAATTAGAGGACTTGAGGAATCCAAAATATAAATAAATAAAAATCAAATTAAAAAAAATTCTGAAAACTTTAACAGTGCAACACTGTTGAGTAATGTATAAGGAACAATAATTAAAATTATTTTATGGAAATCTATTCAGTACAAAAAAAAAAAAATAATAATAATGAAGCAACACTAAATAATTAATGAAATCCAGTTTTTATTGTAAAGGGCAGATAACAGAATTTTAGATAATTAAAGTACAATTGCTTAATTTAAAAATAATTTTTTAACTTAATCATAAAAAGACTAGAAATTTTAAAATTGAATTTTTAAAATTTTGATTTTAATGAATAATTAAAATTTATTTTTGTAAATTGTCCTATTGTGAATGATGTATTAATGTTTAAAAACAGCAAGAAAGAAAATATTCTTGAAAACTCTGATAAAACCCGAAGATACACTGAAAAAACTCTAAAACCCAAAAAGCCCTGATTAAACCCAATAAAACCCAAAAACCCTGATAAAACCCAAAAAAAGACCATTGGACTGGGTTTTTTCTGAAAAAAAAACAGGGTTTTTCCCAATCCTGATGCAACGTGATTCAAAGCTTGTGAGGTTGAGACGTTAGAACGTCACCACAGTTGTTTCAATTAAGCTGGATCCAGCAAAGTAGGAAGTGGGGACGGTTAAAATCACTCCGTCGCCAGTGGCTCGGTGACGGTTGAAGTCGAGATAGTTTTGTGTCGGCAGGGTGCTGCATTAAAAGACTTAGATTTTGAATATTAGTTAAATCAGAAGTGATTTTTAAAAGTACGGATTGAAATGTAGTGAAAGGAGGGTGTAGGAAAAAGTATAAAAATAGAGATGGTTTTAGTAGATAGTGAGGATGTTGGAGGATCGTATAGTGGTTGTTGGAGGATATTATAGCGAGTGTGCTGATTCTTATTTTGGTGAATATCGAAAGTGGAGTAGAGGAGATTTAGTTGTGTGAAGTTAAGTAGTGTTGAGTGTTGGTGAGTGTCTACTAGTTTTCGGAAGTTCAAGCTGGGATAGAAGGGAATCCTCTGTCCCATAGTGAAGCCGTAGTTGGAGTACGAGTGTGACCGTCTCTACAACTTTCGACTATCTGCTGGGGTGAGATATTTAAAGTTATCTACTTAATTTGTTGATTCATATATTTTGATTAAGTAAAACGCTGGCTGAGCTATATAAATTTTACCAGGCCGCCCTCCCATTAATCTGCTCAAATAAACTTTAGTTATTGTTATTTAAAGTCTTGTGTTCTCTTAGTAATCTAAGTATTTAAGTTAAGATGGAGTTTGCAGGAGCGCAAACTCCACAAGCTCTGTGTACAAACTTTTAAGGAAGGTAGAAAACAAAAGCGCAAAACAACATAGGATGTCCGGACACCTCAATGAAATTAGCCCCCCCCCCCCCCAAAAAAAAAAAAAAAAAAAAAAAAAAAAAAAAACCTTGAAAAATACATAAGGATACAAAAAGGAAAACCAATAACGATTTTTATTTTATTTATTTATTTATTTATTTATTTATTTATTTTTATTTACCAATACTTTATTTAGAATAATACGTATACACATTAAGTTTCACAATAAGAATTTGAAGTTTTTGACGTTCACAGTAAGGTAAAATGCCCTAATTTCACCCCCAATCATTTTTATGCCCTTAAAAACTATAATTTTCCCCTGAAAACCTACCAGCTTTGGATATTACATTCACTGATTATCCACAAACATCTAAAAATAATCAAAGTGACTACAAAAATATTTTTACAGAGTCGAAAAACTGTATTTCATAAGTTACATATATTTGGTGGAAATAAAAATATTGTCCCAATTTTTCCCCCTTCGAAGAATCCAGTAAAACGAGGCTTTACTTCACTATGTATAAAGGCACAAGAAACTGTAATAATCGATTGGAGAAAAATTAAAAGAAATATTAGGCATTTAAAAAAGAGAACATATATATATGTTTTTGTCACCTAAGCATGTTTCGTGTGACCAAGTGTAGTCCTCAATGTACTGGACCTATTGTTCTCCATGTTTGTCATCGGAAAAACCATTCAAGCTCATAGGGCACATTGCATCTTTATCATCATCATTATCACTCGTATCATCATAAGAAGTATCACCTGAAGAATCACTTTCGTCACCTTAATCGCTGGGTTAGAGCCCCTTAAATAAAATATATAGGCCGACGCATCACCACCATTTTGTTGCCTCGGATGAGGGCAGGATTCCCACTTGGCGTCCTTATCACTTAATTAGCGATTTTAAGAAATCTTGATCTGATCTACGATCGGCCAAGACGGTCAAGAGCAATAAGCAAAAGTAATATCCCTAACAGCGCATTTATACACAGTACATTCTTAGTATGTTTTTTCATCCTCAGGGTATTGTGTAAATGTATTGGGGATAAGATGTGTTCTTAGCACTATTTCTGTCTGTTTCAAATACAAATTATAACTTTTTGAAAAAAAAAAAAAAAAAGTGCTTACTGTTTAAATGTGGAAAATCTTTATTTACTTACTTACTTTTCTGCAATTTCTAGCACATACTATTCATTTAAAAAACGAACCTTAAAAATAAAATAAAAACGCAATTACGACACGGAAACGAAACAACTTTGGCGACCCCAAATTATATCGCCCAAACTCAAATGCACAGTAATAAAAAATCTTCTTTAATTAATTTATGGTTATTAACATAAATATTATGATTAAAATAGCACATTCTTTTAGTTTTACATTTGAAAATGTGAAAAACACAGAGAAAAATATAAGCAAATAAGAGTTAAATTATTTTATTCTTCCTAAATTATCTTTTGGAAACCTGAGCATTTTATGATCTTTTCTTGAGTAATTATAGTAATTTATCACTAAACAATCACCCGTATGATAATTTACCGAGCTAAATTTATGAAAATTATTAAAAAAGTAACTCCAAAGTAATACAAGACGATAGAAATAATGGCTGCCGTTTGTTTATGTACGGAAAATACTGGGTACATGTAGTAACCCTAAGGCAACAAAATGGCTGATGCGCCAGCTTGTATATATAGGAGCCTTACGCTGGGTAGATCACATTTGGATTTTTTAGATGGCCCTGTTCCCTTGGAAATGATGGGTGACGGAAGTTGTTTTTCAGCTGAGCGTCTTCTTTGCCTGGTAATCATTCATTTTTTTCCTATGCAGAGATCCAGTGATCAATGTTGCTGAACCTCCATTTTTAGTGGTTGATGATGTAATCACAGGTACTTTCCTGATGCCTTTAGGGATGATTGCAGTAGCAGTTTGCTGAACATGGTTACTTAATGATGGTTGATCAGTTACCATGAAATTTTCGCCAAATGGAGAGAGATCTGGGAGGACGAAATTAAGAAGTTATGCAGGGGGGGGGGGGGACGAAGTTGAGACCACGCTACTTCCCAACATAGCGAAACTTCAGTTCTCGCAAGACGAACTGAACATCCGAAGACTCACTGTATGCTACTATTAGCATCTTACCAACATAGACTACAAGCAATGTATAGAATGACTTACAGTACACCAAATAACGTTCTACAAAAGACACAGTAAGCGCCCACCTCTTCTAAAGACAGGAAATCAAACGTCTATAACAGATGTTTGTATCTTGACGAATGAAACATTCACTACTGACTCGTTATACTTAGAGCCCCTTAAGTAAAATAATAGGCCGGCGCATCACCGCCATTTTTTTGCCTCCGAAGAGGACAGCATTCCCGCTTGGCGTTCTTATCGCTTCCCTTATGATTTTAAGAAATCTTGATCTGAAGCTAATCCGGTCAAGATAAGAGCAATAAGCAACAATAATATTCCTAAAAACACATTTTTTTCACAGTACATTCTCAGGATGTCATTTTATTCTGAGGATATCCTATGGATGTACTGGGGTAAGATATGTTGTTAGGCGGTTTCTGTTTCTTCTACAAAATGTCGCCAAAACTCAAATACACAGTAATAGAAGGTCTGTGAACACTTTATAATCACTTCTTGAGTGATTGTTGCAGTTTATCGCTAAACAAACTTCCATATCATAGTTTACTTTGCTAAAATTATGAAATATAATAAAACAAGTTACTCTAAAGTAACGTAAGATGATAAAAAAAATGTTTGTTGTTTGTTTATCTGAGAAACGTGCTGGGTACATGTGGCAACCCTAAGGCAACAAAATGCCTGATGCGCCAGCTCGTGTGTATAGGAGCCTTAGTTATACCTTCCGCTTCTTCTGCATTGCGTGACAGGTGGCGTCATTCAGAGATAAGCACAAAAGTAAACGGGGCCAAATTAGGACACTTTACCCTATTACGCGATGGTTCACAACGCCAACGCATTGATTGTCGAAATCTTTCAAAATACCCCGCATCACGCTTGCAACTGCAGCGGAGATTCTTTCGATGTCGTTTGATAGTCAATAGGAACCTCTTACTCCATGGCAAGATTCAGAAGATTCTCCAGATTCATAAATTAAAATAATTTTTATATTTTACATCCTTTATAAGAAGGGAAAAGTAAAAATAATGTTTACAAAGCAATTATTAAAATGTTCTTATTTCTTCTTTATTACAAATTATATTTTGATTGCAATGTTTATTTTCAAGATTATGTATAATTTTTAAAGAAAGAAAGAAAAATGATGTTTTGTTTTTGTGTATTCTAGAGGAACAACAATTTGCAGATGTATTTTATTCACACTTTAAACAGTAGAAAATATATATATATAAATGAATAAATGAAATGAATAACGGTTACTACCTTTGAGGTTACAGTGTAATCTTTCGTTAAATTTAATATTCTGTAGCAATTTTATTTTTCGGTATATATTACGCTTCTAAGATTAATTTTTCATTTACACTCCTTCTTTGAAAAAAAAAATCGATCGTCATTGTGTAACACCTAAGTTAAATTTGATCTTCTTATTCGAATTCTAAATTTCTTCATTATTCTAATTTGCTTATTAATGAGCTTCCTTCTTTTCTTCCCTTCTACCATCTCCCATGGGAAATTTCTCCTTGGCACATAAAGTGACTTCAGATAATTCAGCAGCCATTCTTTTGTCTATTAAATATAATGCTTGGAACTCAACTTTAATTGAAAATTTTTTAAATGTACGCTTTGATCGGTAATATTTAAGTTTTTATAAAGTAATTTGCATTTTATGGAAATTTTAGAACATTTTTTTAAGAAGGGAATATAATGTCTTAAAATAAAATTTAATTTAGTTTCATAAATTTAGTTTCATTTAACCATTTGGGAAAAAAAACGTAATTGATAGTCAAAAATAAAAGGAGTTATAATAAATGGCATCATGGTAAATATATAAATACTTAGGAAATAAAATTAATGTAAAATATGTCAGAGAAAGAGCAATCAATATTCTATTTAATAAATGAAATATTATGCCTTTGCCAGCTACAAATAGTAGATTTCACGAACTTTATTATGCAAAATTTTTATTTTGTAATTAATTTCTTAGGCCCTCACATCTTGATCGAAAGTGGGACTACGCTTCGCAATCGCGAAATTTGATTAATGAATGATGGAAAACGTGTTCAAAACTACACTACCTTTCTATAAATGACCGGACATTTTCGATTTCAAACTTTTTTTGAAATATCTCAAAATGTATAAAACAAACCATCTTGAAATCTTGAAACTTCAGGAATGTGTAGAACATGTTATACCTCAAATATTTCAATGGAAATTTTGCGCCGAAAATTAAAGGCGGATCAGTACAAAATTAAAGAATTATGAATATGAAAGTGTTTGGCATCACCCAGTAAAAAGTAATACTTGAAATGGAATCTGGCTGTAGCATGTGATTGTAAGGCTCTTTTTTAATATCTGTATCAATTTTCATGCCTCTACCGCATGTAATCAGGAAGAAAAAACGGTTTCTTTAAATGATTGCAAAAAAAAAAAAAAAAAAAAAATGTCACTTCTTTAGTTATAACATGCAAGGTATTCAACCCAGTGCAAACCCTAACAGCACAGTTAGGCTTAACTTATCCACAGTACATCTTAAGGACGTTTCTGGGATGTCTTATGAAGACATCATGAAGATATCCTGGGGAGTCGATGTGCTGTCTGGGAAGCCATTTCCAAGGAACTTGACATACATTTAGACATAGCATACTGCAATGGGAATGAAAAAATATTAAATACTTAATGAAATATGAGTATTTTACTAAATAATTTTTAACTGCGCATGCGTAAGATTCATCGAAATTTCATTTGCATAATTTAATAGCCAAATGTATTGAGCAACTTATATAAAAACCCCAAACATGTATCGTTTAAACTCAAAAAGTTGTACGCAATAGAATGTACTGCTATTCAGTTTCTCTCGAATAAAAGCTAAATTATAAGGGATTTTACTCACATTTTTAGATTATTAGAGATGTTTGGGATGTTAAATCTCGAATACTGCGAATTATGATTTTATTTATCACAATCTAGTAGCCTCGCATCTGTTTAAAAAATACTATTGACAATTTTCAATAAATAGAAAATTAAAATGTCAAAGTTAAAAATTATTTTAATAACTATTAAAATATTATTAGATTCAGTTGACATAATCTAATATTTTTTCAAACATCAAAATTAAAAACTGAAAAAAAAAAATCATTAAGAAATATATAAATTATAAATGTAAAAACAATGTGTTTTTCTATGCAAAAATTCATTAAAGAGAATAGGTATCTTTACATATATATGTGTGTGTGTGTGTGTGTGTGTGTACATCTATAAAATATTTCTCTAACGTGGACCAGTTACAATTATTTTTTGTCGAAACGATACGATAGTGGTGTTATTAATAAAATACGTGAGGATAAAAATAATACTATTTAAAAATGAACAATATTTAAGCACGTGGACTCAGTTCAATGAACTAATAAAAAAAGTAATGACATTATTTTACGAAAAAATGTATTTTTGAAAGCTTTTTCAGAATCTTTGCAAGCGTCATTTTAAAACTGAAAATACTTTAAAGATATATACAGAATATGAATTATCATAAATTGACTGAAAAACACAATCATACAAAACATAATCAAAATAAGAATTAGTGTTTTTTTTTTTTTTTTTTTTTTTTTTTTTTAACAAGAAAAGTATACCAAAATTAGTAAAAAGTTATCTCCAACATAGCGACAAAAATTTAAAAGGCGTATTAGAAGTCCTATACTTAAACTGTACTGCCTGCGGAAGTATGAAAACTGGGTCGTGAATTCTATTTTGAAACCTTTCTTTGAATGATTTTGGTTTCACTATTTTACAATATTATTTTTTGGTTTTATTAATAATTTGGCTTCTGGTAAATTAAAATTTAAATTAGGTGGTGAAATTGGTATAATATTTATGAGATTCAAATTTTAAATGTAAATAAGAAAAGAAATAAAGTGCGAAATTTTCACACGGGTTTGCTAGTATATATTAAATATATTCACTAAGCCTTAAGATATTTCAAAAGTTCTAAAAAGTTAGTTATGACATTTTATTAAAAATTTAAATTAAGATAATTTTCCTAGACCAACGAGACACATACTGCTTTTACTACTGAGAGTTCATTGACGAAATTATGCTGCTTTATGACAAAGAGTTTAACGATTTTTTAAAACGTTACATAGATTTCGAAGGCTAAAAGAAAGCATATTATACTTTATCTCTTTCTTTTTTTTCTATATAATAAATAAATCTTTTTATTCAAAATTTTGAGCATATAAAAGAGCAACGTTTAAACAATATTTTATAAAATTTTCCTTAAAAAATTTGAGAAATTCAACCGTTGGATCCTTGTTTGCAGAGAAAAACCTTCAGAAAAACGGTGGGCGCGATTTCTCGAATTTCCTGCCCCGATTATGTTGATTTTTTTTTTTCAATTAAATTAACTTTTTTATTTAATGCTTCGTTTTGCCGAAACGCATTCCCAGCATTTTTTTTCTGTAAAATTACAGGCTTTTCTGCTTCTTCTTCTTCTTCTTCTTTTTTTTTTTTCACCTTTCTTCAAAACAGAATTGTCTTGTACTTTAACGAAGGATTTGTTAAAAAATTGAATTTTGAATGTTTGGAAGAGTTATATGCAAAAAACGTTCAATTTTCGATACATTTAATCCCCCATATAGCCTTATAAAATCAGTTGTAATCGAAAATAAGAAAAATTCTTCGTTCTGCCGACACACATTCCCAGCACTTTTGTTTCCTGTAAAATTACAGGAGTTTTTTTTTTTTTTTTTTTTTTTTTTTCTTTCGGGGGGGGGGGGAGCATTTTTCTTCTAAACATAATTGACTAGTACTTTAGCGAAGGATTTGTTAAAAAATCGAATTTTGAATGTTTGGCAGGGTTATATGCAAAAAACGTACAATTTTCGATACATTTAATCCCCCATATAGCCTTATAAAACCAGTTGTAATCGAAAAAAAAGAGAAATTCTTCGTTCTGCCGACACGCATTCCCAGCATTTTTTTTTTTTTTTCCTGTAAAATTACAGAAGTTTTTTTTTTTTTTTTTTTTTTAAGAAAAAAAAGAATAGTAAAAATTTTTGTTAAAATTTTCTTTAATAGAGGGCATTGTAAACAAGCAAAAAAATAGCACATTTCCATGAAAAACTATATTTATTTCCATATAAATGTTTACAGGCATATAAATCCTATTCTATGCGTCCGCCAGCACCCCAAATTACAGTTTACAAACGAGTTACAATACCGCTAACTGCAGCTTCAGTCAGTGGTTCTTACCTGAGGAAAAACAACTTCACCAGTAATGTTTTACCCACCAAATCAGCATCGCAATTAAAACTTCATGTACGCCCAAGTAGGAGGCAAAATAAGAAATAATCGTAATCGTAATCGTAATCGTTAATCGTAAAACCATGCAATTTATAGGACTCCGATTTGTATATTTCTCGTGACGTATCCGTGCAGCTCCCTCTATCGATTAACATTTTCGTTTCTTTACTAATATATATACTCCCTCTACACAAGAGTAATGTTTTCGGAAACCTTATACCATTCTACCAATTCCTTCAATTTTTATAAATTTTTTAAATATCTACAAATTTATGGGACACCCGGTATATGAAATAAATCAGATGTATTTCGGTGGAATGTCTTATGAAATAAAGAGGAGTCCTCTCAGTTTAATAATCTTTTATTGCTGTATCACGTAAAGATATGCAGTATTCGCCGTTATAGACAACATAAATGGAGATTCGCTCGAGTCCCAGTAAATATCATGAAACGGCCATAAGACCCGATCGTGGGCGGTTCGCGCGGACTGTGAAGAGCCGCGAGTTTATTTAGCAACAGTTGCATGATGTGTAAAAGGTCTGGTTTGTTTGTGTTCTCGTGTTCTATTCCCCTAATTTCCCCTAATTCTCGTATCTAATTGGTTCATAATTTGATGAAAGTAGTTTTAGCGTAGGTTCCAGATACTTAATATGCATGAGTGTTATTTAATCGGAATCACCTGAATATTGTATACTATCCAGCCAATTTTGCTCTTAAAGTTTTTTAATTTTTCGACTTTAGCATTATAAAGTGTCGTACCATGAAAAGAAGCTTACAAAGCAGGGTTTAAACTGCCGTTCGCTTTTTTCGCATTTTGCGAAAGGATATCGTATTTTGCGAAAATATGCCAGAGAGAATTTCGCTAAAAAGCGAAAACAATATGATTTCACAAAATTTCTCAACATAAAAATCTCTAATTTAATTAAAATAATCCCTGGCAAAAAATTACGAAACTACTAAAAAATATCGGAAATTGTTTCATTTATTTAGTATATTTTGATTTAATTTCGATTTTCAATGGGCTAAGTTTTAATGGAGCCGCGCGAGAACAAACAGCTATCGTCTGCTTAAACGAACGAGCAATCTCGCGTGGCCCCGGTTTCTTTTTGGAAGTCAGCTTTGAAGACAGTGCGAATTTCGCCGATTAGCGGCAAAATATTTTTATTTTTCGCGGATCGTTGTTGATAAAATTCTTTATTTAAAAAAATATTGAGTATTTCGGGAATCAAACATAAGTAGAAGCCATTTTTTGTTTTCGATTTGTGACAAAGGAAATCGCATATTTTAGAAATCAATCTTAAAATGTCGATTATCGGCAAATTATTCACGATTTTTCTGGAATTGACATTGATAAAAATCCTTCATTTCAGAAAATATTGCGTATTTCGGCATTTAGAGAAGAAAAAAGCAGGAATTTTGAGTAATTAGCCATGATTAATTTTTTTTCTTCCCAAAAAACAATGAAATGTTCCAGATTTCGGTAACAGATCACGAAAATGATGCGTATTTCGGAAATTTTATATCAAAAAAGAAATGTCCTTCATTTCAGCAAATATTGCGTATTTTGGCATTTAGAGAAGAAAAAGCAGTAATTTTGAATAATTAGCCATGATTAATTTTTTTTCTTCCCCAAAAAACAATGAAATGTTCCAGATTTCGGCAGCAGATCACGAAAATGATGCGTATTTCGGAAATTTTATATCAAAAAAGAAATGTTGATTTACATTTATAGCTTTGAAAATAGAACGAATTTGGAATAAATAATGAATTTGGGGAATTGGCGGCAGAAAATATAAATAATTCAGTAATTAGATGCTATTAATCTGCATTTTTTTTTCTTTCTTTCTTTCTTTTTTTTTTTTTTTTTTTTTTTTTTACAGCAGTAAAATAAACCCATATTTCGGCAAATAATCGTAAAATAATCACATATTTGGAATTAATGAAGAAAACATTTAAACAATCAGCAGATTAGGAAAAACTATTGAATGAATTTCTCAAATGCCTTATTGAAGGAATTAAGGGAATGGTTTGGAGATATCAAATAAACTATTCTATTTAATATGCTACTTTCAAAAATATTTGTGAAAATAATAGCAATATAGATATAGACTGGAATAGATGAAATAAAGAAAATTTCAAAAATAGTCCTGTATACAAAAATACATTTATTGAAAATCAAATGTTGTCTGAATGGAACGTATTCAAAAAAGTAATTAGAATCAGATGTATAGACAACACTTTTTACAATTTACAATTTCTAAATGAAAATGAAATGCATGATGAATATCCTTTGTTATGCTCTATAGTGGAATATGCTTCGAGCTTACCTGTACACATAGCAGACTGTGAAAGAGCTTTTCCTCAAATGAATTTAATAAAAACAGTTATAAGAAATCGTTTTAACAACAGAAATTGTAAGTCGATTGCTTATGATAAATGTAGAAAGACTTCCAAGCAAAGAATTCAATTTTCAAAAAGCTTTCAAAAATTGGTGTTCTTCAAAGCCAAGGAAAATTGTACCATAAGGCTATTTAGTTTTAACATTTGTAATGCAGCTAACTGGATTTAAACCACAATATTTATTTAGAGGTGAAATCATGTATTTTAGTTAAAATTATTTTGAAAAAATTCAATAATAACATTTTTTTTCCTCTATGCAGACCAATTATATCCCTCATCAGAGGAAAATAGTGTGTGTAAAATTTATGTATGTCAAAATAAAAGTAGCAAATTATAATTTTAGATTCAAGATCTTTTTTCCCCTTAAAGTATTTAAGTATTTTTATAAACCTTCCCCCCCCCCTCTTCTTTCCCGAAAAGAAAAAGCTAAAATACTTTTGAAAAAGCTAAAATACTAATTGGTCATTTTAGCTAAAATGCTACAGAAATTTTTTCGACAGGTCATACCCTGTTACAAAGGAAATTTACAATTTAATAGCGATCCATAATTTTGAATAAAGATTTTTTCTTTTCATATATATAAGCAAAATTACCAAGGATAAATGAAAATTATTAATTATTAATAATTTATTTTTGAAAATTATTAATAAATTATTATTTTTGAAAAATAATAATTTATTAATTTTGAAAAATAATAAATTATTTTGAAAAAAAAATTAATTATTTTGAATAATTTTGAAAAATTATTAATTATTAATTTTGAAAATTATTTTAAAAATTATTAATAAATTATTAATAATTAATTTTTCAAAATTATTAATAAATGAAAGTTATTATTAAAATTTTATTCCATCTTATATTTAAAATTTATCATATATATGTATGTATGTATATTTAAATACTTATGTTTCAAATATGTTAAATATAATTTCAGCTGATCCAGAATTGGAAATAATTTATTTTCAGTTTGATCCATCATACTAAATAGTAAAATCACAAACTGATTTTCGAATATTCAAAGATGAGAAAAATATACCCTGCTGAAATAGATTTTTCAAAAATTAAATTGCTACATCAAATCAACTTACCTTCATGATTTTTTTTTTTTTTTTTTTTTTTTTAAATCCAAGTAATACACGAATAACTGTGTCATTGGATAAATGTTTCCGTAACATCGTTATTATAGGGTATTTATTCACAATATTATTATTATTCATCATTTAACAGCGGTTTTCCAAAGAAAAACTAAAATATGCAATAAAGAGTACAAAGTTGCTCTTAAAAACTTTCAAAGATAGAATCAATTTTAATAACTATATAACCTCTGAGGGCAAGATAAACTATTTAAGCTTGTAAAAAACCTCCTACGGGTCGAAATAGTACTGTTATTATTTTTTTTCCCTGCATCAATTTGAACGAGTTATCATTAGAGTTCTGACATATTTCTGTTTCCGTGCTATAAATGAAAAATTGTATTATTTTCCTATAATAGTTAATTATTAAGTAAGTGCTATATGTATGAGGTAAAACAAAATATCCATAACTTATAAATCTTGTAAGATTAGTGTTTATTTATTTTTTATTTTTTTCCTTTCTTCATGCATCTATTAAAACGAACATTTAAATTCAGAGTATAGAATTACATAAGTTCAATTATTTTGTGTTTCCCTGCATTCATTGAAAAAAAATCGTATAGTAGTCAATGGTAGAGAAAGAGATATATGTCTAAGTTAAAGAAAAATTTTAGGAGATAACAGACTTATGTTTTTCAATTTTTGCATCAGCTTTAATGAGTTGCAACTATAATTCAAATATTTTCTGTTTCCAGCAGAATATGGAAATATGTTTTCCATAAAGTAGTTAATTTCAGAGTAAATACTATGTGTTTAAGGCAAAAGGAAAAATCTTAACTTTTAAATTTCATTAAATCAAACAATAAAACAATTTTTTTTTTTTTTTTTTTTTTTTCATTCAAAACAATATTTATTGTAACTCAAAAGATTTCTAACATAATATTAAAAAGGAGATTTATTTTCTACATCGAATTTCAAAATTTAATTAAATTTGCATTAATAGCGCATATGCTTTGAATTTAACTGCGTAACATACATAAAACATTTAGTAAACGGTTAAAAATTTTTATCTTTTGTGTGCATAAGATATCAAACACTCTTTAAAATATCTAATCTGTTTTATTTTTATTTAAAAATAAAGAAAAAAATATAAATAAAGATTAGATATTTTTTTTTTATTTGTTAGATATCAATATTTAAAAATAGAATGACCGATAGCTCTTTTCTATTCCGGGAACATCTTTTTTTTTTTTTTTAAGATAAAAGTATTTATATTCGTTTATCTTTTAGATTAAACTGCTTTCACAGTTCAAACAACAATGCTTACATAGTTAAAATATTTTTAGCGATTATTTTTTTCTTATCAAATAAAGCACCTAATAACATGTTTTAACTTACGCGGAGCTGTATATTTATTTATTTATTTATTAGTTTGTTTTTAATATATATTTGTTTTATTTTGCTAATTATTTACTTTAATTATATAAATATATTTTTTGCGCCTTTTCAGTAATTTTTTTTTTCAATTTTATATTTTCTCAGTTTCTATAAATAAAAAAGAAATTATAAAATAATTTAATGATAAACTATAAAGAAAAATGATTAAACCTGAGCATGTAGAAAAAATCAATTTTAGCCTGCTGCTGTGTCCTGGACAGTTTCCACCCAAAACCAACATACATGAGAATTTACATTTGATGCAGAATGCTTTCATAAAAAAATCTAGAGTGACCCCACTCGACTTTCCTAACATAAAGTAATGAACAATTGTTTAAATAAATTAAATAAGAGAAACCATTAAATAAACTAAAGAAAAAATTATAATAATATTTTTCCCAAATAGTATATTGTTTAATTTAACACTGCTGCACTCTAAATAATTTTCGCCATTGATCATAATGATAAAGAAATCTTCGTTTGAGTCCCAATAAAAAGAAGTATAAATGCTAGATTTACCCAAATCTATACACTTTGTTCAACGTTGACATACGTATCAAATTTCATCTCATTCGAATAAATCGTTTAGACGTTATCGTGTTCACTCATTCCCATACATGCATACACACAATAAAAAACAGCAAAAATTAACTCAAAGGTATTCAAAACATATACACACATCAAAATCTCAATGATGAATTTCTGTTATGATTATGAGATTTTCCTTATATACATAGTTCGGAATTTAAAAATACAAAAGAAATAGTTACGCTAATTTAGTCCAGAAACGAAAAATTATAGTACTGTTATGTATTGAAATTAAAAACATCCGTGTCTATCTGTACTCCATTTAGACCGTTTCAAACTGAAGGTCCATTTCATCCATTTAAAATGAATACAATAGCAGAGTTATAGTTTACACAATTTTTAACTATATGATTAGTCTTCAAACCACACACAATGTGATAGGTTTAAACCTCATGGAGATCAGTATTTTATATTTTTCACACTGACACAGATTCAAAATGCTCCAGTTAACACATCTTATTATGTGCGAAAGATATATTGTTCATAGAAAACAATGGAATAATCTATATAACATTTCTCTAACATGGACCAGTTTCAATTACTTTTTGTCGAAACGATACGATACGCAAGGATAAAAAAATAATATTTATACATGGACAGTATTTAAGCACGCGGACTAATAAGCTCAAAGGACTAATAAGAAAAAATGACGACATTTGTCTGATGAGATTATTTTACGAAAAAAAAAATATTTTTAACAGTTGTTTCTTCAGAATCTTTGCAAGCGTCATTTTAAACCTAGCTATATTTTAAAGATATCTACAGAATAAGAACTTTTGTGTCATAAATCGACTAAAAAATACAATTATAAAAATATAATCAAAATAGGAATTTTTTTTTTTTCTTTTTACAAAAAAGTATACCAAAATTATTAAAAAGTCATCGCCAACATGACGATAAAAATTTAATAGGAGTCGTGGGAGTCTTATATTAAAACTGTACTGCCTGTGGAAGTATGAAAATTGGGTCGTGAACCATGAATTTTATTTGGAAAGCTTTCTTTGAATGATTTTGGTTTCACTATTGTGCAATATTAATTTGGTTTTATTAATACTTTGGCTTCTGGTAAATTAGAATTTTAATTAGGTGCTGAAATCGGTATTGCATTTACGAGTTTCAAACTTTAAAGGTATTAAAAAAAAAAAAAAAAAAAAAAAAAGTGCGAATATTTCGGACCGGTGTGCTAGTATACATATATTCCATTTCCACAAAAATCTTTACATTATGCAAATTTTCATAATTATAGCTCCATTCTTTCTGTATGCATATGATAATTTACATCTGAGTGTATTACATGTAATATAACACATTTATATTTCATTTCTAATATTTGTGTTTGTATATTCATTTGTTTCTTCAACACAAATGTTTAAATTATATTTCCCTAATTCAGTTTTAAAATCTGGGAATCAAACAAAAAATTACGTATTCTTCCAATACGTCTAAATGCCAGCAATCTTCTTCCATTACTTTTTGACAAATATAGATAATGTATATTTAAATAGGCAACCCTAAGCACTTTCAAGAAAGTCAATTTTATTAAGTCAAGTTAAACTATTTTTTCTGAGTAAATGTATTTATTTTTTGTTTGTTGCCAAAAAATCATAATCCATAAGTTTAGAGTGATTCTCGAAAGTGAATCAAAACGTGACAAAATTAAACAAAAGGATTTTATTTTTTAATCGTTACAATAGTCACCAACAAAAAAAAAAAAATGTTGAAATAACAAAAACGGTGTTAAATCAGTCAAAAGATTTTGTCAATTACCCTCAATAAACTTTTTTTTTTTTTTTTTTTTACCAAAAAAAAAAAAAAAAAACGAATTATTTAGTTGTTTTATCCAAACAGTTTTGTTAATTCAATCAATATTTGTTTAAATCTACAAAATTATTTTGCTGATTTAAACTGCTGATTAGTTTTGAAAAGTAGAAATATACGCAACAAAATTATTTTAATTCATTTAGGGTAAGTGCACCAGTGATTGACGCTTTTAGAACAATCTCTGATGTTTTTAATGTTCTAGTCATCAGGAAATATTTTTTAAAATCTTAAGTTAGTACATATGGCATGAAAGACATTCAGAACCGCATATATGTTAAAATATATACATTTGATAACAATTATTTGTTTTTATGAATTTTCATTTGACACCCACTCAACGTTCCAGTAATTGGCACTGCCAATTTTTCATTTTATCAGTAATTGGCCCACTATGTTCCAGTGTTTGACACTGCTAGTTATTCATTTTACCAGTTATTAACACCCTGTGCTCCAGTATTTGAAATAAAATGTTAAAATTCTTATATGTAAAATATATGATTTTATTATTTTTCTTATTTATTCATTATTTCGAGATAGATGTCAATTACTGGAGCACCTACCCTAAAAATCTAAAATTTTTAAAAAGAGATTAAAAAAAAGAGTAAAAGAAAAAAATAAAATTTAATATTAAAAAAGTGACTTTCCAATTCTTTTTAAACAACGAATATATTAATTTTAAAACCTAACTCACTCGCATTATCTTTAAAGATACTTAGATCCACGGCCATTGATCAACAAAGACATCATCTTCTCTAAAATTAAATTTTCAATTTCGTTATAAAGACCTTGCACCTAAACACGATTTATCAAAAAATATTTTTTCTTTCAGTTTTGCAATAAATGAATAAGAAAATATTTAATATTAGTTCTAAATTTAGAAGCCATTAATAACTCATTCTTTTCTACTTAGAAAATTGTATGTTGTTTTTATGTCGTTTTAAACAGAGTCGATTGAATATTTTTTATTGTTTGGTTCATGATAATTATATTTTGAAAATGTAAGAAACAAAATTGATTTTAAAAAGAAACTTGTATTGTAGAATTTTTAATTTAAAGTAGCGTGAGAGAGACATTAATTAAATTTAATTCCAATTCAAAGTTTTATTTAACATTTACTTGAATTATTTGGAAATGAAACTTTACAGTTTATCTTAAATACCTTTCATCTTATTGAAAAAATAGCATGGAATGGTCATCACAAACGTTTTTTCTGCATTTTCCTATGCAAATTCACGCAGTACAAGTTATTTATTAAAATTGTTAATTAAAAAAATTATTTCCCAATTATTTCCCAAAAAAATTATTTTCTACCCAGAAAGGGCAACACTAAATGTTGAGAGAAATTAATTGTGTGCTTTACAGACGGTATGAGGGTAAATGTAGTTTTTTAGGGTTTTTTTTTTTTTTTTTTTTTTTTTTTTTTTTTTTAAGGACGGATGACTATTAGTTTCAATCTGAACTTTTTCTAGACCAGTTTTGTGTAACACCAAAAATAAATTAGAAATATCAGTCCTATCGTTACAATTTCGGTACCAAATGAAAGGGGTGATTTTTCTGAATCGAGGGGTGCGAACAGTTTTTCGACATGACAATTGTTTTTTTTAATTAACTAAAGTATGAAATTTAGGTAGAAACACTTCATTTTAATTCGTTTCAGTCATTTTAAAAAGTATGTGGTCCAGTTTTACGTTCAAAAAATTAAAATTAAAAAATTAAAAATTTAAATTTAAATTTTACTGATTGAAATTAATAATCATCCGTACTAAACTAAATTCTGTCAAAAAAAAAGTTTTTTTTTTTTTTTTTTTTTTTTTTTTTAATGAAAGATGTCGATAACTTTGTTTTAAATTATCACAGATCCATGGTTCAACTAATCGTTTTAAAAGATGACTCGTTATTTTGAAAAGTTCTCATTCGAAAATATTACATCCTCTGGTTACAAGCAATGTTTCTAGATATATAATATTTTTCTGGTCGACTATTACAAATATACTTATACATATATATATGTTACAACGATTGGTTAAAAATAATTCTTATTAGGCTGATTTATATGACATTTTGTGTTATATAGTCATTTAAAAATTATGTAAAGGGGTAGAGAAACACCACCTACTATGTGATTTTCACCAATATTCGATAGGCGCTAAATTATTTCAATATGCAACTACATATAAATATATATGAAGCTATGTGCATTAATACTTGAGATAGAGCTGTCTCAAAAACTTATTCAGAGTTATAGAGACAAGCAAACATTTATAAAAATAATCAAATCGTGTTCTGGTTCTCTCAAATCTTATAAATTGAACGAGAACTGGAAGTCGAAAATGTTTACACTATCCAATATCACTTTCTTTTGTTGAAGATAAAAGAAAGTGATAAAAGTAGAAATATATACAAAGGAAAAATTTAAATTGATTTAAATATCAAAAATCGATAACAAGACATACACATTGAATACAGCAAAGAAAAAATAAAATTAAATGCCTAAAATGTGATTCTCCAACTTGTTTTAAATAACGATTACATCAATTTTAGAATATGACTTTTTAAAATTATCTTTAAAGAAAATTACATCCGCAGCCTTTGATCAACAAAGCCATCATCTTCTCAAAAATTAAATTTTCATTGTCATTATAAAGACCTTGCACCTAGATACAATTTATAAAAAATAATAGTAATAATAATAATAATAAGTCAGTTTTTCAATAAATGAGTAAACAAGAAAATGTTTAATATTAGTTCTAAATTTAGAAGCCATTAATAACTTACTCTTTTATAATTAGAGTATTTTATACTGTTTTTTTTTTTTTTTTTTTTTTTTTTTTTAATCGTCAAACAAAGTTTGATGAATATATTTTTTTTATTTGTTTGACATATTATATTGATATTATGATAATGTAAAAAAAAATTAATTAAGAAAAAAAAAAAAAAAAAAAAAACGAATACGTATATTGTAGAATCTATATTTTAGAGTAGCGTGAGGAAAGCGGTAATTAAATTTAAATATAATTCTAATTTAAGAACTTTTTAGTTTAACAACAACTTGAATTATTTTAAAATAAACTTATTCAAGTTTATCTTAAAATAATTATGGCATTATTCAAAAATAATTTTATGTGATCTATTGCTATCTATATTTATAGTTACTTTAAATTCCTGAAATTTTATTTTTAAAATACATTATTTCAAAACGTATATTGAATAGTTTTCTTTAAAATTCAGGATGGGTCATAAGTCTCTGACACAATTTTTCGTCCAATTACTGATAGCGAGGGTTACAATTATTGAGTCAAAGGTTGCCCGAAAAACTGGTTTTCACGGTGTTCAGTACATGTCAAGACGCACCTGTTCATTTTTCTTTTCTCGGCATGTATAAAGAGCTTTTATTTCATTGGTTAATAATCGTAGGAGAAATTACTCGTAGAAGCAGCTTTTTTATGACTAGCCAGAATATATATATATATATATTCGTACACCCTGCCATTACACTAGGCGTTGAGGCGACTGAGCCGAGAAAATTGGTTTAAATTCACAATCGCTTCAAAAGTTGTGCGAAAAGTAGTTGTATGTAATAGCACCATTACGAAAATTTTCTGTTTCTTTTAACACACAAAAACATTCGTCCCACATTTTTCTCATATATGGCACTGCACCTAAAAGCAACTAAAAAAATCCTATTAAAACAGCAAAGAAAACAGTTAAAGAGCATTTGTTTTGTGAAAATCTCTAAATTATTTCAATATTTGCACCATGTATAGCTCGAACTGAACGTTAATCCAATTCAATTCACGTGTTATTTAACATTAATTGTTAAAAATATTTGATTTCATTCATTATTCACGGCTGTATTCACCAACTCTAGGTTGAACACAAAAACTTAAAAAGCGCATAAAGTCAGCATAAAGCGCAGGGCATAAAGCGCATAAAGTCAGCAACTTTTCAGCAAAATTTGACCCGTAGCTTTTGCCATCTAGCGGCATATTGTTACTTTCAGTTGTTTTAGCAAAAAATAACCACTCAAAGATTGTATGAAATCTTTGACGCTTAATGGCAGAAGTAGCCAGCCAAATTTTATTCAAAAGCTGCATCCTGCCTTTAGACGCTTTTCAAGTTTTTGCTTTGAACCGGTTAATGATGAATACCACCGTCAGTCTTCAATACTTCAATGTTATCCACAGAGAAAATATAAATACTCTCTCCTTTACATAACCGCACAAGAAGAAATCAAAAGGGGTTTGTCTGTAGGCGTAACATGGCAAGGCAACGAGAAACGTTATACACAACGAGATATAATAATTAGAGTGCTGATTCAATGGATGAAGGATTAGCTTTCCGTGGTTCAAGATGAATCACGTGACCTGCTCCAATAGGTTGCTGTGTTTGGCCCTTTATCGCTATTTTGGCATTTAGAATATCAGTTCGATAAATTATCATTATTATTAGGTAACATGACAGTCCTATGACCGAAATAAATTGTTTTTAAAATAATTTTACACATATTTCACATTTTAATAAATAATAAAATACCTTTTTTTTCTCATTGTCTCCCAACAAAGTTTAAAAGTGTTTATAAAAGAAAATTTAAACTTTTAAAGAGCTAAATTTAACAACAAATAATAATTTTTCAACTATTTTTAAGCATTTTGTTGGTTAAAGTTCAACTACACGAAATTAAAAAGAAGCAAACTAAAAATAAAAATTATTTAGAACAAAAGAATATTAAACTATGTAAGTAAATAAAAACATTGGCGGTTATGACTTATGCGAAGAACAATCTCCAAACCGTTGCCATAGAAATTTACTGAAAATAAGCTGTTACCAAGGGAACCGCTGAATACGCAAGTGCAAGGAGAACATGTCACATGACTCATCTTGGACCTTCTCAAGGGTTACCATTTATCACTCTACTTTATATATCTTTTTGGTTATACAAACAAAACACAAATACAAGTAACGCCCTTTGAGGAAAAGTATTAGAACTTCTTTTTTATATTCTCTTAAATCGCTGTAAGAAGAATTTTAGTGCAAATCGTACTCTCGTCCCCCCTCCCCACCTGTACTTGATTTTAGAATTAATGTTTAAAACATGTCAAGGAATTTTGTCCCACCTTATATATTACCAAATTTTGAGAGAAAACTTGAATGGCGTCTTAATTGCTGAGGTCTGCAAGAAAATTTTAACCTATTTCTATGTTTAAAAATTCAGTAATTTAAATTCGTTGAAATTATTCTCTAACAATCATTCGAATCGTTCCTTATTTTAATAAGCCCTAATTAAAAAATAATAATAATAATAATAAATAAAAAAAATACTGTAGAGCTGCAAATCAATCCAAACTAATACCTGTTATGTTATAACAAAATCTATCTATTTTGCTTGTTTAATGTGTTTCGTTCCACTGTATAACATGTTCGCACGCGTTTTAACTGTTATTACTTTAAAAATATGCAAACTTGCTTATGGATTATCACACCTTGACAACAAAACAGAATAAAATCTGAAAAAATATAGTACAAGGTTTTAAAATGTATAATGTAAAAAAACATAGCGTTACTATCCTAAACTCATTGTTATAATCATAGAAATTTCCTTTTTGAATGATATCAAATAAAATTTTATATGCATATAAACAATACCTATATATAAACAATAAAAACATTTTATCTTAGTCATTTCTTTTATTTTAATGAAAGACGTAGGACAATATTTTATGCTGTAAGACTATTAAGAAAATATCTGCTGTTTTATTTTATTATCATTATTATTATTTTAACATCTCTTTAAATTCAGTTTCAGCGATGTTTTCTTTACTTCAACAATTATAGTAGATTTAAAATGTATTAAACGAATTGAAATTTTTCTGTTTTTGAAAAATTTTAGTCTTAAAAGTCAATCACATTAACAATTTTCTTCTTTTTAAATCTTTTTGAACAATACTCTGACAGCCCATTATATCTTTACTATTTGATTTTTAAAGAAATGCTTACAGGTAAATAAACTATATATATTGATACCGATTATTAATAATATGTTACTTATAATAAATAAATATTAATACGAGTAACATAGAGTCGATTAGAAATTTTTATTCATGAATTCATCAACCGTGAATATTCATTTTTTTTAAGTACATTGGAGTGTAAAGGTTGATATATTTTTTTATTTACCAACTATGTGAAAAATGCCAGAGCCGGGAATCGAACCCGGGCACCTCCGCTTAACGCACGAAAAAAATGAATACAGTCGATTATTTTTTACATCTGAGATATTATTTATACATTCTGAGTTGTATTATGTGTAGATAGTAGAATATATAATGTCATTCAGAACATGATTTTAAATAGAATGTACATTTAACTATTAAACTTATAGTAAGTATTTATTGTTAAATCAAGGAAATAATATCAGTTTCTAGAAAAGCAACAATTTTTTAATGAAAATCTAAAACCATTTTTTTAAATACATATTACAAAACATTAAGAAAAGGCAGACTGTATAGTATTTTATCAACCAACTAAAATTCTGATAAGAAAAAAAAAAAGAGTAGGCTAACACAATTTCAGCTCAGAAAAAGTCTTTGAATCATTCACAAAGGACTAATCTAACAAGACGAAATGTCTTTCAGTGCCTGTCTTCACGATATCTCTTACTATAATAAAGATTTTTCTAAAAGTACTATGTATTTTTTTTTCCTTTGATATATATTTGAAATCTTTTCGGAATAGTTTTTTGTTTTCTATGTTATTTTTCCATAAAATACAATATATTTTCTTGCCTTTGTATATATAAATAAACTTTTTTTTTTTTTTTAAATCGAATAATTTTAGAATGTTTTAGGTATTTATTTATTGTTAAGATCTATATAGAAGGGATATAGAATAAAATTTAGCGGAATGCCAGGAATAAAAATTTAGTAGTTCAAAAAGACCACCTAATTTATGGTATAGTGACCCAAAATTATAAAATAGTAGATTAAAGTAAAAAAAAAAAAATAATAATTAACCTATACATGAATAAGTTAACTTATTTATTATTTTTACCAGTTATCACTACAATTATTTATGTTATGCGAAAATGGCACAAATATTTTCATTTTAAGATATTCTCATTATTTGAATATTAATTTCCGAACATGTAAAACTATTTAAAAATATATAATATTACCAATATATATATATTTTTTTAATTATAGATTATCTTAAAATAATATAAATAAGTTTGTTCGCTTAGTGAAAACGACGGTTTCGCCAACGTTTCAATTTAGCGACCAAGCCGACAGAAAGAAAAGAAAACGAATGTCGTCTTATGAGTGAAGCATAGATTTTAGAGCCGTAAACCATTAAAGTTTGAATTATTTTTTCTTATTGAAGTTCTAACTATGAGCCAAAATTGTCTTCACTGATGTTGACAAAGTGAATATATATATATTTATATATATATATATATATATATATATATATATATATATATATATATATATTATTTCAGACGTCATCTTTTGGAAAAATAACAAACCACAGTAGTACTTTTGCGTGGAAAAAAAATAAAAGGAAAGATTGTGAAATGCAAACACACTTATAAGAGAGGGGGGAAAAAACAAGAAATTCAACTAATACCTATTCAAAAGCGTATAAAAAATAGTTAAGCTAAAAACATCGAAGAGCAGAAAGGCAGAGCTCAAGGCTCTGGCACTGTCGAGAGAGCTATCTAATTTTCTTCTTTTTTTGGAAATATGACATATTTGTCCCATTCCTTTGCCATTTTTTATGCATAAAATCATTATGTTCATTATTTTCATCCGAAAGGAGACTAGATAAAACGCTGGATTAATAACGCCATTTGAGCTTTTATCGAGATTGAATGAATGTGGAAGATTTGTCAACGTGAAAAGGTTTTAAAAAAATAAAATTAAACTATTATATGCTACGACTATATGATAACGCTAGGCCTTAACGGGTTAAAATGGTTTTTAATCGTATAAGAAAAAATCACTATTGAGAAATAATGTTTCAAGATTATTTTCCTAAATATAACAATAGAGATCTAGAGGAACTATATAAAAATTTATGGTATGTAAATTTTACAAAATTGTATTTGTGGTTTTACCACAACATAACTTGGTTATTTTCATCATTTAAAAATTTTATTTTTTGCTACTTAAATTATGTCTTTTTGACAAACGGTCACGATGAAATGTTTTCTCTTTCCTTTCATATTCATTTGCCAAATAATTTAAGAAATTCTTAGTTTAATTATTTATTGTACAAATCTATCTCTACGAGAGAGAGACGATATCCATACAAGAATCTTTTATTTTAAGTAATATTTGAAATTTTTTAATTATATAAAAAACCTAATGTTTTTTTTCCCCTTTTTAAAAATGATTGGCCAAATTTTGGTTCAATTCGTTTGCTAATGTTTAACAATCTAGTCATTCACGAACATCTCTTTAAAAAATGTACCATATGTGTGCATTGTAGGCATGATTAAATTTATTTCTTTAAAAATCGGTTACAATAGTAAAAATGCATGTAAAATATTTTTAGTGTGCAGTTGTTATGAAATGACAATTTTATAATTAATTACATATATTTTTTATAATTATCCTAAAACAATTATTTGTGAAATTGCGAAAGTGGAGAAAAATTTAAAATAACTCATTTTAAAGGAATTCTAAATAAAAGTTTTACTTTAAAATGTGTCAACATACAGTTTATCATTAATAATATTTCTATCCAAGCTTTAAAATATGAAGATAAACGAATCTATTTGACGGCACAGAAGCTTCATTTAATAATCAGTTTCACATATCAATATTTTATTATTAATAATTAAAAGGAGAATTTTACAGTGTATTATTACAGATTAACAGGAAAAAGCCATGTGTGAGAACTAAAAATCATAATAATAATAATAATAATAAAAGGTGAGTGATGTGCATACTTTTATCTTAATAACTATTTGATTATGATGAATAATGCAGAAAGTATATCAAAAGAAGAAGATTATTGCTATTATTATTGTTTACTTTCGGAAAAAAAGAGCTAAGTTTATATCATTTACCAATATTCCAGATTAGCTATTTTTTTTAAAATTTTAGCAATAATCAAATTCACATTTCTATATTTTCGAATTAGTCTATAAGAAAAAAAAATGAATGGGTTTATTAAAAAAATAATTAATAATTAAAATTGTCTGTTACTAAATACAAAAATACGGATAAATAATATATTTGCATTGTAAGGATACACTAAAATGTCAAATTTGAATTTTTCCACGATAGCAATATTTATATTACATAATATATGATGAGAATTTAATTGTACGTCTTCCATTATCCGTAAATTTTTAAAGTTAACGAATCGCTCTTTTATTTTATCCTCCACATTACTTTTGTTAAAAGCCTATTCAGCGCATGCTTTAAGCATTTATTTATTACGAAATTTGGCGATAAAAATCACTTTGCGAAATTTAATTCAATTTTTTATTCATTATTTTTCTTATTAATAAACATGTTTCTTATAAATATTGCAATAATTTTAAGAAAAAATTGTCTTTAATTAATTTATTTCTATTCATTTTTGTAAAAAAAAAAAAAAAAAAAAAAAAAAAAAAAGTAAATAAATAAATAAATAAAAATAAAATAAAAAACAGTATTTATTACTCTTTAATGTCTCATTAAATATCAAAATTAAATTTATTGGAAACGCGCGCCATTTCTTGATGATTTCACGAAATTTTTGCTTTAAATATTACAAAATTCAAAGTAACTACCCTGTGTATTGACCAAAAGTTTTCATTATTATTATTATTATTATTGCTAAAGGTATTAATACAGGCCAGAGGAAATGTCCATGCAAATTTTCAGCTTAATAGCTTCAGAACTGTAGGCTCTATGCTTGTCAAACTTAACAAGGAGAAGAAGAAGAAAAAAAAGAAAGTAACTAACATATTTCGGGTTTTCAAATTTATATTACTCAGGGTCCATCATTCGGATCGACATATAAATTTGCGTGTTTTGTCTTAATGGTATGCTCAAACCTTGTGCAAAAAATCGTAGATCTTGGGAACCAGGGAACTAAGATACAGATAGTTGAAAAGCCCGAGATGTTATCTGGACATAATATACACTTGTAGCGTTTCACCATTTACTTTCTAGTTTGTAAATTTCATTTGTTTTTGGCGTGGCGGAACGCTACCGTGTTCCTAGATTGTATATAGCATAAGTTTGAAAATAATATTTATAATTCTAAAAAGAATAAATCGCAGCAAAATAAACAAAATTTAAGTTCCATTTTGACAGAACATGTGTCTCTTTAGATTAAAAAAGACACACTTTTATAAATATAAAATATTCATATACGACCGAAAATGTATTTTCAGCAAAATATTTTATTACATTTATTCATTCATATACTTCTTTATCTTAAAAGCGGCAGTGGAAAATTTAAAGGCAAAATCCTATTTCCGTATCTAGCCCCTCAAAATAAAACCATCAACCTCAATTTACTGAAGAGAAAATCATTTCATAAATATTGTTCTATTATGCAGGATGACATGCTACAAATTCATTTATTTTTTCGATTATATATTCAAATTTAAATTTAAAATGTCTTTTCTGTCTTCAAAGCCAATGAGAAAATATTTTTCATGCATTTATAAAAATACATTTTTTTAAATACTTCCCCTATATTTGCAAGCTTACAATAGTGGCGTAACTCTAAATTATTTGTTTACATGCATATCTTAATCTCTAAATTATTCTGATACACTTGTAAAATTAATTACTAAAATTAAAAACGTAAACAATAAAATAATTAAAATACACAATAAGGAAATGAACATTAATACTCTTTATCTATATATATAAAAGAGTAAACTCACTGATTCACTGACTCAACACGGCTGTGGCGATCCTATGGGAGACAGAGTCACAATGTTTGGTGATCAGGTTGATTTTAGGACCCTGACTTTTACGAAATACCCCCCCCCCTCCCTGTTGCGAAATAACCCTCCGGCAGAAGGCAAATCACCTTTATAAGCATAACTCGGCTTCAAATTACTTCATGGTGAAGAAATTGCAGATGGGGAGACTAGACTTGAATACAAAAAAAAAATCATTTTCTGCGATTTTGGAATTTTGGACTTTTAAGGAGGGGGGAGGAGTAAAAATGAGGTTTTTGGAGGCGCATAAGTCAAAAATACATTTATAAGTATAACTCGGCTCCAAATTACTTCACAGTGAAGAAATTTCAAATGGGGAGACTAGACTTGAATAGAAAAAAAAAACATTTTTTGTGATTTTGGAATTTTGGATTTTTATACGGGGAAGGGAGTGAAAATGATTTTCGGAGGCGCGTAAGTCAAAAACACATTTATAAGTATAACTCGGCTCCAAATTACTCCACGGTGAAGAAATTGCAGATGGAGAGACTAGACATGAATACAAAAAAATTATTTTCTGCGTTTTTGGAATTTTGGATTTTTAAGGGGGGAAAAGGGGTGAAAATGATTTTCGGAGGCGCAGGAGAAAAAACACCTTTATAAGAATACCTCGGTTCCAAATTACTTCACGATGAAAAAATTGCAGATGGGGAGACTACACTTATGTACAAAAAAATCGTTTTATGCGATTTTTGAATTTTGGATTTTTAAGGGGGGGAAAGGGGGTAAAAAGGATTTTAGGGGGGAAATTTAGCAATATATGTATGGATTTTCGAGTAAAATTCTAGCAGTAAAGCTCAAAGATATATAAAAAAAAACCGTCAAACGTCTTTCTTGAAGGTATTTGCAAAAACTCATTTTTAATTTTTTCCGATTTTCGATTTTGGGGAGAGGGAGTAACGAGGGGGTAAATTCGACCCCCCCCCTTACCAGTTTTAGCACTAAATTCGTCCGTAGAAATCTATAGGAACTGAAGTCACAAATTTTAGTGTGTGGCTTATTTACGTGTGTCCAACAAAAATTGTAACGGGATTTTGTGAAAGCCCCCCGCCCTTTACCCCTTTGGGGATAGGGTGAGGAATGAAGGACTAAAATGACTGATTCACTGACTCAACACAGCCATGGCGATTCTATGGGAGATAGACTCGCAAATTTTGGTGAGCACGTTGGTTTTAGGACCCTGGCACCCATTAAGGCTGGATTTTACGAAATATCCCCCCTCTCTCCCTGGGGGGGGGGGCAGAAGGCTAAAAACCCCTTAAGCATAATTCAGCTCCAAATTGCTTCACGGTGAAGAAATTGCAAAGAGAGAGATTAGACTTGAGTGCAAAAAAAAAAAAGCATTTTCTGTGATTTGAGTTTTGGATTTTTGAGGAGGGGGGGGGGGAGTAAAAACGGTTTTCGGAGGCAAATTTAGCAAAATACGGATTTTCGAGTAAAACTCTACGGATTTTCGAGTGAAACACGTTTCCAAGTATGACTTTGCTTCAAATTATCTCGGTAAGATTAAATTTTATGTGTGGGTTGTTTATACGTTCCCAACGTGCACTATAAAAGGATTTTACGAAATTTCTCCCTCCCCCCCTTTAAGGGCAAGGGGGGTAATAAACACGTTTCCAAGCATAACTTTGCTTCAAATTATCTCGGTAAGATTAAATTTTATGTGTGGGTTGTTTATGCGTTCCCAACATGCACTATAAAGGAATTTTACGAAATTTCTCCCTCCCCCCTCTTTAATGGCAAGGAGGGTACTAACACGTTTCCAAGCATAACTTTGCTTCAAATTATCTCGGTAAGATTAAACTTTATGTGTGGGTTGTTTATGCGTTCCCAACACGCACTATAAAGGGATTTTACGAAATTTCTCCCTCTCTCCCTTTAAGGGCGGGGAGGGGGGCAAAAACACGCTAATAAGAGTGTCTGTGCTCCAAATTATCTCAGGATAGCGATTTTTTGATCTGCAGATTGGTTATGCGTACTCAAGACACATACTGCAAGGGATTTTGTAAAATTCCACCATATCCCCCTTGGAGGTGGGATGGGGGAAATCATTTTTCCATGCGCAGCTCTGCTCTGAACTATCTTAGGCAATTTTTTATGCGTGGGCTGGTTATGCTTTCCCAACACGCATTATAAAGGGATTTCGTGAAATTTCCTCTTTCCTCCCTTTAAAGGCGGGGGACTGGGGGTGGGGCAAAAACACGTTTTAAAAAATAGCTCTGCTCTAAATTATCTCAGGAAAGCGTTTTTTTTATATGTCGATTGGTTATGCGTACTCAACACACACTACAAAGGAATTATTTCAAATTTCGTGTTATCCCCCCCCCCTTTTGAGGATTGGTGAGTAAAAAACATGTTTCCATACGTAACTTTGTTCAAAATTATCATAGAATGGCAATTTTTGATGTGTGGACTGCTTATACGTATTCAACACACACTACAAAGTGATTTTGTGAAATTACACCCTTCCGTCCTTTAAGGGGCGAGGGGGAAAAACATGTATTCATGCGTAACTCTGCAGTAAATTATCTTAGGAAGGACCTTTTAGATGTGTGGGTCTGTTACATGTACTTAACTGATAATATAAAGTGATTTTGCGAAATTTCCTCCCCCTTCTATCCTTTAAGAATGAGGCTAAAGAAACACAGGGGTGGGGCTAAAAACATGTTTTAAAACTCTGCCTCAAATAATCTCAGGATCTCAATTTTTTAATGTGTCGGTTATGTACGTGTATGCAACATGAACTATAAAGGGATTTTGTGAAATTACTCCTACCCCCTCTTAGGGGTGGTTGGGGCAAAAAAACACGTTTTCAAGCTTAAATGTGCTCCAAATTACCTTTGAACGGCAAATTTTGGTGTGTTGGTTTTGATTAAATGTACTTAATATGCATTTTGATGCGATTTTGCAAATCTTCCTACTTTACCCGCGAGGAAGGGGGAGTAAAATGCAGGCAAGGCGCTACCGAAGGCATTGTTTCTCCAGACTCGAAGTGTGGCGTGGGAGAAAACCGCTACCGAAGGTAGCGAGAACTTTAACTTAGATTTTGACTGATTTCAATGATTTTTATTATTATTATTATTATTATTTTGATATGGTATTTTGAGAAATCATTTCAATATAATGACCAGCGAAGCGGGCAAAGCCTGCTAGTTGTTTTATAAATAAAAAGGAAAGGAAGTAATTCAAAAGAAAAAATAATCTGGAGTAACTCCACTTCACTTTCCTAAAATTAAGTAATTAACAATTGTATAAGTAAATTAATAAAAGAGAAGACGTTAAATTAAAAAAAAGAATGAAAATTATAATTGTGTTTTTGAGTATTTTTCACCAGTTCCTTTGAACAAAGCCTTTAGACTTCATCGTGTTCACTCATATACGTACACACATACACACACACGCTTACGCATATACATACACATTACCGTAAAAATAGCAAAAATGAATTCAGAGAACCTCAAAATGTGTGTAAACACCAAAATCACATAACTAGTTTTTTGACATAATTACAATTCTTATATATGTATGTTCGGAAATTAAAAAGAGTCATTGTCACCTATCCTCCTTTCGAAGTAGAATAGTCGTTCCGATATTGTTATCACATACGCTTTATTTAATTATATTTTAAAATAAGTAAAACAAACTAAATATGAAAATTAACAAAATTGCTGTAAGTAGACAAATATATAAAATAAAAAAATAAAAAACTTCATATCTGAAACTTTTGATTAATTATAAAATTATAAATAAATATTTTTCATTTATTCACAATCATAAAAAGGAAAAAAAAAATAAATTTGGAATTAATTCCTTCTATTTCATAGAAAAAAATAAGTTTCCTGCTAAAATGTAGGTTTGTTTATGTTTATTTACCAAAAGAAAACATACACAATTTATACGTAATATTATTAAGACATTTCTGTATTGAAAGTTTCTGTATATTCTGTTATAAATTAAACAATTGTTAAACATGTTGCAGTCAAGCCCATTTTGGCGATTAATTTGGCTATGTGAAAACCATTGTACATTTCATATGCCAACCTTACATTCAGATTAATATGTAAAAAAGTGGTGTGAAACAGCCATACGACTTCCATTACCCTATATTACACGCATTATATGCATATTTCTTTCTTTTTTTTCCGGTATGAGAAACGTAATACACGAGTCAAGACATGTAAAACAAAGTTTATATGGCAAGTTACAAAATAACAGAAAAAATGCTTGAGTTAGCTTTTGAAACACTGATTTCCGAGATCTAAAATTAACCTACCTAAGCAGGATATCTTTTAATTTTCCTGTAATAACCATATAATACATAAGAAAGAATATCTAAAATTGATTTATGTAACAATTTTCAAGAAAATCGTTAGATTCATTTTTGAGATACAGGCTTTCACCAAAACTCGACAAACTCAATTGTTGACCGGAAAACAACAATTACATATGAAAGGATATCTGAAAAAGAGTTATTATGCCGAGTTTGAAAAAAATCCGAGCTGCAGTTTTTAATGAAAAGCACTTGCGAGACCTGAAATTGAGCTATTTATACAGGTCACCTATGAATTTTTCTGAACTGACAAACTATATCATTCGAAAGACATCTAATAGAGTGTTTGTACAGAAATTTTGAATAAATTGTTTGAGCCGTTTTCGAGATACGGGCTTAAGGTTCCACTTCCGGTTTATGTCCTACTTCCGTTTATGCAATTTTCACCAAAATTTGGAAAATTTATCTGTACACCATCCTGTGTCAATTCTGATGTTTCGTCGTTCTATCTTTAGTAGTATCGGAGATATGATAATCAGAAGATTCCTCACATACATACACACATACACACACACTCTCTGACCAATTGCCGAAAACCACTTTTTTGGACTCATGGGACCTTAAAACGTGTAAATCAGGTGAAAACTCGATGTCGAATTTTTGGACCGAATAGTAGGGTAATGGAAGTAAAAAAAAATCTTTTCTGTGCTTGGTTGAAATTCAATATTTGAGATTACGCTAAGTTTTAACTTATGATTTTTGTTCTCATCCTCACTCTAGTAAAAGTATAAAGATTTGTTTTTACTCATAGAGCCTACGTTATTAGGTTTTTATTACCTTTAATTAACCAAAAAATATCTAGAAGCCAGTATTTATTGAGTTCTGGTTAATCTCTATTCCCATTAGAACACAGAAAATCAAACAGCACTAATGGTCCCTGTTTTCCTTGACTTGTCTACAAATAGACCGAGTGTGCCGTTTAAGTTACTAAATGTCAGAAATTAATAAGACATTTCTGTGCATTTTAAAAATTAAACCCTCATATCAAACACAGATTTGTCTGAATTTCAGATACTTGTATTTACGGTACAGAATATAATCAACTTGGAAAGGAATGAGGATTGAGTGAATCTTAACATCGCATTGTTGCTACGCACTGGGCAATTAACGATGGTCTAGAATTAATTCCTACGTGTGGTAGTCCGAAGACACATCATCATAATTTTGATCCTCTGCGGAGGGGATACCGCAATTATGGAATTTTATAAAAAAAATTATATGTTTTACAACGAGCTAATTAAAGGAACATTTATGTACATGGTGATTCAGAACTATTAAACAAAACCCTGCATGCAGGTCAGGAACATGATGAGAAGTAAGAGTCAAACAGGAATATAAAATCCCAAGCACAATCCAGACGCTCTGTACGCCCAGGAAGATACAGACTGAATGTTGTGAGACAAGTCAAAAATAATTATAAATTATTTTACACAGACGAGTTTCTATACCATTTTTGTTTATAAGAAAGTTTTAAAACAAGTTTTAGAAGTTGCAGCCAGCATCTGTAATACACACCTCGCAACGACGAGCGTTCTCAAGAATACCTGGTGTATTCTTGAGAACCACAATTATTGTACACCATTTTTGTATTAGCAATAACTCCATTTGCAGCAAAGTTTCGATAAATAAAATCTATTTCTGTTTTTAAAGGGATTTCACACTCTAGGGTTTACATGCAATATCCCCAAAGAAAAAATCTAAAAGGACAGATCTGGTGTACGAAATGACAATGGTAGGTCCAGTTTGGCCAGTTCATCGCCCCAGAAATGTAGCGTCCAGATATTGGCGGGCAATACGAGAAAAACATGCTGGAGCTCCATATATGTTAAAACCGCATCACATAGAGGCACACATCGTTCAGTAATTGGTACAAGTTGCAGGTTGGTCCACAACTGGATTTGGCGATTTTTCTTTGGCGCCGTTTTGAACAATAACGATGTCATCGTTCTGGATTCTTTGCACTGAGATGTGACAACCTGCTTGCTGTTTATTTTTTATGCCCGTGCAACCAGCGTTCTGTTTATTTTTTATTGCCATGGCAAACAGCATTGAAATTAATTATAAAGATAACTTAGATAACCTTAATTATTTATTATTATATTACATTTCAGCTGGTGAATCCTAATTATATAAAACGGTTGTATTTTTACTCTTTATTATTAATTTATTTTATTTGTTTATTTTATCATTATTTTAGTTTGTTTAAGTATGGCATCTAGTAGTAGTCAATCAGTGAATGTCATTGTTGAAAAATATAAGGATTTGTTAAAAGATAATGTTAATGAATGGTTATGACGAAAAATAGGCGTATTTTTGGAAGAGAAGGTAAATGTGGTAAGATGCGTATTACTGAACAATAAAAAGCGGAATTTCATGCATTTTTCCTTTCATGCTACGTAAAGTAGCTCATTTTAAAAGTATGTTCTAAAAATTATTAAAAGAAATGATAAACGGAACTCTAATTTATATAATCATATTTTACCTGCATGTATTAGAACATTTAAACTATATAAATGCACGAGAAGCATATACATATATATAGATATGCACATTGATCGCCCTTAAAGTATCTAAATTTATAAAGATGTTTTGGTACAACTAGCAGGGTGGTCCACAACCTCATTTGGCGATTTCCTTCTGGCACCTTTTTGAACGACAGCGATGTCCTTCTAGATTCTTTGCAACATTTGTTTACATTTAAAACTCATGGCAGCCATTTCCAAAAATCGCATTTCGCCGTAATCACCGAAAAAATATTGTCAAATAAAGGTGTGAATCAAACTGCAAGTTATTCCAATTTTGTACATTACAAATGACTCCATTTTGAAAAACGCGTTTTGCTTTTGTTTACGCTTGGAACCCATGGCAACCACTTCCGAAAATGGCATTTTTCCATAATCACCAAAGAAAAATCGCTAAATCTAGTTCTGGATAAACCTGTAATTTGTTCCCAGCAATTCAAATTCCAGGAGGACGTGAGCCAGAAATGTGCGATAATTTTTTCCATCCTACGTCGATGAAAGCAAGCAGCACGATCACTCTATCACAAAGCAATTCTGCCGAGATTTTGATGCTGCAGAAACATTGATCATCATTAGACCCGTGTTGCTGCTTGATTTTCATGTGCCTACACATGCACATTGGGCACATTCCAGATGCCTTTCAGTGTAAACATCGCTTCGTGAGTAACGTGGTCGGCTACAAAGTTAAGGACACTACAGTCTGCTGTACAAATCGATGTGCCAAGTCCACATGCTGCTGGTAATCACTGGCTGATAGAGCCTGCACACGTTGCACGGAGTAAAGATGGAACTCTTCTTCGTGTCACATACGCCAAACCCTTGATTCAGACGTACGTAAATATGCTGTAATAAATCGAGTACTCATCCCTGTGTCTTTTTCGACGTCTAACAACACAGCTTCTCTTAGGATATATGTCGACGTTGTTCTGTCAACATCAGTATCGTTCAATTGTGTTTCAAAACGTCAAATTTTGCTCAGTCGATTATATAGACATCCGAACGTAGTATGAGTAGGCACCTGTTAGGAACCCGATAATTATGCATTTCCCTGATTTTACAATGAAATCAGCTAACCCGTAAACGAGGTGTACCTTTGTCATTTCTGTATCCATTTATTAAATTCATTACACCTTAAGAAATGGAAAAATGCTTCGCGCAACAAGCAACACGTGCATGCCCAAAGCAGTATCAAGGAGAAGAGATTCTTCTTAAGCACGTCACAGACCAGGAGGCAGCTCTATTCAATAGCCTTTTAATGTGGTATTTCTGTTTATGCGAGCCTCGCAGGCTGATTTTCCCCTCTGCCAAACTCCCTTCTGCAATAATTCGGAAGGAAAACTTGGAGTTCTTTTTTAATATTCTTCAAGGAACAATAAAAAAATAATGTTCTTCACTGTAAACATGTCCAAAAGTTCAAGGGTCACATTCCAAAAATGGATAATTTACGACCATTTTCTGCGTTGTAGTCGGCTCTGGTGTGTGCGAAGCCATGCGTTATGCACGTATCTCATGTCATGTAAAATTTTATTTCGCTTTTCGTCGCTTTATACTGGCCAGCTTTCTTTCCAACCTCTAGCGTCCTTTTGCGCGTCTGGATTGTTCATGCGAATATATGTTCCTATAATTCTTGCTTGTCATCGTGTTCCTAACATTCATGTAGATTTTTGAACAATAACCAAAACTAAATGCAAAACTGGTGTACAAACGATAAATAGATAATAAGACTTCTTCACACACCATAAATTTTAAGCCAGCCTTGGAGGCAAAAGCATGACTCTTGCTTTTACCTCCAAGGCAGTAGCACGTGTTTTTTGCACCTGATGAAGGAAGGCTACGTCCTTTCGAAACCGGTTGTGCTGGCTTAAAATTTCTGGTGTGTGAAGAAGTCTTATTATCTATTTATTTTCAACAATAATTCTAGATCACCCTGTATTTTCCTAGAATGGACTATACCTTGCGTAACAGAAAAACATTTTATTTAAACGAAAAGAATTGAATATTGTATATATATTTACGAATTATTTATGAGTATAAAAATATTTTTTTTACGAATTATTTATGAGTATAAAAATATTTTTTTTACGAATTATTTATGAGTATAAAAATACTATTTGCTTACTTCAATATCATATAGCCTTAAGAGACTACAATAGAATTAGAAATATATCTCTATTTGATTTCGGTAAAAACTTCAGGCTATTTAAAGCATAAACAACATCCCTTTTCACATTCAAATCTATCATAATAAGGCACATTTTGTACAACTTCGTGAAAATAATTATGCGTTTTCTACCAAACAAATGAAAGTGTAAACTAATTATTCATGTCTTGAAAATGTTTTTACTGTACTCTGCAGTTTTTGTCTTTTTAATTGGTCGTAAAAGAAATCCCTTAAGCATACTGTCAGGAAAAATCTGTTTTTGGAAAGTAATTGGACAAGTAAGCATTTACGACCCAAAATAAATCTAATGTGTACAAAATAAAGAAAGAAACATGTTTTTGTTAAAAATACTTACAAATGTTATTTTTAGTTTCAGCTGTTTATGAATTAATCAGTTGAACAGAATGTTTTCTTAAATATTTTCTCAGATTTATCTTAAGAAAAATATTTTTTTCCTCTAATTTTTACTTATTTATTTATTCGTTTTAGGATGGTACATGATTGATAATTTTGAAATTAGTTTAAGATTGTAGTTAATCGAGTGCAGAAAATAGATCTATGAAAAAGAATTATATGAGAGTAATATAGGGGAGAGTGGGGATGAATGGGAAATTTTTTCATGTTTTTATTGATAACGTTCACCATATGCAATTCAGAATTATGTAACATGGCTCATAAGTACACTTCAGTAATTAGTTACATATAAACATACTAACTTTAATAAAAAGTTATCATTTTTAATAAATATTTTTTTTACATGCATGTGCATTGTCCCATTCATCCCCACCTATGGGGATGAATGGTACAGGATTGGAATTAACAAAGGAAAGAGAACAAAATGGAAAGTAAATACATTTTTAAAGTTAAATTGGTTTGTGTGATTTTATTACACACTATGAACTCACTGAAATTAACATAAACTGATATATTGACTCAAATTAACATCAAAAGGCAAAAGTCCTTTGGTTCACACAGTTCCTAGTGCTCTAGGCTTTAGTAATTTAATCTAATAAGATCTAATCTATAAATAAATATATAAATAAGACACTAGAAAGAGATAAATCATTATAATAGAGTACAAATTATCCAGTTAAATTTTTGTTTCCGACTGATCGGGAAAAAATCAGCATTCTATTCTTTATTACCTTAATAATCACCAGGATTTATTTAATTAGCTTGATTGATTTTTTGATTTTAAGTAAATTATGTTTAGTTTATTTATTTATTTATTTATTTATTTTAATTATTGATTTAAGTTGCATTGAATATTCTGACTTATCATTTTTTTAATCGTAATTATAATAAAGAAAAATCCGAACAATTAATTTCAATCTATTTTTCTCTAAATCCATGCTACTTTTATAATTCTATGTTATAACTACTGAACTACAGGTTATAAAAATATTGAAAATGTATTTAAGATTTGTTTTAATATAATTCTCGTGTATAATTTTAAATTATCACATAGTGGGGAATGTCCCATTCATCCCTATTCAAACTGTCCCATTCATCACCACCACCACATGATCATATAAAACAGGAAATAGGCTTAATGAACAATTGTCAATATTCTTCTTGGATATCATAAACACAATAAAAGATTATGCCTTTTCAGTATATATAAGAGTTATAATAACTTTAAGCAAATAGTTAATGTCTTAAATACTACCTAATTGAATCAGTAAAAACCTACATTGGCAGCTGAAAAAGACACTTTAATTTTTTTTCTGCCCTTCTATGGATAGCACAATTCTGAAACTACACTTAATAAATGACCTCAGTACTGCCATACATCAGAAAAAATGTCAAGTTTCCGGTGCTTGCAAAACATAAAAATAGCTATTGTCCCATTCATCCTGCGTCTCATTCAACCCCACTCTCCCCTGCATTAAAAAATATGAGTAAAATCATAAAAGTTTAAAATATAAAAGTGCAATAAAAAGTTATTTAGTTCCTTTAATAATTAAAAAACATCAAATGCAATGAGTTTAATTTCTTTAAAAATCGAATTTGGAAATTTTGACCCTATTGAAGGCAATTTAGATTTAATTTGGCAAAGCTTTATCATGAATATGCTCTGTTGAATTACGTAAATTAATTTGTATTTCTTATTTAAAATTTTTAACTTATTTCATTTAAGTTATTGTAATCGCGCAGATATATTCTGTAATTCTCCATAATTATAATCCACTCGAAAAATTAACATTAAATATTAATACTCATTCAGCAAACAGCGAGGATTAAAATCAATGGGAATACCATCCGGTAACTGTTACGAATAAAACGAAACCTATTTTAATTTTTTTTTTTTTTTTTTAAGACCTTGAATTGAATTAAATGTTACTTTTCTACAAAACTACTTTTGTACGTCCTTTCAACTGAAAACTGCAATTTTCAGCTAGCTCGCAAATTAAAAAATATCAACAAAAAGCTGGACTTAAATTTAATTAAATATATATGTATATATATATTTTAAAATCCTTAATTTTCACCCTACTCAGCGAATTTTGAACTATGAACTCTTACTCACTATTTTTAGCCAAATATTAATTTTTATCGATTTTTTTTTTTTTTTTTTAGGTCACGATTTTAAAAAAAACTTTATTTATTCTGAAATCAAACACAATGTGTATATTAATCAATCATGTACGATGAATTTGAATTTGGAAAATTAACAGCATGGACATTTTAAATAATTTTTAAAAATTTCTATAAAATTTCTAATTTTCAACTGAATTTAGAGCTTTTTGACTGGGCATTCATAATCACCATTTACAGACAATTTTTAACTTTTGTTAAAATCGGTTTAAAATTCGAGATCGAAAAAAAAAGAGCATTTTTATACATGAATCAAAAAAAAAAAAAAAAAAAAAAAAAAAAAAAAGGGGGGGGGGGAAGAAAATTAAAGAAAGAAAGAAACTACTTGAGTGGAGTAGAAAAAATATTATATTGGGACATCTAACATGATTTAATCTTGGTACATTGCCAGTTTACAAAGTTTAAAATATCAGTACAAAGGGGCATAAAATAATTATTTCAATTAATTAAAATATATGTATATATCAGACAGATTTTCATCAAACTTGACTAAGAATCATCCCATTTAAATTAGTGTACTCGTACATTTAAAAAAAAAAAAACAGTATTGAAATTGGTCCATTTACTTAAAAGCTACAGTGCTAAGAACAAACACACAGATATATAAAGTCTTAAAAATTATAATGCTCCTCTTTTGTGTGTGTGTGTGGTTAGAGTTAGCTTATTTTGTTCAGACATGGTTGATAAATTTTGCCATTTAGCCAATCATAAAGTGCAGAAAACGAGAAATATCAAACACCGTTTTTTTTTTTTTTTTTTTTTTTTTTTTAACTTTGATTTTTTAGCAATTTCTTTGTTGCTAAAACTAAATTCGGCAACATATTGCAAGGATTACTAAGTTTCGTGAGAACTTGTTACATTTTCAGTTGCGATCAAAAGTTTTGCTGTGGCTGTGTGTATATAGCAATGAATTTTAAATGTGACGGATTCTTATATATTTTTTTTTTTTTTCATCATGATGCAGTACTGAAAACGCGAATAGCACTGCTTCTTCTTTTAATTTTTTTATCGGCATAAATTTTTCTTAAAAAAAAAGTAGTTATCATTTAGGATAATGATAAAACTTTTTATTTTAAAAATATATTGAAAGGAATAATCTAGAGCATCTGTGCCCAACCAGCGGCCCCCAGGCTTGCATGTGTCCTGCCGTGTAGTTTTTTGCGGCCCGCTAAGAGACTAATAATATTTAAAGTTTGACAACTTTGGTTAACACATTAAAAATTATTAAAAACCTTTCTGACTTTTCGTAGTGAAAATAACTTTCAACGATGAAATATCATTAGATTCGTTATTAATCCATTTTTTATAGTTATTAATGTATATATCATAATTTGCTTTATGATTCTATTGTTAGTTTATGTATGAAAATGATTTAAATTAATGCATTCTGCTCCGTATCATCATTCTGCTCTCCCTCGAAAAAAGTATACACATGCGCGATACATTCACTCACAAATATTTGTACAAATACACATATACTATGATATATGATATATATACGGTTGCGGCCCACCTGAATAAAATAGACTTCCAATGTGGCCTACTAACTGTTTTGGGTTGGATAGGCCTTATCTAGAGGACAAAATAATTTTTTTTTTTTTTTTTTTTTTTTTTTTTTTTTAATAAATATTTCATTGTTTCTTCTGTATGTTAATAAATGAGATGCGGTTGCCAAATGATATGATAACACGTATTCAAATTTTTCAACCTGATTATAAAATCTCGCAGTACTTAATATCATATTAAAAATATGCACTTCCGCATAAGTAAAATATGAGAAAATTTGGTTATGAGAACGGCCGTGAAATAATGGATGAATAATACAATTGCTGGATAAATTAATTAAATATTATCAATTATAGATTATGCGCAGTTGCCATTTTTCTATTTTCACATAAACTAATATTAATATTTTGATTATCATACTTAAATGTAGTTTTTTTTTTTTTATTGGTATTATGTAATATTCAATACAGTTTTTTTTTTTTTTTTTTTACATTTTTAAACGTATTTAAAAGCAGAATAAGAATAATCTGATTACTTTTCTTGTCAAATTCTGATTTCTTCATAAAGGAATTGAAAAGTAACAAAAATATTTAATAACGACTCAGTTCAATATAGAAAACGAAGCAGATTGTGAAGGACAAACGGAGTTACCAAAATATGCCCAATACATCGAAAATTTGAGAGGTGATTTCTGTTTCTTTTTTAAAGTAAAAGAAAGAGCATATAAAAAAAATCGCATTATATTTTTAACAACCATATTTACTTATGGCCCGCTAAAAAAATTCCACGGAGGGTATTCGTGCCAGACCTAAGACCCACGTGCACTCAGTTGGTCTTAAGCCTTAATTCCTGCACCGTCACCACCACCGCCCAACCATGTTTGAAGGTTTGTTTTGAACACTGATCTTTATTTATGTCACTGATAGCTAGGCTGACCAGATTAAAGTACCTTTATAAAAGAGAAGCGTTAAAAATTGCTACAATTATCCAATTATGGATGCATTTTTTTCATTCCTAATAAATAAGGACTAAAAATAAAGTATTACTAATTAATAATTTACTTTCTACAATTTTTTAAAATTTAGGAAAATGCCCCCTTTGTCCCCAGAAAATGGGGACGTTTGGTCAGTAAACTGATAGCTAATATTTTATGGAATATTAATTATAATAGACCTTAAAGAATTATTTTGAAACGTACATGACAATTTCTTTACATGACTCATCTAAAAAACAGAAACCTTTTATTACGGGACAAGAAAATTTCAATTAAAATATAAATTTAAAAACAATTAAAATATGGACGTTTCGAACTCGTCCAAGTTTCTTCATCCGTGTTTAAAACTGGTTCTTTGAGTCTGTATGTAAATGTTTGCAAAATATGTTGTTTTTAATACTGATGAAGAAACTCGGACGAGTTTCGAAACGTCTGTATTTTAATTGTTTTTAAATTTATATTTTAATTGAAATTTTATTGTCTTGTAATAAAAAAGTTTTTGTTTTTAATGTATATTATTGAGACGGTATGGTGTCTGTGAATATTAGATGACTCAATTAATTGCTTTATTTAAATAAGTTTGTTCAGAAATTAAAATAAAAAAAATATTAGAACTTTACATACGGCAACTTTGCAAACATATTTTTATCAGTCTTCGTAGTAAATGAGTTTTCTTGAATTATTGAAAAAGATGCTGATATCTTATAAAAGTTAAAAATATATATGTATATCAAAGCATATATTTTTTTTTTTCCTCGTAAAACATATTCTTGGGTTTAATAAAATAAATATGCATGTTATTAAAAACAGGAATTTATACACAAGTATTCTGAAAGCAATTATCAAAAAATTTTCAAAACTTATTATAATTTCTTATTAAATTTTAATTTTTTTTTTCTTGGAATATTGTTGCCACATTAAATCGCCTTGGGAGATTAAATTGCTGGAAAAAATGTGAAATGGGATTAAAATGTCAACTATTTTTTAATAACTTTGAAAAATAATAGAATAATATTAAAATTGAGCAACTTGATAATTTGAAGTTAAACAATATTAACTTTAAACTAGAAAGATTTCTGGATAACGCATTAATAATGATTTTTTTACTCATTGTTTCTATTTAGTCTTCCATATTTGGTTTTCTGCAATTTTTTTAAATTAAGTTAGATAAACATTCTCATTATCAATAATATGAATATTAGTTAGTCTATTAAAGATTTTTTTTTTTTTTTTTCAGAATAAGCAAAAGTTTTTAATGATATATTTTTTAAACAAAGTTTTATTTCATAACATGAAAAACAAATATAGTACTAAGACATTTAAAAAAAACATTTGTAAGAGATATTTATAAGTAATTAAAAGTAAATAAGGTATTTATAAATAGCTAAAAGAAATCCTTTCTAACTCTTTCTAATACCTAATAATTTATATAATTTAAAATTTTCTTTTTTCTGATTGTGAATTAGTATTCAAACTGTTGGCATAAATAATGTTTAATAAATTATTATTTTAGAAATTTACACAGCACGATATGCTAACATCTAGATTTACTCTTTGTAAAAAGTATAAACTTTAAAATTTTGTAAAATATTATTGAAACTCAACAATTTTATACAAATTCTTCCTAATTTTGTTAATTATACTATTAATTTTTTGTAATAATAAATAATAAATCGATATTTTCTTTTCATTTGGCGTCTCCAGTTGGGTTGAACACTTGAGGAGAGACATTTCCAATTTTATGGTCTAAGAGAATGTATGAAAACTTCGAGCCAGTTCTGCGCCAGAAACCATTACGCCATTTTGAGAAATTTCACAACTCTGTTCCTATTGAAGATAGAGCTTGAAGATTTTGGCTACATCAAACTATCCTTTTTCGCTAAGTTTGGTCATGAACTTCGTTACATGATTTTTTTTCTTTTTTGCGATCTCCGTGGCGGCGCCTCTTAATAAGCTTCATTTTTTACTTTGTGAATTTTTTACTTTGTGTAATTTTATGAAATAATATCATAAGTTTAATTGTATGTCCATCCTTTTTGCTTAAATCGTACAATATGATGTTAAGGGTAAAAATAATTTTATTTAAGCATGTAAAAAATAACATTGTTGCAAGATAATAACATTATATTTCTTAAAATTTTAATAAATAACTAATCTAGAGTAAATTAAGTGAAAATTGCAAAAGAATTAAATTAACACTATGCCCTTTTATGTGTGATACAAAAAATTTTCATTTTGGGAAATTTGATTAAAAGTTTTATTTTTTAAATGAGTCACTTTGAAAAATGTTCACAGTTAAGGATTTTTGAAAACATTACTGTGAAAATCATTAACTCGGATTATATTACAGTAGATCCTCGCTCATTTGAAGTAATGTGAACCGAGGGTACCTCGAATAATCGAAAACTCGGATAACACTGTTGCAAATCGAGAGGAAAACGTACGGTAAAGTTAAAATTAATGAAAACGTAGTCAGGGAAGTAAAAGAATACATCTATTACGTATTTAAATGTTGTCAGTTAAGAATGCATTAGAATACATACATATATAAAATATAAAATACAGTACTATATAGTAAGTTTATCAAAGTAATCCACACCATTATTCAAAGGCTACGCCTTTCTAGGGCGTGCTCTTTTCGGGACTACCACTGTTAACCCTTTGCGAAGAAAGGTAATTGGGATCATTTAAATTACATTGCTACCGGAATTCACGAACAAAATTAAAATAAAAGAATTTTTAAATTTTTAAAAAAGGGGGCCTTTTTTCACACTACGTTATAAACGTAAATTTTTGCTTAAAAATTTCTAAGTAATTCCTGGAAATATTTTAGCAAAAATTTCCGCGATGAGTTTTTGCAGCTGGGGCTTAATAATTGCGTCTTCCCAGCGAGGACAGCGTGCCACAAAGGGATAACACGGAACTCGGTTAGTCGGAGCTCGGATAACCACAGCTCTACTGAATTACTTAATATTTTATTTAAAAAAAACAAAATCAGTTAAAATTAAATAATTTCCATTGCGTAAAAAAAAAAAAAAAAAAAAAAAAAAAAAAAGTACAATTTCGTAATTGCACTGAACCTTGCAAATAACTAACACTCGTTTTATTTTGCTATGTTTTAGGATCAGTATATCCAAAATATATTGAATCATATAGTAAACATTTTATAACTTCCATTTAGCTGTATAATTGTGACCTCTTCTTATAAAGTGAAAATGCTATAAGTTTTCATTTGGCTGATACATATACCATAAAATAGAAAGCAGAAATTCAAATCTAACAACTCAATTCTAATTATTCGACGATTGATTGTTGGCCTATTAATACAATAGGAACCATTAATAAAGCTAAAGTTTTCTTCATGCCTCTTAATTAACTGAAACGAAGACGATTCACAACCATTTACTGACACTCATTGTGATAAATGGGAAAACATAATAGGGAGGATAAGTTATGAAAAATGAGGCATTATATAGGAAAAGATCTATCTTCTTTACTTTCCTCTTCATTTTGATGACAGAAATAAAAAGTAAAGGGCTATAAATGAAATATGTGCATGTGGTATGTTTGAATTTCAATTTAATTTTTTACTCTTAAACTTTTTCCAAATTATTTTTTCTTCTTTCAAAAAGATAATTTTTTAAGGTTGTATTTTTACTGTCATTTCTTAAGAAGGTATTTAAAAAAATATTACACTGTTACAAATGGTTTCTTAAAAATGAGCTAAATTGTCTCAAAATAGCTCCGAAACAATATATACTTAAATTTGAAAACCCGTGTACTCATTTTTGAGTATATTGGCAAGTCAAACATGGGGATATTGGGATTATTATTGGCCAACCCCATTTTTGAGCATGTCAATATACTCAAATATGAGTACATGGGTTTTTCAAATTTAAGTATATATTGTTTCGGAGCTATTTTGAGACAATCTAGCTCATTTTTAAGAAACTATGTTTTACAGTGTAGATACCCGTAAAGAATAAAAAGAGAGAGAGAGAGAGAGAGTAACAGTGGAAAAGTTAATAATAAATGAAACAGAGAAGAAATTCTCAACAATTTTAAATAATAAGATTCTAATTCTAGATTTTAAAAATACACATTTTTTTATATTGGCTCTCAAATGCGATGTTGAACGAAAGGTATAATAACTCATTGTTTCTTCCATGATAATAAATGTATATTTAGTCGAACTGTGATCTGTCTTTCAATTGCCGTAATCCAAGCTCGAATTCCAACTCAGGCAAGAATGTTCACAGTGGTTCGAACCTTCTATAAGTAGTATGTAGTGATCTAATTAGCCCTAGTGCGTTAAAAGAAATAACAGTACAGTACGAATCCAAGCAAAATTTACGTCCACGGTAACGTGGTCGGTAAAGCACCGAACTCGTAATTGATAGATTGCCGGTTCGATACTCCAGCTGGCTGAAGACCGTCATGTACACTAATGGGTGCTGGTGTGCGTAACATCCGTCGTGGTTGCCATGTATCTGCCCAAATTATATCTCTGGGGTCACTGAAGCGGGGGAGTCATGCCCTCCATGAAGGGTCAAAATTGTGGTGGCATGTCCCCGGATTACCCTTAGGGTGAGTCCCAGACTGTGGCCAATAACTCATAGTGTAGCATCATTGCGACATAAAATTCACTCAAATTCACACAAACCAAACCTAATTTAACGGTTAAAAAAAATAATAAATAAAGGCATCTGCTCTGATTCATAGATTCTAAGTTGCAACACATTTTATAGTATTAGACACGCGTAATTCAATATAACAATTACTATTTTTAATTTAATATAGTTTTTAGGTTATTTTTAGATAATATGTTTTGAAAATTGTCGAAAAAGTAAGATTTCAAGTGATTGCAAAAAAAAATTCATTGTACTACTATAGATATACCATATTAAATGGTTTTGTTTAGTATTTCATAATTATTTAAATTAAATTCCAACATATAGATAATTAATATTAGAATTACATTTAATTAAAGAAGTTTTAATATAGCTCCACTTTTTGTTATTCAGTTAATAACAACTGTGTGTCTTTAATGGACCAAAATGGTAAATTAAAATTAGAGAGGATTTTCATAGCGTAAATTTATTCAAGTTCTATCATTAAATGTGAACGTTTGAATTTTATTAATAGAGTTTTTTGCTATCAAAAATTTTGAAATTGGATAATGGTAGTATTGGTTTAACGTAATACTAGAACTACACAGAGGGCAATTATACAAACTTAACAATCATATAATGTTCGATAGTCTAATATCTTTTCAAACACTATTTACTTCAGAGAGAAAAATAAAAAAAAACTTGCTTAATAAGTATCAACTCTTCTTCCTCCTCCCCCTCTTTGAAATAATTTCATAATGTTTCAAAACCAAAAAAGTAAGCACCTAACAAAAAGTTTCTGCTCAAAACCAAATATATCCTTCTCTCATCTCTCTAAAATTTTATTTTTGTAGAAAAAGGAAGAACAGCCTTTTGGCATCCTATTGTTTTTAACAAAATTCGTGCGTTACGAGCTATCTTTCTTTTTTAATTATTTGATCTTTCTGACTTGTTTGTGTGTGTGTGTTAATTCTGCTATTTCCCAGGTTTAAAATACCGTATAAAGGTAATAAAACTTTAATAGTGTTTTTTACTAACTGTCATTGCAATATTTAAACGAAATATACAAATAGATCATTTCTAGGTTTATTAAAAATCCCACACAAAATATCACTTTCTAACAGTCTTGTGTGTGTTCTACCTTTAGTATTTCTAAGGCAGTAAATTCGTCATTCCTGCTTGCCATCATTATCATCAAACGAATCATCACCGGAAGGTGTTAATTCATTCTCTTCAAAGAACTGGTAGGTCATCAACCAAATTAATAACTTTGCTCGAAGTTGCTCAATCTACAAATTCATGGGTCTCTTAAAAAGTAGGTTATCTCCTGTCTTCCCTCCCTGAAACATTTAAGTTCTGGTTATCATTCGTCAACTTTCTCACTCATTTCCTTTTACAGGTCAATTCTGATAATTTCCTTTTGTGAGTATTTTAAGAGAATAATGGAATTTCATCAAAAGTCATATTTAATTAGACTTTAATATCAATTAGAGATTATATTACATCATATCACACTATCAAATCTCTCAAAAAGTCTACCTCTATTTAAAGGTCACCGTTATTGAGGACCAGTTTTTTCTGCTCCCGAAATTTCAACTCATGAGTTAATAATGCAGTTGGCAGCAAATGTATCCGTGCATTACCAATAATCCCTGTTTAAAAAAAGTACACTTAAGGGGACTCTCTACATATTGTCTCTGAAAGCCGAAGCCAATGTTATTCTATGGGAAATTTTGCCCCATTATAATTCATTAACTAATACATATTTTTAAATTCCCTTTTCGTTTTCCGAAAATTCACAACTATTAAACAATATATCGCTCTTTAAAAATAGTTTTTCTTTTATTTTTAAGATTTCATATTTAAGATCAAAAATGAAAAACTTCACATTGTGAAAATTCGAATTTTACAACCTCAAAATAAAATGTTAAAAATTTAAAAAAATAACTTTTAGAAAACGATAAATTGTTTGATACTTGTGAAGTTTCTGAACGTGAAAACGTAATTCTAAATAAAAACAAACACCTAAAGGTAAACAAAGACCTCAATGAAAATAAAGACTTAAATGTAAGCAAATACCCTCGATTAAACTTACCTAAATGTAAACAAAAAATATAAGCGTAAACACAGGCCTAAATATAAACAAAAACTATAAATGTAAAAGACCTTAAATGTAAACAAAGACTATAATTGTAAACAAAGACTACAAATATAAACAAATACCATAAATGTAAGCAAACCCCTAAATGAAAATAAAGACTAAAATGTAAGCAAAGACCCTAAATTAAACAGACCAAAATGTAAACAAAGACTATAAATGTAAAATCCAAAATAAAAAAGAAGATCCTAAAAGACTACAAATGTTAACAAAGACCACAAATATAAGCAAAGACCCTAAATGTAAATAAAGATCTAAATATAAGCAAAGACTATAAGTAAATGTAAAAAAAAAACCTAAATATAAACAAAGACTTCAATGTATACGAAGACCTAAATGTAAACAAAGATTACAAATGGAAATAAAGACCTAAATGGAAACGAAGACCCTTAATGGAAACAAAGACTATAAATTTAAATAAAGATAAAAATGTAAACGAAGAGCCTAAATAGAAACAAAGACCTTAAATGTAAACAAAGACTACAAATGTAAATAAAGAACCTAAATGGAAACAAAGATCTTAAATGTATACAAAGACTACAAATGTAAATAAAGACCCTAAATGTAAACAAAGACATAAATGTAAATAAAAACCTAAATGTAAATGAAGAACCTAAATGTAACCAAAGACTACAAATGTAAACAAAGGCTTAAATTTAACTAAAGACCCAAATGTGAACAGACATAAATTAAAATAAATAGTACAATACAAGCAAAAACCCTAAATTAAACAGACCTAAATGTAAACAAGGATATGAATGTAAACAACGACTAAAAATATAAGGAAAGACCCTAGATGTAAACAAAAACTATAAATGTAGACAGATCCTAAAAGTAAACGGACCCTAAATGCAAACAATCACTGGATATGTAAACAGAGACCTAAATGTAAATAAAAGAGTAAATTTAAATAAAGACCTAAATGTAAATGAAGATCCTAAATGTAAAAAAAGACTATAAAATGTAAGTAAACATCCTAAATGTAAATAAACAACTTAATGTAAACAAATAGCCTAAATGTGAACAAACACATAAATGTAAAGAAAGCCCTAAATATAAAAAGACTATAAATGTAAACAAAGACACTAAATGTAAACAAAGAGCTAAATTTAAACAAAGACTATAATTGTAAACAAAGACCTGAATGTAAATAAAGACCTAAATGTAAATGAAGACCCTAAATGTAAACAAAGTCTACATATGTAAACACACTAGAAATATGACCAAAGACCCTAGATGTAAATAAAGACCTAAATGTAAACAAAGATCTAAATGTAAACAACGGTTGTAAATGTAAACAAACACATAAATGTGTTTACATTTATGTGTACATTTATGTGTATTTGTTTAAATACGTAAATGAAAATAAAGACTTAAATGTAAGTAAAGACCCTCAATTAAACTGACCTGAATGTTAACAAACAATATAAATGTAAACACAGGCCTAATATAAACAAAAACTATAAATGTTAAAGACCCTAAATGCAAACAAAGACATAAAAGTAAAAATAGCCTATAAATGTAACAAAGACTACAAATATAAACAAAAACCCTAAATATAAGCAAAAACCACAAATATAAGCAAATACCCTAAAGGTAAACAAGAGCATAAATGTAAACAAGCACTGTAAAGAAAGATCTAAAGGCAAACAAAGACTATAAATGTAAATAAATACCTAAATGTAAACAAAGATTTTAAATGTAAAGAGAAACCTAAATGTAAACAAAGCCTATAAATGTATACGAAGACCTAATTGTAAACAAAGATTTCAAATGTAAATAAAGACCTAAATGAAAACGAAGAAACTAAATGGAAAAGAAGATCCTAAATGGAAGCAAAGATTATAAATTTAAATAAAGACCAAAATGTAAACGAAGCCCTAAATGTAAACAAGGATCTTCAATATAAACAAAGACAAAAAATGTAAATAAAGTCACTAAATGTAAAATAGGTCTAAATGTAAATGATCACCAAAATGTAAACAAAGTCTATAGATATAAACAAACAACTAAATAAAAACAAAGACCCTAAAAGTAAACAAAGACCAAAAGTAAATATGGTCTATAAATGAAAACAAACACCCTAAATGTAAATAAAAGCCAAAATTGTTTACATTTAATGTTATTACCTAATGTTATTACATTTAAATGTTGTTACCTTAATTGTTTACACTCTAAGTGTAAACAAAGACTGTAAATGTAAACAGAAATAACTCTAACTGTAAGTAACTGTAACTGTAACTGTGACTGTAAGACTTAAATTTAAACAGAATAAAAATATAAACATAGACGTCAATGTAAACAAGTGCTATAAATGTAAACAAAGGCCTAAATTTAACTAAACACCTATATGTAAAGAGACATAAATGAAAACAAATACTAAAATGTAAGCAAAGACCTTAAATTAAACCGACCTATATGTAAACAAGGGTATGAATGTACACAAAAACTAAAAATATAAACAAAGACATTAATTTAAACAAAAAAACCTAAATTTAGACAGATTATTAATGTAAACAAAGACTCTAAATGTAAACAAAGAGCTAAGTATAACGAAAACAATAAATGTAAACCGACCTTAAATGTAAATGAAAGTGCTAAATGTAAAAAAAAGACTAAAAATGTAAATAAACAACTTAAATGTAAACAAAGAACTTAATGTAAACGAATACCCAAAATGTAAACAAACACCTAAATGTAAAGATAGACCAAAATGTAAGCAGACTATAAATGTAAAAAAAGACTCTCAATCTAAACAAAGACCTAAATGTAAACAAAGAGGTAAATGTAAACAAAGACTATAAATGTAAACAAAGAGCTAAATGTAAACAAAGACTATATATGTAAACAAAGCCCTAAATGTAAACATACTATAAATGTAAACGAGCAAAAATGTAAACAAAGACCTGAAAGTAAATAAAGACCTAAATGTAAATGAAGACCCTAAATGTAAACAAAGTCTCCAAATGTAAACACACTAGAAATAAACCAAAGTACCTGGATGTAAATAAATACCTAAATGTAAACAAAGACCTAAATATAAACTAAGATTGTAAATGTAAACAAAGACACTAAATGTAAAGAAACAACTAAATGTAAACAAACAACTAAAAGAAAATAGACTTCAAGCAAGCAGAGTAATAGTAAGTAAGGACCCTCAATTAAACAGACCTAAATGTAAACAAAGACTACAAATGTAAACAAACACCTGAATGTAAACAAAGATCTGAATATAAACAAAGACTCTAAATATAAACAAACACTACAAATATAAACCCTAAAAGTAAACAAAGACCTAAATGAAGATAAAGACTAAAATGTAAGCAAAGACCCAAAATTAATTATATGTAAATGTAAACAAAGACTATAAATGTAAAGAGCAAAATGAAAAGGAAGAACCTAATTGCAAAAAAAACTACAAATGTAAACAAAGATCACAAATGTAAGCAAAGATCCTAGATGTAAACAAAGACCTAAATGAAAACAAAAACTCTAAATATAAACTGACTGTAAATGTAAAAAAGATCTAAATACAAAGAGACCCTAAATGTAAATAGACTATAAATGTAAACAAAGATCTAAAAGTAAACAAAGATTATAAATTTAAATAAAAACCTAAATGTAAACAAAGACTATAAATGTAAAGAAAAACCTAAATGCAAACAAAGTCTATAAAAGTAAACAGAGACCTAAATGTAAACAAAGGCCTAAATTTAAACAAAGAGTATAAATGTAAGCAAAGATCAAAATGTAAACAAAGACTATAAATAAAACCATAGCCTCCTTAACTAGATGCCTGTCGCGTAGCTCGGAAACTAGGCAACAGTCGAAGCGGTAGAGAGCGCCACCTGGTACAGATTGCGCTCTTTTTTTATTCAACCCTCACCAAAAATGTTTAAAAGTGGGATATGATATACATAAAAGGCGAATAGAATCGAAGAAACGTCTATTGTATATATTATGTATCACTTCTTTAAGTTATCCGTGAGAGTTGAATAAACAAGTCCCATAATCTGTACTAGGTGCCGCTGTCTACCGCTTCAACTGTTGCCTAGTTCCGAGCTACGCGACAGGCATCTAGTTAAGGAGGCTATGAATAAAACAAACACCTAAATGTAAACAATGCCACAACTGTAAGCAAAGAGTAAAAATGTAACCAAACACCTAAATCTAAACAAACACTATAAATGTAAAAGACCATAAAATTTGAGGTCTGCACAGGCCGGGTTCGGGCCGAATTTTTCAATCTGTTCTCGGGTCGGGCCGGGCCTGAATAAAAATTTTTCCTGGCCGTGACGGCCCGAATCTTTTTTTGGTTTCATTGTTAATCAACGAAAAAGGAAAATGATGAAATATTTCTTCAGTCATTTTTTTCACATAATTTTACAGGCTGGTATATCACATAAAATTTTATTTTGTTAAAAAATGTCTGTAACTTCAATTTAATTACTTATCAGTCTGTCTGTTCGCGATCTGATTTTCCGCAATTATTTTTAGCATGTCTCGAAATTAATATATTTTATTTCAAGTAATATTAAATCAGTTCCTATTCAAAATAGTATTCATGTCACTCTAGTTTGTTCACATGTTTAAACAAAAGAAATTAGATGCATTACTGTGTATAAGGCTTTGTGCCCTATGGTCTGTAGAAGTTAGGTGATACGATAGCTATAAAAATCCTGCCGCTGTAACTTTTTCTCTAAACTCCTTTTTCTTTTCTCCAGTGCACTGAATGAAATGTAAACAAAGACCCTCAATTAAACGGACCTAAATGTAAACAAAGAATATAAATGTAAACGAAGGCCTAAATATAAACAGAAATTATAAATGTAAAAGACTCGAAATGTAAACAAAGTCCTAAATATAAACAAAGACCACAAATGTAAACAAAGACATGAATGTAAACAAAGACCTGAACATAAATAGAGACTGTAAATGTAAACAAAGACGACAAATATGAACAAAGACCCTAAATGTAAACAAAGACCCTAAATGTAAACGAAGACCCTAAATGTAAACAAAGACCTAAATAAAAATAAAGACTAAAATGTGGGCAAAGACCCTAAATTAAACAGAGCTAAATATAAACAGAGTATAAGTGTAATTAAAGACCAAAATGATAAGGAAGGTCATAAATGCAAACAGACACTACAAATGTAAACAAAAACCACAAATATAAAAAAAGACCCTAGATGTAATCAAGGTATACAATGTACTAAATGTAAACAAAAATACTAAATATAAACTGACTGTAAATGTAAACAAAGACCTAAATGTAAACAAAGACTATAAATGTAAACAAAGACTATAAATGTAAATAAATTCCTAAATGTAAACGAAGATCCTAAAGGCAAACAAAGGCCTAAATGTAAACAAAGACTATAAATGTAAACAAAGATCTAAACGTAAACAAAGACTATAAATGTAAATAAAAACCTAAATGTAAACAAAGAGTATAAATTTAAAGAAAAACCTAAATAAAATCCAAGTCTGTAAATGTATACAAAGACCTAAATATAAACAAAGGCCTAAAAAGTCATAACTGTAAACAAAGACCTAAAGGTAAACAAACACTATAACAGCAAAAGACTCTAAATATAAACAGACCTAAGTGTAAACAAAGACCCTAAGTGTGAAGAAAATCCTAAATGTAAACAAAGTCTATAAATGTATACAAAGACATAAATGTAAACAAAGACATAAATGTAAACAAAGACTAAAAATGTAAACAAAGTCCTAAATTTAAACAAACACTATAACAGCAAAAGACCCTAAATATAAACAGACTTAAATGTGAACAAAGACCCTAAATATAAAGAAAAACCTAAATGTAAACAAAGTCTACAAATGTATACAAAGACTTAAATGTAAACAAAAACCATGTATAAACAAAGGCATAAATGTAAACAGTCATAACTGTAAACAAAGATTAAAAATGTAAACAAAGACCTAAATATAAGCAAAGTCTATAAATGTATACAAAGACTTACATGTAAGCAAAGACTATAAATATAAACAAAGACATAAATGTAAACAGTCATAACTGTAAACAAAGATTAAAAATGTAAACAAAGACCTAAGTGTAAAAAACACTACAGCAGTAAAAGACCCTAAATATAAACAGACCTAAATGTTAACAAAGACCCTAAATGCAAAGAAATACCTAAATGTAAATGCTGAAATGGTGTAATATGCTGAAATGGTGTCAGAGGCAATTTTCATGCCGAGCAGTGTGATCGAAGGTACAGTATAATTTTTAAGAGATTGGTAAAAAAGGTTTTACACTTATAATTTTTTTTACTTATATTTCGTCTTATTTTTAAGAAATTTACAGATGAGCGCTTTTATAAATTTTATTCAAAATTTTAGAAAGAAAATATATATAGTACTGAAGTCACTAGGCCCAGCCCTATTCCAAAATAAATGGCCAACCATCCAACTACAAAGTTAAAAGGAGAGGACCAGCAAAGCGTATCACGATATATTCTGTACTGAATTTGTCGCTGACGAATTTTTCTATAAAAAAAGTGTATTTTATCAAAACAGTGTAAAACACTTTTCTTTATAATTTTTCCCGAGTTTTAAAATAAGATTTGTAATACGTTTTCTATGATTAAAAACTCGCCATGTTTTAATGACCCTGATTTTTCTTGAAATACCAAAAATTGTTTTTTTGAGACTCTCTCATTGATTTACAAGACCACGCAACGTATATCCATGAAAGTTGGTAAATACAGGTCAGGTTTTTAGTGTCACTGATGTAAATCTACCAGAAAAATTGGGAAGAAATTAAAAATTGCAAACTTTACAAAAAATATTTCATTTAAAAAATTCCGAAATCAGAAACTGACTTGAAAAGCGGCATTTGTATGTCGAATAAAATAGAAGTGTATATTCCGAGCATGCATTCTGTTTTGTACAGGTATTTACAGTTTTAAACGTTACGGTTACAGTTAAAAACCTCATAGTAGTTTTGATTTTTTTAAATTTATTCTTTCCTTTCAATCGTCTGGATATCGTAGAAACGCCATTGCACTATTTTTACTTCCATTGCCCGACTACCGTACGTTATGAAAGTATTATATTCGGTCCAAAAATTCGATATCAAGTTTTCACCTGATTGACATGTTTTAAGGTGTCCTAAGTCCAAAAAAAGTAATTTTTGGCAATTGGTCAGTGCGTTTGTTTATGTATGTTTGTGCTTCATTATAAGTCTAATGAAGTCTGAAATAATGTCTGAAATTACATAAGATTGTTGTTTACACAATTTATTTTAATCAGCCATTTACTGTGTTATGTATATATATGTATTTTACTTATTTATTTATTTTATTTATTTATTTTTCTTTAGTATTATTATTGCCGAAACGACAGTGGAGGCCTACTGTTGAGACTCAAGATTTTGGGTTCCGTCTGTCTGTGTGCTTGTCTGTCGCGCGATAGCGGCCGCAAAGATCACGCTATTGACATGAAATTTGGTACACATGTTCATGATACCCACGAAATCAGCTGTATAGATTTGGGTGTGCATTCCATTTGTAATTCCTGTACAGGGACATGCCAAAGTTTTTCTGTACCGCGATATCGGCCGCAAAAATCACACTATTCACTTGCAATTTGATACACATGTTAATGAGCTCAACAGAAATAGCTGTATAGTGTTAAGTGTGTATTTCATTTGTCGTTCGTGTACAGGGACACGCCAAGGTGTTTCTTATTAATACGGAAAATGGGAAGAATTTGTATGTACCGCAATAGCGGCCGCAAAAATCCTTCGATTGGCTTGCAAACTGGCACACGCGTTCAAGCTTTTGCATTGAAATAGCTGTATATATATATATTTTATGGTTATATTGTTTATAAACTGTGTACAGGGACACGCCAAAATTCTTAACATTACGGCGTATGGGGTGAATTTCGTTTAAACGCATTTTAACATCATTACTTTGCAATCAACAAAATGAAATTAGAGTGCGTGAGTAAGATGCTTAAACTTATGTTGTTTAAAGAAAATATGTGCTTTTAGGCTTTCTAAATAATGTACAGGACCTTACAATAGCGTTCTGACAACGTCACGTAATCATCCAAACTATGTTAAATTTGGAACAATTATTAATAATAAACGCAGAATAAGCTGAATAGTTTTTACTGGTGTATAAAATGTTTTTGGTTCGTTTACAGGGACACAGAAAAGAATTTCGAGACATTAGATCTTATGGATAATTTTTTATTTAAGCAGATGTTAATGTATTTATGCTCCTTTGAAAAGAATGGTAATAACATACATTGTAAAGATGCTTCAAAGCATGTTTACTCTTAAAAAAGATATGTAAAGATTAAATAATTTATTTATGTGACCACACAAAAGAATTCCGATGACGAACTGTAATCATCCAAATGATGTCAAATTAGTCTGAAAAATTAATAAGTTATACTTGATTAGGTGTATTCTTATTACTGCCGTATATAATGATTGTGACTACTTTTCCAGGATACATGAAATAATTTCAAACTATTACGGTCTGTAGTCGGTACTTCTTAAAAGTGTATTTTAACATAGTTACACCCCCATTAAGTATAATGGAATTATAAAAGCATGTTTTTCAGTGGAAAAGTGAAGTCAGTGAATTGATAATTAGTTTCCAGTGTTACACAAAATAATTCCGATATGCTATGCAATTTTTTTGCATGAAAATCGGTACAAATATTTATAAATTTCAGGGAAATAATGCAGGACTGAACAATTACTAAGAATACATACATATATATATATATATATATATATATATGATATACAGATAGGTATAAAAAGAGAGATACAGCGGAGGAATTGAGGGGGGCTGCCACCCCCCTCAAGAACTCAACAGTTGATGTAGTAAGTCAATCGAATGAATATATACATTATATAATAAGGAATAAATAAAAATTACCTGTTGAATAATGTGTGATGCAAATAGGACGTTGAGACTCCTGATCTGTTGATCCACTAATTACTTTGTGTGTGTATGTGATAAACATATTTTTAGCTCTGCGTTGGTAACAAATGCAGAAAATATATACATAATATCTACAATAATGAAAATACCATAACTATTTAATAGAATGAAGTTCAAAAATGCCGCATTAGAATTTCTAGTTTTATTTATTTTTAAATACAAAACATAATATTTAATCAAAAATCACTTAATTTGTTATATATAAAGTTGAAAACTGAATTAAAATATTTTTTTTATAAAAAACATTAATTGAATTTTCCTTAATGTAAATATGTAATATTAAAATGGCCAGTAAAAATCATACTTCTACTTTTCTTTCTTTCTTTTTTTATCTTTTTTTTTTTTTTTTTTTTTTGAGATATTCATCCTGATGAAACCGTACCTCCAAGGAATAAGTGACTGCATTCATATATGATATGTGCTGCACCAACTGTAAAAAGAAAGAAAAAAATAGATTATATTTATACGTTTGGCATCATTAGCATAGAAAATATAAGAGAATGTCAAAATTAGATTATAGTATTTGCATTCCGTTAAAAAAGAAAAAGAAAAAAAATTCTTTTTCATATTTAATAAAGGAAACTAGATTTTGTTAGTATTATAAGGAACTTAACAATTTTTGCAATATTTAATTATATTCTGAATTTATAATTTATGTAAAATTATAAACTGTATGAAATGTTCGAAAAGAAATTGACTTTCAAATAGCATGATGTAAAGTCAAGAATTTCAACCGTTGTTATATTTATCCTTACTAAATAATATCATTTCATTACACACAGATATACGATAACTTGTACAAGTAAATAAATTGTGTCATTTAATATTATGAGAAATTTCTTGCACAATTTTTGTTCTAAATTTGTTACCATTTTAGCTATAACACTAACGGGATATTTATCTTACTAACGTCGAGAATAAGTACATAGTTTATTATTATTATTACTATTATTATTATTTTATTTACATCTATATTCAGTAGAAGAAAATATTGATTTCGTAAAAATTTTCTATTTTGAGTTTTCGATGGATGCGCACGTTTTAAGATATTTAGAATACGATTTGACCATTTTTAGAAAATGTCTCTGTGTGTGTGTGTGTGTGTGTGCGTGTGTCAAAAATTTTATAGCAACTATATCTCAGGAACTACTGCACAGAATTTCATATTAATTGATAGTAAATGCACCTTGGCATATATTAGTGCCTGTTAACTTTGGGATAAAATCGCCCAAGAAGTGGCGTTGCCACCCCGCTTTTTCTAAATTTTAACATGGCGGTATTGGACAAAATTTCCTATAAATGTGCACAATGAGAATTATTATTTAATAATCATTATAAATTTAAAAAAGAATTATTTATAATAGTAATTGTCAACTAGGTAAAAGGTTTTGGACACGTAGGAGCAACGCTTCCCCCCTTACCTTCCCGAGAAGGCAAATTTTCAAAATGGGTACCTTTCAAAAGAATTCCAACACCTTTATAAAGAATGGTTGAACCATTGATATATGATAATTTAAAACGATGCAATGGATTTTGTTTTCCTATTTACCGAAAGAAAAAAGAAAAAGTGATTTTTTAAAGATATTGTTACATAAATGGACTTTCTTTGGATATTTAGTGTTTTTGTATGCGAAAAAAATCGTCTGTATTCATCATAGAAAATAATTTTAATTTATACTAATTTTATAAATTATTTGCACTTAGTGAATTCGTATAGGAAAATATAGAAGAAAGTTTTGTGATGGCCACAACATGCTAGTTTTTATTTAATTAGAAAAAACAACAACTTTACTTTATTTTTGTAAACTCCTGTCACAATACAGACACAAATTCCGATACATTGCACACTCTAAACTCTAGCGATAAAGAACTAGAAAGAGTTTTTTAATTTCAGAAAGCTTCACAAAGTTCGGGATAAGATTGGTGGTGTTTAGATTTAAGGTAATATTGCTTGAAACTGGAATATTAATATAGAAATAATTATGATAAAAAAAAATTTATAAACCATGTTTTTAAATTTTCTGCTGAATCATATCAACGCTACTGAAGGCAGCCGGGACCCCAGCAATTGGATAAAAGTATTAAAAAATTCCTTTCTATCGTCTTTTGAGCTATTATAAAAGTTTCAAATGGCTATCTAGCCGGGAAGTTAGTTAAAAGTTGATTGCAAGCTTTGTACTGGAAACGAGGCCGAAGGCAGCAGGGACCCAAAGCAATTCGATAAAAATATTTTTAAAAAGCATTTTCACCGTATTCGGAACTATTCCGAAAGTTTGAAATGTCTAGCTACTCGGGAAGTTAGTTAAATAAATTTTCTGTTGAATCATATGAACGCTGCCGAATACAGTAGGATCCTGAAACAGTTGACTAAAAGTATTTAAAAAAATGTATTGCCACCGTGTTCTGAGCTATTCTGAAAGTTTCAATTATCTAGCTAGTCGGGAAGTTAGTGAAAAATCGATTGCAAGCTTTGTACTGGTAACGCTGCCGAAGGCAGCAGGAACCCGAAACAAATGGCTAAAAGTATTTAAAAAATGCATTTTCACCGTGTTCTGAACTATTGTGAAAGTTTCAAATGTCTAGATAGTCAGGAAATTAAATAAATAAAATTTCTGTTGAATCATATAAACGCTGCCGAAGGCAGTAGGGACCTGAAACAGTTGACTAAAAGTATTAAAATAATGTATTGTCACCGTGTTTTGAGCTAGCCTGAGAGTTTCAAATATCTAGCTAGTCGGGAAGTTAGTGAAAAATCGATTGCAAGCTTTATGCTGATAACGCTGCCTAAGGCAGAAGGAACCCGAAACAGTTGGCTAAAGGTATTTAAAAAAATGCATTTTCACCGTGTTTTGAACTATTCTGAAAGTTTTAAATGTCTAGCTAGTCGAGAAGTTAGTTAAATAAATTTTCTGTCGAATAATATAAGCAGTGCCGAAGGCAGTGGGACCTGAAATAATTGACTAAGATTATTAGAAAAATGTATTGTCACCGTGTTCTGAGCTGTCCTGAAAGTTTCAAATGTCCAGATAGTGGGAAAGTTAGTGAAAAATCGATTGCAAGCTTTATACTGATAACGCTGCCGAAGGCAGCAGGAACCCGAAACAGTTGGCTAAAGGTATTAAAAAAATGCATTTTCACCGTTTTCTGAACTATTCTGAAAATCTCAAATGTCTAGCTAGTCGGGAAGTTAGTTAAATAAATGTTCTGTCGAATTATATAAGTGCTGCCGAAGGCAGCGGGACCTGAAATAGTTGACTAAAATTGTTAGAAAAATGTATTGTCACCGTGTTGTGAGCTGTCCTGAAAGTTTCAAATGTCTAGCTAGTCGGAAAATTAGTGAAAAATCGATTGCAAGCTTTGTACTTATAACGCTGCCAAAGGCAGCAGGAACCCGAAACAGTTGGCTAAAGGTATTAAGAAGATGCATTTTCACCGTGTTCTGAACTATTCTGAAAGTTTCAAATGTCTAGCTAGTCGGGAAATTAAATAAATAAAATGTCTAGCTAGTCGGGAAGATAGTTAAATAAATGTTCTGTCGAATTATATAAGTGCTGCCGAAGGCAGTAGGGACCTGAAGCAGTTGACTAAAAGTATTAAAAAAATGTATTGTCACCGTGTTTTGAGCTAGCCTGAAAGTTTCAAATGTCTAGCTAGTCTGAAAGTTAGTGAAAAATCGATTGCAAGCTTTGTACTTATAACGCTGCCAAAGGCAGCAGGAACCCGAAACAGTTGGCTAAAGGTATTAAGAAAATGCATTTTTACCGTGTTCTGAACTATTCTGAAAGTTTCAAATGTCTAGCTAGTCGGGAAGTTAGTTAAATAAATTTTCTGTCCAATCATATAAGCGCTGCCGAAGGCAGCGGGACTTGAAATAGTTGACTAAAATTATTACAAAAATGTACAGTCACCGTGTTGTGAGCTGTCCTGAAAATTTCAAAAATCTAGCTAGTCGGGAAGTTAGTTAAAAATCGATTGCAAGATTTGTCCCTGACAAACACACAAACAAACAAACAAACAAACAAGAATCGAAGTTAATAAAAAAAACATGGTAAAATCATAACTTATCAGACAATGCCTAAAATAGTAAATGAGCTATAAAGTAAAAGACCAAATTTTCGACTTGTACACTTATTTTTACTTTCATAAAAATATAACAGTCTCACAATACTTTAACTCTTATGAGCTAAAGTACTTACTCATATGACGAAACCTAATAACTATAATATGCTGGGTTATACATGAAAGAGTCATCATGGGTTATACATGAAGGACATCACCATGAAGGAGTTATCCGAATGGGACAGAAATTGGTAGATATGACGTTCATGTGGAGAAAAACTATTGATTACAGTTTCAGAAAATTTGAATGATTTAATCAAGAGAAAGGGCCTCATAAATTAAACAGTCAATAACGCGTTGGTCCACTTATGGCCCTTATGTACGCAATTATTCAGCTTGGTATTAATTGATAGATTTGGCAGATATGCTTCTGGGAATTGCGAGTCAAATTCTGTCCAATTGGTGCGTTAGATAGGCAAAATCCCGAGCTGGTTGAAGGACCCTTTTTATGATGCTCCAAACCAATTGTCCTCAGTGGAAGATAGATCTGGGGACTGAGCTCAACCCCATGTCACTGAGCCGCCTATTAAGGGTCTTTGAAGCCACTGAAGTACCAGCTGCACGTAGGATCTACGATAATGATGAATTGGAGATTTGAGTACCACTTCGCAATTGACCGGTTCTCACTTTCTGTCCTCTCTTTACACCGACCGCTTCCTCTCTGACGCTGTGTTCGGCCATGGTTTACCCATTCCTGTCAATGTCATCCAATAGTTGTACCGTTCCTATCCAATTGTCAAAAAATTCGCAGATTATACTAACCGGCTTCATTTTGCCCAACTACACACCACACTCAAACGCTGACATCTACGCATATTGTTTGTGAACTTGTATGCGAGGCATAGTTACTGTCTTTCTGAGTAGACGGAATAAAATTCTCAAAGAATTATGACCAGAAATCAAAATTTCTTATTTTTAATATTCGGCGAATTGCACAATTAAGATGCGCTGCAGCGTCGCATGCTCATTCGATGGCAACCAAACTTTAAAATTTTGCATTTTCCATCGAGACATGTATGTATGTCAATTTGTGTCCAGTTTCCATTACTCCTTCTTGGTGCGTCGTTTTTTTTTTTTTTTTTTTTTTTTTTGTTATACAGTGAATTTGCAGAGTATTGTTCAAAATCAAGTTGATAACACAGATGAAAATTACCGAAAAAAGTAAAAGTAGCAATACGGTATATCTCAAAAACAAATAATTTTAAGAGAAAAGAAAAACATACTAAAATCATAATAACACTGTGCTGCAAAAAACCTTTTTTTTTTTTTTCTTTCTTTTCGAGCCTTGGTGCCATTTTTTCTGATTGTTATGTAAAATGACCTACTGAATCTGAATATGACCCCCATTTTGCGCAATCACCCACCGTTTTGGCGGACGCAATCCCTTCCCCCAAATTTTATCATTATTCGGTAATTTTATGTCCATGAGTTTGATTTGAAAAGTGAAAAGGGATTATCTGATCACTTAAAAACAGAAAAAAAATTAAGAATAGTAATAATAGATTAATAAAATAAATAAACGTAATTTCTAATTTCAGTGGTTAATCCCCCCCCCCTAAATTTCCCCCCTTGCTACAAATGTCCATATTTTATAATTTTTCTCCTCTGTATGGCCCTCAGAAGACAATTTAACAGTTAAAATAATCCTCTCCCCTCCTCCAAATCAAATTCATAACCATAAAATTACCAAACAGTGATAGAAATAGGGGGGCGTCCTCAAAAAACGGTGGGCGATGGGGCAAAATGTGCGTCATATTCGGAATAAGGAGGTCATTTTACATAAGAATTTGTGTAAATGGTATTAGGGCCGATTTTCGTGCAGAGCAGTGTAGTTTACACAGACTTTCCATAAAAAATATTTTCTTGTACTATGAATTCAAATTATCAATTTATTTGTGACAATGTTTTGTGAAATTAATAAAAAAATCTATTAATTATCTTGCTCGATATTAAATTATGAAAAACTGATACTGCAGATTTGGATTGCACTCTCTAATACAAATTAGAATTATGATTTAAAATACGTGTGCATTTGAATTTGTTCAGTAAATTGCTTTTCATTCCTTTAAAATATAGCCTGCATTAATAGGAATCATATAGTATACAAGTCATGTTCGACCAATAAGGGTTATTACTTCATAAAGCTTCAGAAGAAACTATATTGCCATCAGTATAAACATTGCCATCAGGAGTAAAGAATCCTAATTTGAAAACATGATAAAAGCTTATTATATCAGTAAATGACAGCATTGCATTTAGAAGATATTTTACCAAATGATATACTTATTGAAGCCCTAAAAAGTGTGTGGAATAAGATTCGATGTCTTTTCTTTATTCGTTCAAAATATCGGACATATAAAGTGACAAGAGAGAAAAATCGTGCAAATCGCTTTGATTATAAAACGCTTTCTAACTGTACTACCGTTGTAGAGTTACTTATAAAGTATAAAACAGTTTTCTGTAGCTCTGTATATTTTCTAAATGTTATACAATATTCTTTATAAGTACTATAATTAATTTATATAGAATTATTTTGTGTATCTTTGTGTCGAAACCAGTTTTTATACAACTTTCATCAGACAACAGCTGAAAAAGCCAAATGACGTATAGAAATTTTAAATAATTTTAAATTGGTTTACAGATAACTGTCCGGACACTGTCGCTAACAGATAAGGATAGATAAACCGACGTTATAAGCACCAATTAATTTTGTTAGAAAGTGTTAAGTTCCCATAATAGAACTGAAAATACACCTTTGAGCAATTTCTTCTTGTATTCCTTAATGTATTTGAATATTTTTGAACGTTAATGTAAACCAATCATTAACGGTCATCATACAATATTCTTGAGAAGACATACTTTAGTGCATAAAATTATTAAAAATGCTTCCAAAAAAATGCATCTCATAGACTGTAATGCATCGGCAGATTTTTGAGAATCTTTACACAAAATTGAATAGTATTATTTATATATTTAAATTTCATTAGAGAATATACCATGGTGAGTCTTAATATAATATATTAATGTTTTAGAGTATTTTAAGAATACTAACGGAATTTATAATACAGACAAGCAGATAGATAAATCGATGTCTTAAAATTTTTTGAACTTTTCGAAAAAGTATTAATAAAGAATTTCCAGTAAATATATTGTACCACATAACCGAATATTTGAGCCTTATATCATAAAAAAAACATTTGAAATGTTTTCAAACGAACTTGTTGACGAATATGTCGCAAATAGAAATGCAAATATATTTATTTACGTTATCAGTGTTTATACTCGTAATTTATGTATAAACTTTGAAATGGTATATTTTTATCCATCGATTAACTTTGGTCGATGAATTGGAAAAGGTTTTCAGTTTTTTGTGTTGCCATATCACAGAAAAAATTTATGATACAATTCTGAAATTCTGTACATACTTTTATTACTGTATAAGCTCAATTTCACTAATTTTCATATGGGAATTGCATAAACATTTCAATTTTCTAATTCTTGAAGTTAAATCCTTTGAAATTTTTAATTGATTTTGCACAATTTTGAACCTTTTGTTACGCAATATTGCAACTTATGAAATATATTTAAGATTTAATGTATGAGGAGCAAACACTCAAATAGTGTTTTCTCCTTCGGATACAATTTTTCAGACAACACAAAAACTAATAAATTAAAAAATAACTAAACTTATTACTTGTTTAGATGTATTACTAGATACTAGGAAAATATATAGACATATTCAGAAAGATATGTAGATATACTATTTTTATGTTAAGTTTAAAGAAAAATCCTTAACTCAATTTTTTTTTATTTTTGGAGAAAACATGGTTTGAATATTTGATCCTCATATAAAGAATTAAAGCTGAGGTCAAAGATTTTAAAATACATTATATACAGTAGAATATACATTTACAAACTAAAATATACTATAGGGGAGACTTCTAATACATTACGAATAAAAAAATAAATTGTGTGCACTCACAAAGCGGACCACTGTGCACCATCATCGGGGCACAGTGGTCCACAACCCAGGATATAGTGGACCAACCTCTGTTGTTCATGTTCAACTAATATAAGTTACTCATTTTGTTTTCCTAAAATTAGTTTCTTATGCAATTCTAGTCTAAATAACATAATTCGAATATTTTCCTGAAATAAAATTACCGAACTTTAAAGTAAATCAAAATAAATAAGAAATCAAATTAGAGGAAGAATCCTAAATCAGATTTCCTTTGTCTTTTACGTGCCATCACTAAAAACAATAAGATATATTTTTAATTTGTTTATTAATGTTATATAGTTATAAAAATTATGAAATATATAATTAAATCTTATATTACTATTTAAACATTTTTATTAGATTTTTTGAGATATTAATACTTTACATTATATTTGTGAGATAAGTTTAACTAAAATTATTCTATTTTTATCTTTTATATGTTGTTTCTAAAAACAACAACAATAACCAACTATTTATTATATCACATAATCATTTTATTTATTTATTTTTTAATATTAAACAATTCAAATAGTTATTAAATTTAGATATTCATAATTATTATACTACCATTAAATATTTTCCCTTTTCAGAAATTTATTTTACTATAACATTAAGATTACTTTTTTTTATTAATTATTTTGAGTCATATTATATCTGTATATGTAAATTTAACTAAAATAAATAAGGTATTACATATAATTTGGACTTTTAGACGCATTGGAAGGCGGTCCACTGTGCCCCATGTATAGGTATTCCACTGCGCCCCATGTCCAGACAAAACAAATAAAAATATTAAAATTATATGTAGACTATAAATATGCTAATAATTTTTATAAATTTTAAAACAACAATATCTTACCTTTTCTTAACAACTATCCAATACTTATAGTCAATTGTTCAGTCCTGATAAAATTAAAAAAACTTCAAACATGAAAAATTACTTTGAGCACCTCAAAACATAAAAGTTGTATAAAATGGATACTTTAGCATTTACCATGTGGTTTTTTTGGATGTATACAAGTAGTACCATGCTACCATCTATGAGTCTCAATATAAACTAAAATAGTTAAATATTAAGAGATTTAAATAGGGGTGGTCCACTGTGCCCCAGTCTCCCCTATACATTTTATAAATTATACATATAAATTGTTGTTGTACTAGAAAGATATAGCACACACATTGTTAAAAATGAAGTTTTCAAAAATGAGTTAAAATAAACATATTTATTGCTAAATGAGTAATTTTGCTTTCGAAAAGGAAAACATGCTTGTTTCATTTATGAAATATCGCATGTTTTCAAAGTAATATATGTTCACTTCATAATTTATTATAAATATGCAGAACAAAAAGAAGTTCTTTAATAGAATTTTTACAAATTTAAACAGAATGAGTTCAAACACCAAATTTATTCTCTCAGATTTCCAGAACTATATTTCAGTTTTATACTGGTTTCCGGAAGATATCATTGAGAATCCTTTGAGAATCATTGAAAATCATATTATACCTTAATTAAGGCCTAAGAGGAGACATTATCCTAAATTTTATGGTTCTACAAGAAACCACTACAATTTTCCCCGTGCGAAGAACGGGTAGAAATGCTAGACATCCCTTGCACACCCTTAAGAGTTAAATTTCGTAAGATTCTAATCTTTTACTTTAATTGAGGCTTAAGAAGAAACATTTTGCTAAAATTGGAGCTTTTATTGGAATCCACTGCGATTTTCTAAGTGCAAAGAACGGGTAGAATTGTTAGCCCCGTTTCCTCACCTAAATTTTAGAAAATTCTTATATTTTACCTTAATTAGTACTTAAGAGAAGACATTTTGCTGAACTTCAAGCTCCTAATGGAAACCACTGCAGAAATACTTTGAAATTTTTTTAAACTTCGACTTTCCCGTTAAGGATTGAATTTCATTAAATTCATTTATAGTGAGCCCCTACATCATGAAAGAACCAACTGTCCAAACGGCATGGTTTCAGCTTTGGAGATTTGGACTCGACGTTTCTAGATGAATGAGTGAATCAGTGATATTTCGCCATTATCTATACAGACATGAGAAGTACACAGATAAATATTTTATTCGTCTGAATAACAAATATAAGCTCTTTACTTTAAACAATAGTTTTTCTTTTTTATGAATGTTGCCATTCGAGAGTTATGTTTTACAAATGAATTATTTTTGAAATAATACATTTGTAGCAAGCGATAAATGTTCATATTTTTTAGATTAATTAACACATGTAGGAATTTAAAAAAAAAAATAATATTGTTATAAAAAGGATTTATGCACATATAGTGACCAACGAAGTGGACAAAGCCAGTTAGTAAATATATAATTAACATAGAAACTTTTAATTTTAAAATTGGATGAACGTCTGCAATTTTATTTTTAAAAAGAATTATTGTATTTGAATTCGATGACCAGAATTTCATGAAAAGATACTCCAATTACTTTAAATGAGTTTTGAAATTAACTTTGAGTCGTTATTCTTGATTAAAATTACTTACAAAGCAAGTGAAACATATTTAAATAGGTGAAAACTTAATTAACTGCCTTTTCGTAAAATATCGATTAGAAGAAAGGTAATTAAGTTACCAAAACATATTAAACATTTAAAGCATTTTCCTTGGATTATGAACAAAATTGAAATTAAAATTACATTACGACTTGATTATGTTTTGTTTTTAAATCGATCGATAGTTTATATTTTTAGCTATTCGTCTGCGGAAAAGGTGTTTATGTGGAAAGATATGTATGTATTGCACATCTATGACATGCTGTTAGAAAGTGAATTAACAATTGACATTTTTCTGATTATTTTAAATATAATAAATTTCTTATTTATCCAATATTATCTGAAAATTAAATATGTTTTCTTAAAAGAGAATTACAATTTACGAGAGTCATTCGAAGAGTTAACTGTTTAAGAAAAGAAAATAGAATTGTAACATAGATTTTTATTGGGTAGATATATTGGAGATTAACTGAAGATATTTTACATTATTTAGATTTGCGAATGTATGCCGCCAATAACATAGGAGCAATACAAAGGAAGTAGGCTTGAGATAAAGTAAAATTTATCTTAGATGCATATTTAAAAATAAAAGTAACAAATCTGGGTGACCATATAAAAATAAGGACTACAATGTACGATAAAATTTAAATGGTGAAGAGTGAGGGAAGATTCTTATTGTTTACATGTTAAAAATCAAGTGTTGGCTCGAAGTCATTCTTGATGGCGCGATACCTCCTACCGCAGACAAATTCAAAAGAATGGAGAAAATATGGTTGTAAATATGTCATGTATAAACACGTAAAATTTTTTTAATCAAGCGGTTCTTAGTAAATGCCAACTTTCGACAAAATGATTTGGTGGAAAAGAGAAGTTCAGAAAATTATTGTACTATATTTTAAAACTAAAAATAGGACACAAGTGTCCAAACGATGCATTTATTTGCAAGATGAAAGAAAACCGCATTAGCAAAAAGACATAACATGCTGTTGTAGATCTCCATTACGAAAGAATAATATACATGATCACACATTTCAGAAGTATTGGAATTAGAAATAGATCTTATTTGGGAAGAGTGAGTATATAAAAATTAAGGGAACACATGTAGGATTGGTTGTATGTGAATTTAAGTTATAATTTAGAGGTCATAAAAAACATTTCGTTGCCTACGAAACGTATTTTTCCAGAAGCTAAAGAACTTACATTACGTTAGAATTATATTAAAGTGAACACTGGGAAAATATCAAAAAAAAAAAAAAATTTCAGTTGCCTTGAAAAAAAAAAAATATGAAAGGAAACATATTGTTGCGTACTTGGGGGTTCGTGAGTTGTCCGAGAATGAAAGGCCAAACTTACAAAAATTCAGTAATTTATTCACAGAAAGTTCCAGAAAAATACAGGTCAATAAACCAATTATCAGCTTCAATTCAAGCAGTAACCACAGCTTAAACAACAGCTGTCAATAGCAAATCCACAGTACAAACTGTATAGCAATAACACTTGAAGCAAGTCTCTCTCAAAGAGGCTCAAGTGCAATGCAAGCACTAGCGAAGCTGGCTGAGATCTGAACTGAACTGACTGCCTTGGCGAGAGAGCGCTTCTTATATATTGTTCCATGGAACCCAGATTTTTCGAGAAAACTCTAGAAAGTGGTCAACCAATCAACTTACAGCTTCCATATTTGGTATATCCCATATAAGGATTTTCTCGCCAAGGTCGCCAAAAAAATCGCCAAAGTGGGAAAAAGTCGCCAAATTTGGCGCCAAATCCATTACCTGCCTTATTGGGGCTTTCTAATGCGTTTATAAGGGAAAATAAGGCTATTTCAACGCTAAAATGACTAGAAATGGACAAAATTAGCACTTTATCAACTTACTAAGCCTCTTTGAAAGAATTTATACGAAAATAAACACAATTATTTACAATTTTGTAACAATATAAAATTTAGAAAAATACATGTAGGATTTATTGTATGTGAATTGAAGTTATAATTTAGAATTCATAAAAATATTTTGCTAAATTAAAATGGTTTTCTAAGATTGTATAATTTTTTTGTAATATGTGATATTTGACATCACAAAGATAGAAAGTTTTCAATAAGTTTATTTATATCCTGAAGTTCTAAGTAAAATTAACTTTCTTGCACAATTACCTCCGTTATTTAAATATTTGTTGAAACAAATGCTTAAATAACGGAGAAAAGTTAAAATGTTTATAAACTTGGTTTGGCACAAGATTTTCAATGGCTTCTGTAAAGAAATTCCTTCCAAAGTATGATAACCATATCTGTATTGCAGCTTTCATTTCGTTGAACGAGTGGTATTTTTAGAGACCACTGAGTTCATTTAAGGCTGTTTGGTTGGTTGGTTTTACGTTGCACTAGTGCTGCACAATGGTCAATTGGCGACGGTCTGGCACTTTAATCTAGATGTGGTCCTGAGACATGCCATCACAATTTTTATCCCCCATGGAGGAATGGCTTCCCCGCTTCGGTGACCCTCCAGAGGTACAATTTGGATGTGAACATGGATGACATTGCGCCCATGACGGATTTTATGTGCACCATCCATCATTAGTGTACACGATTGTCTTTCACAGGCTCGAATATCAAACCTACAATCTTCCAATTAAGCTTGGTGCTCTACCGACGGGCTACCGCGGCACTAAGTTCATTTGAGATATCGTCTATTATTGTGCGTCATTTTCCAGGAAAGCATTCATTCAGCTAAGCATCCGTATCAGAATTTGCCGCAGTTGATGGTCTTCTAAAGCGTACCGTCATCAGTGCAAAATTTTTGCACTGATGACGGTACGCTTTAGGCTACCGAAACAGCTGTATGCACCTCAATAAATTTTCTCTGGCGTTCCTGACGTAGTAGTTTATTCCTGTTTTAGTATCACATGGACTGGAGCAGGGCTGTTTTCAGCAATCAATCCCCGTTTGAATCGAATACAATGTACAACAGTGTTATTGTATAATAATGTTATATTTCGTACTTTTTTTTTTCACGAAAGCTTGCGTAAATTCGAATATCTGGAATTTTTTGGTTATATGGCACAAAACAAATCCCGGTCTTTCGATTAATGAAGAATTTATTTAATTAGTGAAAATTATTTTGGTGATTTCTTCTCCATCAAATAAATTGAACGAGTATTTCAATCGTTATCTTTTTAGTGGAATTTTAATTTACGATTATTTTTTGAGATATCGTTCTAACATTAAAAAAGAATATAGGATAGGTGCTCTAGTGATTGGCATTCTCCAGTAATTGACATCTATCCCGAAATAATTAATAAATAAGAAAATTAACAAAATCATATATTTTACATATAAGAATTTTAACATTTTTTGTCAAACACTGGAGCATAGGGTGCTAATAAATGGTAAAATGAATGACTAGCAGTGTCAAATACTAGAACAGGTGCAATTACTAATAAAAGGGAAAACTGGCAGTGTCAATTACTGGAACATTGAGTGGGTGTCAAATAAAAATTCATAAAAAAAATAATAATTGTTATCAAATGCATATTTTTTAGCATATATGTGTTTCTGAATGTCTTTCATGTCATATGTATTAACCATGAACCTATAAAGATAATTATGTAACTTCATGGTATTAACTTAAGATTTCTAAAAATATTTTCTGATGACTAGAACATTAAAAACATCAGAGATTGCTCTAAAAGTGTCAATCACTGGTGCACTTACACTATATATATATATATATACCGTCAATTAAATCAAATGAAAGAACCCCGCCCCCGAATAAAAAAATATATTATAAAATAAAATCTATAAAACTTTAGTTATATTTAATCTTATAACATTTGTACTATTTAATTACTAATTACTAATTTAATTCAAAAGTTTTTTAATCAATAATAAAGTAGTTCATATCTAATTAAGTTTATTTTCTTATAAAAATTGAAATTATATTTTAAAAGGAAATATTCTACGATTAACATGATTTTCATTGAAATTTAATTGCACATATAATTAAAACCACTCAAAATTCCAATAAATGTAACTAAAAATTTAATAAAGCTTTAGAATAAAATGGAAAAGAGATGTTATCTACAGAAAACATTGCATAATAGGCAGATTTTCTTTCTTTCTCTCTCTCTCTCTCTCTCTCTTTTCTTTTATAATCTCTTAGTTTTCATTTTCCATAATAAGAGGATTATTGTAAGGAGTTTAAAATACGCTTGATTCATTCCGGAGAAGAAGATTACATTTTAATAAAATATCTCAAATGTATGATCATTTTAATAGGAGCATTGCATTTAGATTAGAAATTTATTTTGAAGAAAATTGAAGACGGTTTTATTTATGAATGAAGCAAGGTAGAATAGGAAATTATTTAAAATGCTTTTTTAAAAGTAGTTTGTCATAAATGGGTCTGTAACTTATTAATTAAACGTTTAATGACAATGATTCCTGAAATAATATTTAATTTAAAATATAATTATCTGTTAAATTTATTAAACTGATGTGAGATTAGTATGTTGCCCCGATAAAAGCGTCAAAGATAATATAGTTGACGGCAAAGTAAAAAATACTTTTATGTATTTCTGGGTGATACGGTAAAAAACTATTTACTGCAAAGAAAGCTTAGGTGATAAAAATCATGGTATAAAATTAGAAAAGTTGTGTAATTTACTTGCATTTAAATTTTTAATTTACAAGATTACATTTTTAAACAAAAAAATTATATTCCAGCAAATTTTTTATGAAGTGATTAAAAAAAAATAAATAGTTTTTTTTCAACAGAAATGACGAAAAAAAAGAAAGAAAGAAAATGAAAAAAAAAAAATCTTATTTGTGAAAATTTTAATTTTTAAATACATGTTAAATAAAATATCGCCAGTCAAAATGTGAATAGTGGAAAATTTGCTATTGAAACTAATGACAATAAAATAAAATCAGTAACTGAAACAAACCAATAAAATATATCACGATAGTGTAATTCATTGGACGAAATTAATCAATACTTAATAATAAGAAATATATATATTCTTAAAGAAAACCCATTGTTCATTTAAAAAAGCACATCATCATTGAGCAAACACTATAATTTAATTTTAAATAAAATATTATTATTTATTTTGTACTTGCTAATATACGAAGAAATTTTAAATTATAAAAGAAATCTAATACTCTAAAATAACTCAGATTTTATAAAAATTTATTGAAAGAATTTTTGAGAAGTATCTTCAATGCTTCATTTTTTGAAAGACAAAATTCGATCACAAAAATAATAAATAGGAAATGGCTCATACAATTCTTATAATTCTGTCACGTATTTCTTTGAAGAGAACTGATTATTATATCATTAAATTAGACGATCAAATCAAAAGAACGTACTTATTGTCAATAGCAATACCCAATTTAAGGCTAGTTATTGCATAATTCGGTTTTATATCGTCAAAATGGCACATCTTAAACACCTTTATAAAGATAATTTTATATGTTATTTTCCAAGAAATGTACTTAAAAAAACAAGAATGAAAAATCGTCAATATAAACTATTAACACTTTCCAGCAGTACGTACTCGTTTCTTTCAATGAATTGCTAACACATCATTAGCAGACTGTCTTTTTGTATTTTCTACAAAATATGAATACTTATGATATTACAAAAGCAACAGGTCAAGAATTACTTCTAAATGATCCAAAAGTTTAATTATACGAACTGTAGCAACGAAGACAGGACATCAAAACAAATTAAAAACAGAAAAAGACTCCAGAATTATTATGGATCATATGAAGAGCCATTGAAATATCGGGATCTTAAGATATGTAAAGCAAGATCGGTGTCAGCGTCCAATAACTGCCCACAATAAAGACCACATTCAGATTTCAGGAAAACATCTGAAACAGCAAATAAATTTATCTTTAAACAATTTCATTAATGAATTGATGTTTAATTTAAATGTTCCTAACGCATATATTTATATGACATTATCTTCCAAAGAAAAGGGGTGTATTTTTCGAGCATGAACAAGGAGGTATAACCACTTCTGTTTTCGGTAGATTTTATTTTAAGTCATAATCTGAAAATACGCTTGTAGAAGATCAACAAAAAAGACATATGTATATTAAGTTGTTAGAAAGCCATTATTGAACAAGGGAGAAAACGTTGCTGTTTCAAATTATATCTTTTAAAAAGACCATAGCCTCTTAAACTAGATGCCTGTCGCGTGGCTTGGAAACTTGGCAACAACTGAAGCGGTAGACATCACCAACTGGTACAGATTGCGCGACTTTTTTATTTTATTCAACAGCCACCAAAAATTTAAAGTGGGATATGACATACATAAAAGGCGAATCGAATCGAAGAAACGTCGATTATATATATCATTTATCACTTCTTAAAATTATTGGGGACAGTTGAATAAAAATGTCGTGCAATCTGTACCAGGTGGCGTAGTCTACCGCTTCAACTGTTGCCAAGTTTCCGAGCCACGAGACAGGCATCCAGTTTAGGAGGCTATGAAAAAGACATCGCATCGATTCACTCTAAAAGGGGCACAAAGAGTGATTAGAAGATAATAATTACCCAATAAGTACTAATTACGTAATAAGTACACTCAATTACCTGACAATAGTCCGGGCATTGATCTTATGGGTTTACAACTGGTCGTATGGAGTATTACAATGTGCAATATCTATCTAAAGAAGATTAAGTTGTCTAATAAAACTCGAAAGTAAAATTGAAATCTACCATTCGCGAGACACTGGGTGTTTTACTTTATCGACAGTTTGAAAACTTCTGTAGTATATAATACAGCGCAATGTCAAAATTATCAACCATGAGGGAGGCATTGCTTATTTTTAATAATTCTGGTATGATTTAAACTATCTGTAGCGTTCTTACTCACTCCCTCATGTATCACATCCAGTAAATAGAAAATTCGTTCTATTGAAACAATATAACTTTTTCTTTTTTCATGTTTATATTGCTTCTTTAGCTCACATAATATTTCTAATTTGTTTATACATGATTTAATATAATTATGTGTATGTTTTAGTACAAAACAATGATCGTTCCTCTAATTTTGCACTGCTCTTACTTTATGTGCATGAGTCACATAATTCATAAAAGGAACAATTTTTTTAAAAATCTTTTTTTTTTTTTTTTTTTTTTTTTTTTAATATTTAATGAATATTCTGGTTCCATTTTGAATTTCTATTTTATAGAAACAAGCGGTAACAGAAAAACTAAAATCATGCAACAATTTATTCTACATTACCTAAAAAAAATTGTGTACGACACACAACTATACAAGTTGCCGAAATCGCTCCAGAAAATGCTTTTCTGTTAGTGTTTTAATCTACATTTTATGAAGATTGTATGAAAAAAGATTTCCGGTTTGAATTTTCAAAGAGTGAAAACGTACTAGTGATAAGATTTCCCATTAAAGAGAATTTTTATTTTATCTTACGAGAATATTATCACAAAATTGCTTTGGCTAAAAAGAACTTTAAATGTTTGAAACTTTAAATTAAAATTTGAAAGTGAAAATATTCAAATGTTGTTTACAATTGCAATTTAAAATTACAAAAAAATTCCCTACTATAATGCCTGTAAACTTGAAAGATATTTTAGGAGAATCAAAATGACAAACGGTTAAAATAAAACATATTCCTTAACTTTTCTATTATTTTCTATTATAAAGCATAAATAAATTTGAGAAGTTCTTCTGCTAAGCCTTATGACTAGTTTAAAAATTGAAAAAAAAAAAAAACAGCATTTATAAACATTGTAATTTAAATTAGTCTTTCATAAGATAAAATGATATTTTAATATTCATTGTAAATTTAAGCCAAGTAAGAGAGTTAAAAAAGATATATCCCATATTTAATTTCGTCTTATTGTATCTGCTTGCTACCGCTTAGCTAACTTACCCCTATCGTTTCTGCTGTACTTTCCGCTAACATCTATACTGAAGAAATCTCCGCCAGGTTTGCCAAAATCATTCAAAAATTTTCATAATTCCAATCTCACTGTATTTCCTTTCTATTTTAAATCTTAATTATTTAATTATTTAATTACCCATTTCCCAGTTAGTGGCACTGTATCCTGCCTGGAAAAAACTAAAAGGCTACCATTTCACATATTTTGAAATTCAAGAAATGTTTTATTTTACCCATATTTGTTTATATCAAACTACTTTTACTTCATAAGGAAATTTTCCCCCCAACATTTGGAAGGTTTAGCCCTCTCTCATCAATTCTCCCAGATATATACATACATTATTTTGAAATTTCTTTCTTTAAAAATAATCCATTTTGTAGTTTGGTTAACTTCTCTTTAATTGACATTTCTCTACACATCATTGATTATATATTACAAAATATATAACTTTCAAGGAAAATTTCACCAACAATTGGTAGATTTGACTACGGACGCACATATTTATATGCATTATTTTGAAAAATCTGTCTTTCTAAAAGTCTCTTCTCTATTTTTGACCCGCTATAAGTACGATACCTTCGCTTTAATTGACACTTTTTTGCACAACATTAATGATATATTACAGAATATATAATTTCAAGGAAAAATTTACCAACAATCGGTAGGTTTGACTATGGATGCACATATTTACATGCATTACTTCGAAGCTCTGTATTTGTAAAGGTTTCTTCTCCATTTTGGACCCGTTACAAGTACGATATCTTCGCTTTAATTGACACTTCTCTGCCCAACACTGATGATATATTACATAATATATAATTTTCAATGTAAATTTTACCAACAATCGGTAGGATTGACTGTGGACGTCACATGCATTATTTCAAAAATTGGATTTATTATGGGGGATTATTAATGAGATTTAATGGGATTATTTAAAAAATTTTGGACCCGCTACAAGTACACCTTCGCTTTAATTGACACATCTCTACACAACATTGATGATATATTAAAAAATATATAATTTTTGAAGGAAAATTTTACCAACAATCGGAAGATTTAACCATTGACTTCCGTCTTTCACCAATTTTCGCAGACACTTCCATGTATTATTTTTAAAATTTTGTCTTTTAAAAAATTTCTTCTCTGTTTTTAACCCACTACAGGGATGATATCTTCCCTTTGACACTCTTCTGTACAACATTGATGATATTACAGATTATAAATTCTCTTGACAATAACCTAAAATTTACCTATGAAACTGAAAGCAACATATGGTCAAATCCCTTTCTTCATCCCCTTGTCACTCACATTGAAAAACCCTTCTCCAGTGTCGTTTATCGTAAAAACTTTGATGTTTTAGTCTTTCTATGTGCTCTTTCATGTCATCCATCTATGCGACAAATGTCCGCTTTTTGTACTTTTGTCAATCGGACCCTCGACATTTGTTCTTATTCTAAATCCTTCTTTTCTCATATTAAATATCTAAAATCCATCACTCTTGACATAAGTTACAACCCTTTTCATAATTGACAAGACTTTATTTTTAAATTACAGTTTTCCAGTAATTCATGCTCTTTTAGATCTTATTTAGATTCTCTTCCAATATCAGTATAGTTTTGCCTTATTTTCATAAGGTTGTTTTGTCATCACTAAATTCTTAAACAATGTGGATTCAAAATAATTTTCTGACAAATGGACAAACTAGCCCCCTCTATATTTTAACTTTATTATTATTCATAACTCTTCACTGTAAAAAAATATGTCGTATTTGCTGCCAGAAATTTTCTGTAATTACAAAAAATACGTTCTGACAACGTAATTTCTTTGTAAATTACGCGTATTTTCTCATATTACAGAGAATTTCTGGCAGAAAATAAGACATATTTCTTTACAGTGTTAAGGCATCTATAGTATCTCTCGTAAATTGCCATATATTTTTCAAAAAAGAACATATGAGTTATATTCAGAAACAAGAAAACCACAAATCGGCCACTCGATTTTTTTTAAGCTTTCTTTATTTCTAAAAATCATAAATATGACATTATTCTCTATTCAGCGGTTCCCTTCTGTCTAATTTCAGGCTATATTTTATGAATTCCTCATTCTCTTAATTTTCCACTACCATTTTCATAATTTAATATATTTTCCAATTTCTTTTTGGTTAATCACTTCACAATCTTGCTTCTATTAGCTGGTTACGCCGGCGCTGGAATCTGCTTCACACAGTTACATTTAGAAGCACTAATAATAGTATTGTTTTCTGTACTGATGACGATATGTTTGCTACCAAAACCGCATTAGCTATTTGTTATTAATTAATTAATTAATTAATTGTGTTTTTAACATTGACTTCAATTTACTTTTTCTTATCTATTTAGCATAAAGTTAGGATTTTATAAATGACAGCATTATCTAGTATCATTTTCCAAAAGGCTAGTCAGCACAAACACCTGACTTTGATCTTTGTGACGGGTTTGAGGTTACTTAAAATATGTTGTGCACAATGTCCAGCAATATATACCAAATACACAAATCCACTACTAATACACGCCGAGCTGTTGTAAAACTAGCTGTTTCAGACCTTTCAAATCGTAGGAGAAAAAGCAAAGAACAAATTGGGTATTTCTTGAGCATGTCCAGGTTTAATTTAAAAATTAATTATTGTTTTCTTTTTTTATGCGGTTTTTGACCAAGGAATGTATAAAAATTCATCTTTCTGCTCTTGAGGCCCCACCTTATCTAGGTGAATAGGTTTTTAACAAAGGTTTATTGCATCTTATGAAGGACTTATATATCACATTATCAACTGGGTATCTTCCCATATGCACAATTCCTATTTGCGAGCAGTGGTGAAAAATTCCCATTTGCGCTGTACATAATAAACCATAAAACATCTTAAACGAGAGCAAGAATCAGACATACGCACAATTCAACAGCCACGCAGTTTTTAAAAATACGGTAGAACCTCGATTATCCGTGACGTTATTGGGACCGAACCTACATCGGATAATCGAAATTTCTGGATAATAGAGAACTTTTCAATAATCATCTATACTCGGGGAACGCATATCTTGACAGTATTGCAAAGGCTACAGAGACCTGTTTACGCACTTGGCGTTAATTGGGTTGCGATATCGGGCGATTTAGCGATGATTTCGGAAAGTTTTTTTCTTTTTCTTTTTTTCGATTAAAGTAAAAATATTTTTTCAGAGTATATTTTTTAGTTTCTTTAGAAATGAATTTACACTAAATTCATTACTTACAATTTATTGTAAATCCATATTATTGCAAATTATGTAATATAATACATTTTACCTTGAGAGATAAACAAAAAACAAAAAGGTTAATACTTAAATATTTTGAAAAAGGAAAAAAATTAAATAAAATATTATCTGTATGTACATTTTTTGTCTTTGTTTTCTTTAAAGAGAAACTGATTATATATATATATATATATTTATTTATAATTTAAAAATATACTTTTAAAATATTTCGAATATATTTTGACAGAAAAATTATTTTATCATAAGATTTAAACTGTGATTTTTAAATGGCAGTATCTTCTGTGGAGAAAATGAACAAAAAGTTCTAAATGAACAAAACGTAATAGATTTTCAATTTGCATTATTATTTACCGGTTAATCAGTAAAAGTTAAAAGCAGTAAAAAAAAATGAGAAAGTGGAAACAGCTTTTATGAAAATATTTAAAAATATTAATTTAAAATAAATAAATAAATATAGTGAATTTTCATATGAAGAGGCAATCTCTGTTTACAATTTGTTTATACATTCATTTTGTCTGTATCCCGATTTTTTATGCTAAATGTGAATATGAGAATTTTTATATATTTATTTCTGAATAAAATTAAGAAACTCACAATTTATATGAAAGGGAAGCGAATTTTAATTTACTTGTAAATATGATTTGTCTTGATGTATTTATTTAATACTGATAAACACACACCTTTGCGACTGCTATTTTTAAAAACTGAGTTGAAACATTTATTTTCATAGCATTTATAGGAGGTTGGAATGAGATTTTTATAGATGAGAAAGAGGGAAATGTTACGTTATTCGACTCTTTGGAATAGGAATGAAAGCATGTCATTTCACGCATTTTTCAATTTATTTTGATACATTAAATGGATAAGCATGCTTTGATATTAATGTGTGATATTAAATTTAAAAGCAATCTTAAAATTTTCAGAAACAATGTTTCCACACTTTTATTGAGGACTATTTCTTTCCGACAGCATAGACTAAATAAAAACGATTTATCTTTTTATTTTGTGATTTTGTTTTCCCTTTGGCACAGTTAAAAAAATATTAAAGGTAAAATTGAGAGATAATGTTCGACAGAAATTTTCAGAAATTTATATAGTAACCGTTTCAAAGGGCTACAATTTATAAACAAAGTTAAGAACACCCTCCCATTTTTTTAAGGATATTTGTATATTTAAATCGAAAAATAACTATTGTAGTAAATTATGTAGAGCAATTGCAGAAAATGAGTCAAAATTCCGTCATACTTGATACTGAAAAACTTAGCAATTGAATGAATACCAATTTTGTAGTCATTTGGAATTATTTTAGATATCTGAAAATACGTTTTTGACTTTTGTGTAGCTTTTGGAAGAACTTCGAGGTATTATTATGAATTTAGGAGGCTCTTGGCTCTAAATTCAAATCTCAAAAGATAGATTTATAAGGACGAGAGAACTATTTCTTTCAAAGAGCCAATAATAATAATTGTGTCATTAAAATTTTGCGGTAGACTACCTTGATTAAAGCAGGCAGTGTCAGGAGTACATTTTCATGCATACACAATAAATAAATAGGCCACTTTCACAAAATTATACTATGTGTAGGACAGAATTTAAATTTCATTTCAATTCACTTGACCACTATCAGCCTTTATTTATTTATTTATTTTTAATTTAATTTATTATTTTTGTTAAATAATATAGTTTTTATTCACTTGATGACATTATTTTACCAACTAAATCCACAGAATTATAAGTAATAATTCTATTCAATGTAAGCTTTTTCTAATCAAAATTTTTTATAATGATATCTTTAAAAGTAAATATTTTAAACTGCAATATAGAAAATCCTACATAATTGCTCTACATATCTTTAAAATTTTGTAATTCCTCTCCAAGGTATCGATCAATTTGTTATAAAGTCTCAAACAGTATTTATTTCCCAATTAATTTTCTTTAAGTAAATATCCATTAAAATAAAATTTGTTTTACAATGTAATGCTTGCTAATTATGTAATTTCGGCTTTAAATAAATGATCTGTCTCCCATTTATATATAAATTGTACATATATAAGTCTGATATATATATATATATATATATATATATATATATTTTAATTACTAATTAATAAAAGTGTATTTGTATAAAAAAGGCGCCAAAGGCAGCACTAAAAATTATACAAAAATATACAATTTAGAAAATATGGTGAAACTTGAAGACAAGTTGCTTTGTTGTTTTACTTCTCTTGTTTATTGTTCATTTTTCTAGTTAATGCAATTAGGTCTATGTACCTACAAAAATCATTTAATAAATAAGCTTCACAAAAAAATATATTATGAGATACTATAAATGTAAGAGTAAACTTTGTAAAACTTGTGTGAAGAGTCCCGCTATTACTGCTCAGTCGTATGCAAATCTTATAACATTCTGAAAATTCAATAATATTATATATAAAATTACTTGACGTATTTGCTTACAGTGTTACATTGGCCAAACTTCAGGAGAATTACACATCAGAATTAATTTACATAGAGCACAAGTTAAAAAAGCTGATTATCCGTCTTTTGAGATTTTACATTTCAGGGAACACTCTTTTGATAATGTCTTAATAGAAATTTTAGCTCATGTTGATGATGAAAAAGAAAGACTCTCAGTTGAAAATGATTATATATTTAAACACCGAACTTTATATCCTTATGGCCTTAATACTAAATTGAACAATCTTAATGTTAATCAAATTGACAATATTTATGGTTTTTTGTTTGAAATTAATAATCTTATCAAAATACAGAGAGGTAAAAGAGGTTCTCGTATTAACAGTAAAAACAATAACTTTCTGGATGCTTGTATTTGGTTAAAAAATATTGAAAACGATTTCTTAAAAAGTTATAACGTTAAAACTGTTAAAAATCATATTTTTGAATTAAAAATTAGTAAACTTAAAAAAATTAAAACTTTTGCTTTGAAGTATAATTTTAAAAATAAACAATTAAAAGATTTAATTAATGATTTATTGAATTTTAAATTGAAATCATGTAAACTTTATAACGATGTACTGTACTTCATTCTTCTTTTTCAACAAAAATCTTTTAATAATCTAACTATAAATACAATAATTAAAGATATAGCAATTTATTTTCCATTAAAGAATTATCCTATCAGAATTACCTATAAATATACACAACCTTTTAGTTGTAGAGTTTTTAATTACAGGAAGTTTGCTTTTGAGGATATTAATAATGAAAACAAGTGTTGTTGACATAACGTAAATTTCAAAAATTTTATCAATAAAGATCATGGACACATAATAACTGGTGACTTGAATATTGTTGAAAATCAGAATGTAAGGCAGTTTTTGAGTCTTGGCACAAAATTTAGACCTAACTATTATATAAATCCTAAAAAAGCTCTTGATACTTTTTGTAAAGATACTAATGATTTTATACTGAAAATAGCTTATAAATTTAATGTACCGTTTGAAGCTTTTATAGAATGGAAATACCATCTAATTAAATATTTTAGGGAATTTATTCAATTAAATCTAAATCAAAGTAATTATGTATATCAAAAACTAAGTAAAGATGATTTAAGTTTTATTAAAAATATGCAAACAAATTTTATTTTTGTACCTATTGATAAGGCTGCCAATAATTACGCCATCATTTGTAAAAAATTTTATGCTGAAAAAATATTTTCAGAATTTAATAATTTAAAATATTATGAAAAATATAACCTGGACAGCAATTCCATATATAATAAAAGTTCTGCTTATATCAAGAAATGTAAAAGCCTTTTCAATAAACATTTTACTTTACCAAATCATAAAAAATTACCTTTTTTGTTTTTAACACCTAAATTCCATAAAAATCCAATAAAATTCCGTTATATTTGTTGTACTGTTGGCAGCATTAATAAATGTTTCAATATTAAACTTCAATTTTATTTAAAGCTTATTTATGACTTTCTAAAAAATAAATATAAAAATTCTAGTTATTTTTGGTGTATTGACAATAGTTATGAAATTATTGAAAAGTTAAATAATATGGACACGCCTACTTCTGTACAAACATTTGATTTCGAAAATTTGTTTTGCAATATCCCAATTGATTTATTGTATAGCACTTTAATTAAATTATTCGACTTTTTTGATATTGTAAATGAATTAAGAATTGATAGAGATTTATTTTTAAGTCTTTGCCATTTTTGTTTTAACAATAATTTCTTAACATTTCATAATAAAATTTATAAACAAGTACATGGTATCGGAATGGGCACCAATTACTCCAGTACAGCCGCTAATTTATTTTTATTCTTTTATGAATATACTTATGTTATCAATTACAACAAAAAATTGAAAATTTATCGATATATAGATGATATTCTAGTCTTAAATTTTAATTTTACAGATATTTTTAAAGACATATATCCTTCCTGTTTAAATTTAAATAAAACTAACAATAAAGATGACTGTGTTAATTTTTTAGATATTTTTTTTTGGTTGTTCAACATAATACATTAAATCTGGATCTATATGACAAAAAGAAAGATTTTTCATTTAATAGTTACAGCATGCCTCACTGGTATAGTAATTTGCATAAAAAAATCTATATTAATATTTTGATTGGTCAACTAAATAGATTCTATAAGATATGCAATAAATATTCAAATTACAATAAGCAAGTTTTTAAATTCATTGCTAATCTTTTTTACAATAATAACTATCCATTAAATTTTATAAAGTTTTACACCAATAATTTTAATAAATGTTTGCGATAGGGGTGATAGCTGCGGTAAGGTTTCTTCACTTATGGTTCTTGGTGTCTAGTAGTGCTTGCTGATGAAGACTCTTGGCCAAAGTCCAACTTGTGGAACGCCTTATGTCGGACTGCAGCTACTTGTTGCTGAGCGACTCGGAGAGTATGGACTATGATTTTGGAACATCGGACAAGACAGTGCCAGTATTGAGCCACTACATGTGAATCATCTGCTTTTGCTTTAAAGACCTATTTCTACATCGCAGTAAGTTCAGTTCACTACAATATCTTTTTGCCTTTCAGGTCTGGGTGGGAGCATGTCCTTTTATTAAATTATTTTTATCACAAATATCGACTTTATAGTTTTTGGTTTACTATATTAATTTAGTTATGTTACTTTTATGAAGCACCAATTTTGTTATATCTAATTTTACATGAAGATTGTTATATATAATTTGCCAGCAATTTATTCTTGATTTTGTTGGGAGTATGCTAGTTTCGCCATGTTTCCGAAACCTGTTAGGCCTCTTTTAATTTAATTTATTGTCTGTTCTGCTGCTCCCACCCACTGAAGAGGAAGCGGAAGGGTGTTTTTCGCATGTAGTGTTGTTTTTTACAATTGTTCATCGTTACTATAATTCGTTACTTTTTTTAACGTTTTTTCTTGTTATACACGCCCACTTGTCTTCAAGTTTCACCATATTTTCTAAATTGTATATATATATATATATATATATGATTATTATTATTATTATTATTATTATTAAAGATAATTATGTTTTTCTTTTATTGTTCTGTTCCAGAAACAGAAAAAAAAAAAGTAAAATCTTTAGTATATAGTGCATAGTATAAATTAATGTAAACACTATTAGTTGTTTGTATTGGAAATAAAAATATTTTATATAACAATGCGTAAACGAATTGAAATTATATTATCAATGTAATAATAATAACGAAAAAGAAAAAGTATTTGTCGAAAAATATTTTTCCTTATTCCTGTTAGCTTGAATATTTCATTGACATATTTGGTGTGAATCTGGTGTGAAAACTTCCCAAAAGTTCAAATCCGTTAAAATTTTTACTCTATTTTTAACAGTTGTGAAAATAAAGAAGCGGACTGTGCATTAATTATCTTCAAATTTTCGAAAATAAAGTAATAGGTATATTCCCAGAGACCACCCCGACCCCTCTCAAGGGTTGTGATTGCTTTTGTTGAAGCTGTCAGGGAAAAGAGCGATAAAGTCTAGCTATGGCAGTCTGCACTCCTCATTGAAACTCATTGAAACCTTTGGACAGCCCCTGCCCGCCTGTCCAGCATGTTCCCTCTTTCGTTCAAGGTTCAAGATAAACTGCTATCGGAGAATTATAGAGGGTGAAAGTGAAGAAGATAATATTTTTACAATCCTTATATAAGATTTATTGAAAGATAGAAAAAGAGCAGAATTTCTAACGCATTTAAAATTGTAAATTTTGTTTTCTCCATAATTATCTTTTACAAGTTTATAAAAATTAAATAAATAAACTAATTAATTAAATAATTCATAAATAAATTCATAAATATTAGAATCGCCCGGTGGTTGAAATGTTCTAAGAAATTACACTATCCATCAAAATAAATAAAAAATGAAATGAATGAATAAACAAATAAAATTAAAATTAATAAATATAAGTAAATATCATCATCTTTTTACTTTCCGAACACTATAGTGAGGAAAGTATTGTAATCATGTCAAAAATCCGAAATTCAGATTTTGATGTTTCTATACGTTTCGAGGTCCTCTGAGTCCGTTTTCACTATTTTTACGATGATGTATGTATGTGTGTATATATGTGTGTATGTATGTGTGTATGTATGTGTGTATATATGTGTGTGTGTGTGTATGTATGTGTGTCTGTGAGTGAACACGCTAGCATCTAAACACTTTGTTGCTGAAAGTTGGTACATATATTGCAAGTCACCAAAGTACGAACCCTATTGATTTTGGTGAATCTAGCACTTATAGTTTTTTTTACAGGGACACCAGGAAAAATTCTTTATCATTAAAGCCTATTGGGCCAAATTTTTAAAAGTGCGATAGCGTCTAAACGTCTTATTAATCTGAGCAAAAAATTTGTACACATGTTATAGGTCATAGTTGCACGATTTGTTTAGATTTTGGTGAATTTAGCACTTACAATTTTTTTACAGGGTCACAAAGAAAAATTCTTTATCATTATGGCCTATGGGGCCAAATTTTAAAAAGTGTGATAGCGTCTAAACACCCCTAATCAAATATTTCTGCAATCTGCATAAAGAAAATCAAGATAAAATGGCAATTATTTGTAGAAAAAGAGCAGAATTTCTAACGCATTTAAAATTGTAAATATTGTTTTCTCCAGAATTAACTTTTATAAGTTTATAAAAAGTCTGATGAGAATCGGGATCCCGATGGAAAAGTTTAACGGCAAACAACGAAGTTAGTAAAGGTTTTTAATGTATTAATTTAGTAATTTCACTTCGTTTTTTAATTAATATAGTTTAATGTTAGGTAAATAAGTTAATTAAGTAAATAAACTAATTAATTAAATAAATAATTAGAACTTTGAATTCAAATGTGGAAAAAATGTTTATTGATTTATTATCTTTAAATATGAACAGATATTACAATTTTTTAAATAAATTTAAAAATAATACATCAGTTAATGCAACTAAATTATGTTGTTTAAGAAAATATGATAAACTGTCATTAATTCATTATAGAACTTTAAAAAATAAAAGGATCGAAGGAAAATTTTATAGTAAAAAATAGAACAAACCTCTTACTGATTTTAATGAAACTTTGTATAATCATGTACAATTTGTGAAAAAATTACAGTAAGTGTCAAACATACTTGGAGGAGGGGGGGGGGACAGAGGAAAATATATTAAATTTTTAAATTACCATTTTAGCAATTTTAATAATATATTACCACTTAATTTTTATGAAGATTACAATGAGTGTATTATATACCTGGAGGGGCACAGGGGAGGGGGGGGGGTAGATGGAAATAAAATATATTTTCATTTAAAACACCCTATTATAGATTTAAGCAAAAACTTTGTATAATAACATACAATTTGTGAAAAAAATCACAATAGGTATCAGACATACTTGGGGGTGGGGGTGGAGTTAAAGAGAGGGGGGAGACAGAGGAAAATAAAATATTTTTTAATATCACCATTTTACCGATTTTACCTAATTTCTCCTTGTAAAATTGATGCTTAACATCAACGAGAGTGGAAGTGTTCTATTTCTACATAGGGCGGGGGAGGACAAAAGAGACAGATTAAAAGAAGAAAATTCATTTTTGATTAACTTTTTTACAGATTTAAATCATATATCGAATTTTTGCATAACTCACTATAATTATTCATTAATAGTAATCGATACACACAAAATATAAATAAACAATAAAACAAACGATAATAAGTGTTGTTTAAAAAGATTATTTTATTTTCCATCTGTCCCCCTACCCCCCCCCCCCTTATCAACTTTAGTTAACTTTCACTATAATTTTAATAAAATGAAAGTGATAGTCGTACAAAGTTTCATATAAATAGGTAGCATGGTGATATAAAAACAAACATTTTCTTCACTCTGTCCCCCCCCCTCCTTAGCAAATCGTCCAGATATGTGTACACTCACTGCGATTGCAATTTTTCATAAGCAGAAAGTTGCATAGATACAAAGTTTTTTTTTAATCGACAATGCGGTTGTTTAAGGAATAATATATTTTACTTCTATCTGCGTCCCCCTTGCCCCCGCCCCCCCCCCCCCCCACAAATATATAATGCACTCATTTTGAGATCTTCATAAAAAGCAAGTGGTAGCTATAGAATATGTCTTTAAAATCGGTAAAATGGAGATATAAAAAATATTTTATTTTCCTCTGTCCTCCCCCCCCCCTTCGTCTTTAACCCCCCCCCCTATCCATAAGTATGTCTAACCTTACTGTGATTTTTTTCACAAATTGTACGTTATTATGCAAAGTTTTTGTTTAGATCGATGATAGTGTATTTTAAAGAAGAATACATTTTATTTCCATTGGTCCCCCTTGCCCCCCCCCCCAGGTATATAATACACTCATTGTAATATTCATGAAAATTAAGTGGTAGTTATAGAATATATCATTAAAATCTCTAAAATGGTGATATAAAGAGTCTTTATGGGAGTGAGCTATTTTCAAAACTATAATCATATTATTTAATATTTTAGAGAATATAACATTTTACATGCTTAAAAAATCATTAGTGAATCAATCATTAGTGAAGTTATAAAATGTTTCATAACTTCTATCGACAAAAAAAAAAAAAAAAGCTAGATTCATTGTAGTAGTTCAGTCCATAAAACAACTCCTCTAGAGTATTTTGTCAAAGTTTTATAAGATTTATATAATAACTTTTGGAGTTATGATGTTTTGTGAAAAAGCAAAATGTTAAAAATCTCATTCTAAGAAAAAGCAAAAAACGTAATTAAAAACCAGATTTTACCTATTAAATAAAAAATAATTTTAATAACTTTCCTGATTTATTTCAAAGTTTTTTATTTCTTCTTATTATTTTTAAATTCATTTTATATTCAGTAACAAATTTTGATGCTTATACTGAGTAAAACTTTTATGAAAACAAACATTTCCGGTCACTTCTGGTTTCAAAAAGTTGCGAGAGACTAATATTTAGATGCCTGTAACTCAAATTCTAAGCAAGATAGAAACAAAATTCAAACTGATTTAGCAAGTTTAAATGTCAGGCTATAATACTAAACCAAAAATAAAAAATCTTAGTTCTGACTGAAAATTGCATTTTAAAGGTAGGCAGGCGCCTTAAAAAGTATGTAGGAAAGAATTTAAAGCTGAAGCTGTAGGAGATTTGTCCACAATAAAACATTAATAGACTATTACTTTTTTCCCCCAGATATTTTCGAGTGTGTAAAATTATTACCTCGCTTTATCTTAAAAATATTTAGAGAGTATTATACAATGCTATAATTAACTGAAAAATTCCATAATAAAAAGTATAGACAAAAAAAAAAAAAAAAGTAATTTTCTTTCTTTCTTTTTTACAAGTAACTATGTATAACCAAAAAAAAAAAAAATCGACAAATAATGACAAAAAATTAATAGTTTCCAAGTGGTCTGTAGAGCAAATGGTCTAGATATTACAAATTTCTTTCTATTATGGAAAAGAAAGTATACTGATTTTTAGCATAATATTTCATTTTAAGAAATGGGGTACTAATTGTTATGAATTTCAATTTAACATTAAATATGGGAATTTCTGTAACTTTTTTTTTTTTTTTTTTAATCTTCTGTTATAGACTATTAACACGTTGAGCGCCACGCAAATTCTTAAAATCCATTAAAATTCCATAATGATACCTTCTATAAAAAATGAAAATTAAGCAAATTTTAATAATTTTTCAATCATTAAATGTTATATTTTTAGTCTTATATCCTATTTTATATGCGCACCGATGGCTGACAAGGCGCTCAATGTTTTAATTTTTAATTTTTACTGTTTTTACTTTAGGGGTAAAACTTTCACTGAAATGTTTGAAGTGTAACAGGTTCTGCACACTCCTAAAGTTTCAAGATGATTCCTTCAGTACTTAAAGATATATGACAAAATGTCTAGTATCTAGAATGGCTGACATGGCGCTCAACGTGTTAATATCGGCATTCAATAAATAGCGAATAGGCGGGCAGAGCTATGCAGTGGTTCATAAGTAAAGCGAGTAGAGTGGAGTCGAATCCTCCTTCGGGGTTGCATAGCTCCATCGGCTAAATACTGAATTTTACAATACTAGGGAACAGAGTTCCCTAGTATAGTAAATCAAAAAGAGTTATATTACATTTTCAATATATTAGAAAATAACACAATACAAGCAATCAGTTTGTTTTTCTTTGAAATAAACTGTTAAAACCGAAAACGAATCACGTGGAACAATTTCTGGAAAACTTGCGAATGTTGGCAAATTTAATAATTTCTACGATTCAAGCAAACTATCGGGATTCAGAGTACTAAAAATCTACAGAAAGAAAATAAATGCTGATTGTTATTTAAATATTTTATTACTAATAATATTAATAGTTTTTGCATAATAAGAAAGTGCTAATGCTATGGTCGACATTAAAGACGGTATATTCCTTTTCTCAGCACATGATGTTTTCAGACAACCTGGACAATTTTATGTGGTAATATAACATACACATATACTTGAAAAGAACATTAAAAGAAGTGATAAAAATCATACCATCAATGCATGACTTTATTACTAATTATATATATTATATATGTAGTATTGTGTTACATGTCTTGAATAATATATGAATGGGATGTTAGTATAAATTATATATACTAATTATTTTTAAATAATTAATATTCAAGATGCGTTCATATATCGCTTGAGGCATATTATGTATATAATTTTTATTTATGTATAATAAATCATTACAGTGATCAAACACCAGGAAGGAAGACTTCAGTTAATCAATAACCAACCACATGTTGAAGTAAAGCCTTATACATGATAAAAGACACTTAAAAAATAAAAATAATAATAATACTATGAGTTCAAATAAATGAACCATGTCATAGGCCAATGTCATATATTAAAAAATAGTATATCTTGCTTAAGTTATAAAATCTATAATTTGATTTCAAATTATATAAATAAATATAAAACCAACAAGTTTCATGCACAGGAGAATTTCATAGTCCAGTTCCTAAAGACGACGCAGCTTGTGGTGTATGAAACTACTAATTTGTTTTATCTTTATTTAATTAATGTTTATATATATCACTTAAACAAGAAGATTTTATATTTAGTAAAATAATAATAACAATAATGATAAAATTTTGTATACTTTCTTTGATGAACAAAATTTATTTTATTACAGCAAGACTTATTTTCATTTATTCTAAGGCATGCCATGTTTCATTACCTAGCATCGTTTACTATATTCATTTCTTAATATTTCTTCGATATAGCATCAGCATAGGAACACATTGGTGGATTTTAAATTTTTTTTCAGATTTTGGCGATGAAGTAAAATGGCTGTCGCAATTGTAAATAAACATTTTCGTGAGAAACGTCATACCTATTTAGATGCCAAATCTCAAATTTAGTCAAGCGGTTCTATACTTAAGCAATTCTATTTATTTATTTATTTATTTTTATTTATTCATTTTTCCAGCGATTTTTCTAAATTACATTTTAATTATTTTTAATAAAAGTTTGCATTTTTTCTTTCCCCACATGAAAAGAAAGTTATTTATTTATTTATTTATTTTTGGAATATGAATGTTAGAATCAGTATATAGCTTATGATAATTTTAATAAATTTTTAACAATCATATTTATGTTATAAAGTTTTTTTTTTTTTTTTTTTTTCTGAAATTTCCATTCTTTTTCTTTTTTAAAGAAAGTGATAAAAATGCTAGGCCTTTTACGGATTTTTCTATTTATTTTAATTTATTAGAAATTGCCATCATTATTTTCGAAAATTTATCTTCATTTTAAGTGATTTTAAGATGTTAATTGAAAATATTTTAATATAAATTTTTTAGTGAACTAAACTCGCCATATCCTCACATACAAGTTCCCTCTTTTGTAATTTTTCCCCAACATCTTTAAATAATAATAATAATAATAATAATAATAATAATAATAATAATACCTTAGAACAGAAATATCAATATTTCCATAACGTTAAAAGCATCAATGTAAATTTTTTTTTAATGACAGTACATTGTACGCTACCGAAACCGCAGTGTGCAATTAACAATCTTTTTTAAATCGCTGTTTTTAACATTGCTTATTGATATAATACATAACGTACATAATATATGCCTTTCTTTACTAAAGATATTCCATTTCTTAAGCATGAGTTTTCTAAATTTCACTTTAATTATTAAAAAAAAAAAAAAAAAGACATTTATTATAAATTTTCTTTTTCTCGAACAGAAGAAGAAAAAATATGACATAAAATTTAAGGTGTAGTTTACCAATAGTGTCTCAATAGTATCTCATAGACGCAGGTTAAAAGAAACAATACGAACTGCCGTAGTTAAGAAAAGATTATGTACAGAACAAAATATTATCACATTATAATGAGAATAAAATATGGACGGCTCATTGTAAAAGTGCTGTTACTCCATGTTTTTTAAATATAGATATTTTTACTTAGTTGTAACACATTTTGCCGCACCTTTCATTATAAAAAAGAAAAAACTCCAATAATTATTGCATTAAAGACACATAAATGGATAACATGTTTTTCTAAGAAAACTAAAACTTCCAATTTTTTTTTTTTCTAAAAGGAAGTTTCTAAGTTATTTGAAATTATTTTTAATATAAAATATAAATTATTATAACTATCATTTGTATTTAACACAAAAATTGATAACACTTACTGAATCTTGACCTTTTTTCCCTATGCATAAATTCGAAAAAAGCTAGTTATTTCAAAATCAGTTTCTAAGGAGATTATTCACTTTTACAATGAACGAACCATATAATAGTAAACTAATAATACTAATATAACAATAAAAATATAATAAGAATATGCCAACGAATAATGTGCAAAGGCAACACAAATCCATGTATATAATACAATAAAATAAGTTAATTTCTAAAATTTAGTATGAAATTGGATTATATTATTTATAACACCCAAAAAATTAGCATTACATTCAAGGTTTCGTTAAGAAAGATTTTCGAAGTGAATATAATTCACACACAGTTACGTAGATAAAGAATTTTCAAATTAATTGCGCAATAGCACTATGTTTAATACGAATTCCATATACTATCATAATAATATTTCATTTGTAAATAATCAAACACAATAAAGGAAGACTTAATTTAATAATTAAACAGCCACATATGGAAGTGAAAACTTTCACAAGGAAGATATATTGAAAAAGTTAATGTGAGTTATTTCTGAAACATTTATAAATGAGATCATACATAGTATAGCAAATATGAATAAAGTAAAATAAAAAATAATAATAATAATTATTATTATTATACGAGGAGGCCATCAAGGCTTAAGATGGGTGAAGTGAGTTGTAACCTAAAAAGTATTAAAATTTGAAAAATAATTTTATTTTTTTAATACATTTAAGTTAATATAACTGTTCAAATAAATTTAAAACACCAAACTTATTTAAGTTAACTACTTATCTAATCGGCTTCTGTGGGTTTCTGTGGTGAATTATTCAACTGTTTCCAGCCGTTCTCATTCTTTTCATTATTGTCATTAAAAATTATATATATATTTGTGTGTGTGGGGGGGGGGGGATTTTTTTTTTTTTTTTACTAAACAGTTGTTCTGCGTAATACTGCTCAAATAAAGTGAGATATATGTAATATTTAATTCCGTAGTTTAAGTAATTTTAAAAGATTTTTTTCCGTGCAATTATGTATTCAATAAAAAACAGCAAATTATCAGCTTCCTTTGGAAAAAAATCAATTAATCCTCCCTTGTCAATCTTCGGAACTCCCTTCTTTGAGGGACCATCTTTAACAAAATTACTCAAATGCAAAAAAGGTAACCCTACTCTGCACCAAGCGGAGATGATTATAGTGATTGATCATCATTTTCCCCCACAGTGGTGTCTGGGATATAATCATCTATTAGCCCCACCAAACTGTTTCGCACTCACAATAGGGGTTAAAAGGTTGCTTCCGGTATTCCCTCTTCGGTATATTTCGCCGGTATATTTCGCCAACAGACTTTCTTCGCGAAACAATACATTGATATAAATTTTATGCTTATCTATTACAAAAAATTCCATGTGTTAACATAAATATGTTTAGTTTAAATAGTTAATCTTTTTTCAGTTTACCAGAATAAAAAAAAAATCGAGAAAAAGTTTATTAGACTTAAATATAGTAAAGAACTATTTTCTTTCGCGGATGTGTAATTTCTACAGGCTAATACACACTGTCAAGTTATCCTTTCCCCGAGTATAGTTTAATATGTAACATCTTCATCGAACTATACTATTATGACTATTTAATCAGCTGAATAAATATCTAAATTCAAATTATGTATGAAAGTTTATTTTTAAAACTTTTGCAGTGATTTAAATGGAAGATTCATCTGGCTCTGGAGTACATTGGTGTGCACAGGCGATGGTGGAAGCTCAAAATAATTTCAAAAAAATTCTAAGAAAGGGGAACCAAAATATTTATCTGTACTCGTAGTTCACAAAGAACGCTTGCTGACAATAGGAATATGAAAGTTAAAAAAAATTGACTTCTATGAATTAACTTGTCGTTACCAAGTCAAGATAAGTGTAAAACACATACACACCCGGTCCTGCAATTTCCAGTCGCGCAAATGGGAATTTTTCACCCCTTCGCTTAAATGGGAATCGCGCAAGTGATACCAATTCATTAATTGAACTTCTGCAGTCAAAAAATTTTTGATTGATTATTTTTTATCAAAAGCGATAATTGCCACACTGTTAAAAATTTCTGTAAAAACACAGAAAATGTATTGAGAATCTCCGTAAATGTACATGAGCTCACTGTTAAAAGAAGTAAATAAAAAAACTCGGTTTACTGTCAAAAATTTCTGTAAAAGTACAGAAAAAGTATTGAGACTCTCCGTAAATTTACATGAGTTCTCTGTTAAAAGCATTGAACCAAGAAACTCAGTTCTTAATTTACAGTTATTTCCCTTTTCAAAACAACGTTTTCCCTGTAGGGATTTTGATAGATACATTAAATAAAAAACTATATAAATGCATAACCTTAAATTATTTTTATGTTAAAGTAAATACCTATTTATATATGTATATTTAACTAGAAGTTTTGAAGGCAGAAATATACTGAATTGTTTGTTTCATTGCAGCGTACTATTACGTAAAATAAAGGGGGGGGGGACGTTAGGGAAAATTAGACTGTTTCTGTGGAATGTTTATCTTCGTATCTACTGATTAATAGTTTGTTGTTGTTGACTGTTCTGAAGAACTTAAAGCAATTCGTGTTTTCATATGGAATTCATAATTAAGTAAGTTAAATTTTATATAATCTTTTATCCTGTTTTAATAAACAACAAAAACAATGACTGTTTATGTTAATTATATTAGCGGTTATTTTTTTATATTTAAATCCTGAAACTTATAAACAGAGTTATTCAATTTAAAGATACCTAGAATCTAGTATGTAGTATCTGATGGGAATGATTTGTATGAATACCAACACAATATTTTCAGTTTTGTTTTCTGAAATGCTTGAAAATCTGTTTGTGTGTACAATATTTATATATTTGATATAACAAAACATAAACAAGCAACATAGAAAAACTAATAAAATTGTTTCTTTACCCGCAGCGGGAATGAATGGGAGAAGTGGGGAAGGAGTTAAATTACACATTCAAACTTGATAATTTTCTGTGTACAAATTGATATTCAAAGATTGAAAACATAACATTAAGTTTTACGATGAAATGTTTAAATGAATGCGAAATTTTATCAAGGTTACATATTTCGAACCAATTCAAAACTACAACTTTCAAAAGCACAACTAATGCACATATGTTTTTTGTACTTTTGTGCCGTTACTAGTCATATGACAATATTTCGTCCACAAATATATTTTGTAAGGCAGAGATAGCCGAAATGACAATTGGCTGTAATTTAAAACTACTTTTTCGCTAAAATAGATCTAATATATACTGCCCTATCAAAACTGGGCCAGAAAATATTCAGATAATTTTTTACATACACACACACAAAAAAAAAAAAAGAGAAAAAGAAAATGTATGTTAAGCATCATTTTTTTTTCTTTGTGAGGTGTGTGTGTGTGTGGGGGGGGGGGGACGATTTTGAAGAACCAGAAAATTTTGTTCTGAGGGTTAGACAGTTTAGGGATGCTTTTGAAAGTGTGTTGACTTACAGACGGTAATTTTTCTAAATATTTTAATCTGTTACTTGAGATTTTTATTACTTTCTTCTACATGTATATAGAGAGAAAGTATTGGATTCGTGAAAATTTTCGAACTCCAGTTTTCGATGGATTTACACGTTCTGGGATGTCCTGAACATGATTTGACTGATTTTAGAAAATGTCTGTGTGTCTGTCTGTCTCTCTGAGTGTGTATCACAAATTTTGTGGATCTCACGAACCATTGAACGAAATTTAACCAAACATGGTATTTAGTTGGACCCTGACATGAACTGGTGCTGATTAGATTTATTTAACAATGGCTCAACAGGTGGTGCTGTGATCGCACTTTTTCTAAATTACACATGTCAGTATAGGACAAAATTTCGTATAACTGTATATGATGAGAGTTATTTTAATCGCGTGATTGTAAAATTAATATGAATTATTGATAATAGTAGTAGTTAACTAGGGAAAAAAATGTGCATGTGGGGCATCGCTCACCCCCCCCCCCCCTTCCCTGTGGGTTAAGTTCCCCCCGGGGGAGTAAATTTTCTATATGGGTATCTTTCGAAAGATCTCGTCAATACTTTTAAAACGAATGGTTGAACTATAGATCTGTGATAATTTAAAACAAAGTTATCCATGTTTTTTTTTTTTTTTTTTTTTACTTTTAACAAAAAAAAAACTTGGAAAAAGTCTTTTTTTTTTTTTTTTTTTTTTTTTTTTTTAATGACATCTTTCGGCATTTAGTGGTAATTCTATCAGATAAAAATCGTCTGTATTTACAATTGAAAAGAATTTGATTATTTAATAAATAATTTGTATTGAATAAATTTTGTGTAAAATTATACAGAAGAAAGTCATGTGGTGGCCACATCATACTAGTTTTTAGTTTAATATCGTCTGAAACTTCTATATGTTTTCCTACATATTCGTTTCACAGCCTCTTCATGTCATTAAAAGTGTTTGCTGGCATTTGCTGAAAGACTGAAAAATAATCTAGATTACCTTAAATCAAAATAGCAGGAATTGGGGAAAAAGTAAGTCATTTCCACATTATATATTTAATACTTTAAATAATAAAAAATAAGTAAATTTTAAAATCGAAATACAAAATAAAGATTTTATAGATGGGTGTTTTATTCGAAATTTTTTTTTTTTTTTTTTAAATTAATGCGTATTTTTTTTTTCTATGGGAGAGGAGGGCGGTTTGTATTCTAAACCATCCAATGTAATGATTTTAATTTTGCTTTCTGAAAATTTTGAAAATCCGCTTGCGTGTGTATATGTATGCATATATATATATATATATGCACAAGTTAAAAAAACACAAAGTAAGAAAAACAAAATTATTGTTGCTGTTGCCGAGCAATGGTAATAGAGAAATGGGTTGGAGGACAAATTAAATTTTCTGACAAGTTAAGATTTTTTGAGAATACAGTTAAAAAGTACGTTTTTATAAAAGGTGCGTCAATTTAACAATTGGCAATTTTTTGTTTGAATGTGAAAACAGAATTTAAAAATATATATTTGTTAATTAGTTATAAGTAAAGAAAATTTTCCATAGAATAACATTGGTTATTCTAGCGCGGTAGTGGCCTAATATCCACTACCGCGCTTCCGGCGAAGGTAAGTGGATATTAGGCCGTTAAGCCCTAATCTCACTACGCTGCTAAGGATTCAAAGTACAGAGTGTATATTAAATTGAGTGAGGAAATGTTTAAATTAATACGAAATTTTATCCAGGCTGCTACATGTTACGGACTAATTTATATCTCAAAATAACCGATCCACATTAAACTTTACTTTTAAGTACAAAATCCAACTGCATTTTCGAATTATCTTAGATGAATATACCATAATCATAAGCATGCCAAGACTGCGGTTACATGTTTATGTAGGGAGGCGGACGCAGACGATTGTGGAGCAACTGCAATTTAATAATACAGTTTCACTGAAATATAGCTAATAGATTCTGCTTAATAACGCATTGTCAAAAAAACTTTCAGACAAGTTTTTGCATTGGCAGAAATAATTTTTATTAAACATGTTTTTTCTTTTCCTTCGTTGTAAAGGGAAGATTTTAATAACTGCACAGATTTTAATTCGGAGTATAATGAAGTTAAGCGAGTGTTTGGAACTAAGGCCGAGTCCCCAGGCCTAGGACTCAAGGGTCCTAAATGATATTTAATTGATGATATTTAATAAATGATATTTGTAGAATTCTTAAGGCATTGTAAGGAAAATTTTAGAAGGGAAGGGGAGAATCTGGAATTTAAAGATAGCCCCTGAAAACTTTCACCTCTGATATTCTTTTATAATCTGCTACCGGTTGTTTTCAATTTTTATTTTAATATTCTTCAAGTTTTTTCATGTTCTTTGTACAACTCTCTATGCCATTAAAAAATTTTACCGTTATATCTTCTACGTGAAGACTGAAACATTATCTGTTTGTGTGTACAATATTTATATATTTGATATAACAAAACATAAACAAGCAACATAGAAAAACTAATAAAATTGTTTCTTTACCCGCAGCGGGAATGAATGGGAGAAGTGGGGAAGGAGTTAAATTACACATTCAAACTTGATAATTTTCTGTGTACAAATTGATATTCAAAGATTGAAAACATAACATTAAGTTTTACAATGAAATGTTTAAATGAATGCGAAATTTTATCAAGGTTACATATTTCGAACCAATTCAAAACTACAACTTTCAAAAGCACAACTAATGCACATATGTTTTTTGTACTTTTGTGCCGTTACTAGTCATATGACAATATTTCGTCCACAAATATATTTTGTAAGGCAGAGATAGCCGAAATGACAATTGGCTGTAATTTAAAACTACTTTTTCGCTAAAATAGATCTAATATATACTGCCCTATCAAAACTGGGCCAGAAAATATTCAGATAATTTTTTACATACACACACACACAAAAAAAAAAAAAAAGAGAGAAAAAGAAAAAGAAAATGTATGTTAAGCATCATTTTTTTTTCTTTGTGAGGTGTGTGTGTGTGGGGGGGGGGGGGGGGACGATTTTGAAGAACCAGAAAATTTTGTTCTGAGGGTTAGACAGTTTAGGGATGCTTTTGAAAGTGTGTTGACTTACAGACGGTAATTTTTCTAAATATTTTAATCTGTTACTTGAGATTTTTATTACTTTCTTCTACATGTATATAGAGAGAAAGTATTGGATTCGTGAAAATTTTCGAACTCCAGTTTTCGATGGATTTACACGTTCTGGGATGTCCTGAACATGATTTGACTGATTTTAGAAAATGTCTGTGTGTCTGTCTGTCTCTCTGAGTGTGTATCACAAATTTTGTGGATCTCACGAACCATTGAACGAAATTTAACCAAACATGGTATTTAGTTGGACCCTGACATGAATTGGTGCTGATTAGATTTATTTAACAATGGCTCAACAGGTGGTGCTGTGATCACACTTTTTCTAAATTACACATGTCAGTATAGGACAAAATTTCGTATAACTGTATATGATGAGAGTTATTTTAATCGCGAGATTGTAAAATTAATATGAATTATTGATAATAGTAGTAAACTAGGGAAAAAAATGTGCATGTGGGGCATCGCTCACCCCCCCCCCCCCCTTCCCTGTGGGTTAAGTTCCCCCCGGGGGAGTAAATTTTCTATATGGGTATCTTTCGAAAGATCTCGTCAATACTTTTAAAACGAATGGTTGAACTATAGATCTGTGATAATTTAATACAAAGTTATCCTTTTTTTTTTTTTTTTTTTTTTTTTACTTTTAACAAAAAAAAAACTTGGAAAAAGTCCTTTTTTTTTTTTTTTTTTTTTTTTTTTAATAACATCTTTCGGCATTTAGTGGTAATTCTATCAGATAAAAATCGTCTGCATTTACAATTGAAAAGAATTTGATTATTTAATAAATAATTTGTATTGAATAAATTTTGTGTAAAATTATACAGAAGAAAGTCATGTGGTGGCCACATCATACTAGTTTTTAGTTTAATATCGTCTGAAACTTCTATATGTTTTCCTACATATTCGTTTCACAGCCTCTTCATGTCATTAAAAGTGTTTGCTGGCATTTGCTAAAAGACTGAAAAATAATCTAGATTACCTTAAATCAAAATAGCAGGAATTGGGGAAAAAGTAAGTCATTTCCACATTATATATTTAATAGTTTAAATAATAAAAAATAAGTAAATTTTAAAATCGAAATACAAAATAAAGATTTTATAGATGGGTGTTTTATTCGAAATTTTTTTTTTTTTAAATTAATGCGTATTTTTTTTTTTCTATGGGAGAGGAGGGCGGTTTGTATTCTAAACCATCCAATGTAATGATTTTAATTTTGCTTTCTGAAAATTTTGAAAATCTGCTTGCGTGTGTATATGTATGCATATATATATATATATATATATATATATATATATTATATATATATATATATATATATATATATACATATATATATATATATATATATATATATATATATATATATATATATATGCACAAGTTAAAAAAACACAAAGTAAGAAAAAGTAAATTATTGTTGCTGTTGCCGAGCAATGGTAATAGAGAAAATGGGTTGGAGGACAAATTAAATTTTCTGACAAGTTAAGATTTTTTGAGAATACAGTTAAAAAGTACGTTTTTATAAAAGGTGCGTCAATTTAACAATTGGCAATTTTTTGTTTGAATGTGAAAACAGAATTTAAAAATATATATTTGTTAATTAGTTATAAGTAAAGAAAATTTTCCATAGAATAACATTGGTTATTCTAGCGCGGTAGTGGCCTAATATCCACTACCGCGCTTCCGGCGAAGGTAAGTGGATATTAGGCCGTTAAGCCCTAATCTCACTACGCTGCTAAGGATTCAAAGTACAGAGTGTATATTAAATTGAGTGAGGAAATGTTTAAATTAATACGAAATTTTATCCAGGCTGCTACATGTTACGGACTAATTTATATCTCAAAATAACCGATCCACATTAAACTTTACTTTTAAGTACAAAATCCAACTGCATTTTCGAATTATCTTAGATGAATATACCATAATCATAAGCATGCCAAGACTGCGGTTACATGTTTATGTAGGGAGGCGGACGCAGACGATTGTGGAGCAACTGCAATTTAATAATACAGTTTCACTGAAATATAGCTAATAGATTCTGCTTAATAACGCATTGTCAAAAAAACTTTCAGACAAGTTTTTGCATTGGCAGAAATAATTTTTATTAAACATGTTTTTTCTTTTCCTTCGTTGTAAAGGGAAGATTTTAATAACTGCACAGATTTTAATTCGGAGTATAATGAAGTTAAGCGAGTGTTTGGAACTAAGGCCGAGTCCCCAGGCCTAGGACTCAAGGGTCCTAAATGATATTTAATTGATGATATTTAATAAATGATATTTGTAGAATTCTTAAGGCATTGTAAGGAAAATTTTAGAAGGGAAGGGGAGAATCTGGAATTTAAAGATAGCCCCTGAAAACTTTCACCTCTGATATTCTTTTATAATCTGCTACCGGTTGTTTTCAATTTTTATTTTAATATTCTTCAAGTTTTTTCATGTTCTTTGTACAACTCTCTATGCCATTAAAAATTTTTACCGTTATATCTTCTACGTGAAGACTGAAACATTATCTGAATTTTCGAAATCAAAATGCAAGAATTTGAGTATAATTGAAATAAATCGCCTACATCTTGTATAAACAGTAGTTCGATTATTGAAAATTTTATAAATTTAAAAACCGAAATACAAAATAAAGATTTTAGATTTAGAGAATTCTTATTTATCAAGTGATTCAATTTTTATTTTATTTATTTATTTAATTTTTAACTTTTAATTTTCTTTTCTTTCTTTTGAGGAGTTTGGGGAGAGGGGTGGAGTTAATGCTTCACCACCAGAAAGTGTTGTCATTAAATATTTAAATTTTTGGAGATAGAATATTTAAGTATTTATCATAATATTAATAATGGAAATAAAGAAGGATATTAATTAAAATAATTTACCTGTAGCTTAAGACCACAAAATATTACTCTAATTTGTATTTATATTAGTTTATGTAATTATTAAAGACCAAATAATATTTAGAAAATAATTTTTAAATAAATTTAATAAACGGGAAATATTTCGTAATTGAATTGTGTAAAAAAGTATCTGCTGCAGAACTATGCATTCATTCGTATTGGTATAATGATCCAATAGACAAAAGTGAGTCTAGGGGACAGGAGGATCTGTTCTTGAAGCTGGTAGACGGGAAGTGAGGAATTCGATATGTAGTCGCTCATGGTGTCCTAGTCGTTCGGTGTTTTTCAAGGTTTTCTCTATATGGACTAATACCCCTTAAAATCAGCCCACGTTGGGGTTTTCGGTAATAAATTGAGGCTTACTTAAAAATGTCTAAATTCTTTTCAATATTTTTTGAAAATGCCGTTATATATATTTATCAAAGTCCCAATCTACTCTTTGTACCTTGGGAATGTCTCGGAATTTCTGAAAACTTTAAGGCATTTGTTAAAAAAAAGGGGGGGGGGGTGCTAGGGAACACAGGGGCAAAATTTTAAATTTCATATAGGAAGGGGGGAAAGTCTTTTAAAAGCTCAATCAGCCCTATTCCCAAATCCAATCCAATTCATATTTGTTTTTAATATAAAATACTTCAAAATATTTCTGTTACACTGACGTTCATAAAATGGTGCTTAAATATCTTATGATTTCATTATATAAGTGATTTTTTTCTGTATTAATGATTTAAAATACCATGTATATCTACTTTTAATTTCTTTAGATGATTTTTCATTAGATTTTGTTTAAATGGGGTATACAAGATATATTTTAAAATTCGCTTATGTATACTTAATTTTCTTTTTAGTGCCATGGAATTACAGTCCTTTCTTTTCATTATTTGCTTAAAATGTCATAGGATGTAGATTTTGTTTTAAAAATTTATAGTTGAAGTGTTTTCCTACAATAATAATTTTTCATCATTTTTCTTTTTTCTAGTTATAATGGAAATTAATCCTAATATAAGAAACGAAACAAGTTGTCTAAGAAATATGAAAATAGAAAATGCCGTAAAATACTCTCATCAGAGACATTTACAAATACCAAATATTTATCCTGTTAAAGACTTTTTCACCATTTATCTTTTATGAATCTCATTTAAATATATATATATATACGTTTAGTGTTATGTTAGTAAAATAAAGTTTAATTTAAATCTAGTTCAGTATGTTTTATTTTTTAATTATTTTTAATCTTATGTTTTCTTTGCAGCAAAGATGTTTTTCTTCTTAGTGAGCTTTTTGCAATGATTCTAGTAAATTATCGGGATGCTGCTTTCAGGTGTAAAAGCGTAGAATTTGTATCTTCTTTAGATCCTATTTGGTAGAAGAAAAAATTTTTTTTATTTGTTTTTGCAAAGAGAAAATAAAGTCGAAAATTTTTTAATTCAAAATAATTTTATGGTTTCTTTAACAAAAAGCTATATATTTTAAAGATTTGAATTTATGGAATTAGTGACAAAAACCAAAAGAGTACCCGATTTTCATCTGCATTGAACCCTAAATTAATATTTAAAAATATTAAAAGCTCTATATTTCTTTATCTACTGTTTAATACGTACGAACATTTTCTCTCCACTTGCCGTCTGTCTAAAAATATTTACATCCCAGAAACTGAAATAATTAAGGAAATTATTCTACACATTGCAATGAATTAATTATAAAAAATAAAATTATTTAGGTATCAAACCTTTAGTATGTTCCTATAATTCTACGATTACGTATTAGAAATCTGATCTGAAATTAGAATTTTTATTTTCAAATAAAATAACTTTTAAAAACCAATTTATTAAAAACAGAATATTGGAAAATGTTCAAAATTTGTTACAGTTCGAAATAAAATTTGCATCAAATTTGTTAGTATTGGTTTAAGTGACAAGTTATGCATTGCATTAATATATTGCATAAATTTACTTTTTTAATAAACTACCAAAATTGTATACATAGTTTTTAAGAGAGACCTTTATATGGAAATGAATTAGTAATTTTTTTTCTTTAGATAATATAAAAATTAATGTGAGTATTTAAAAATTCAAATTCATTTAATACTTTACCTTTCCATAAATGGCAGGACACTTTCGATTTCAGATGTGTTTTAAAATAACTCAAAAAGTACTTAACAAATCGTTTTAAAACATCAGGAGTGTAAAAAAAAATGTTAAACTTCATGTAATTCAGTTACTTGTTTGTGCCAAAAGTGAAAAGGGGACCAGTAAAAAATGAAAGAAAAATGAGAGTATTTGGCATCACTCATTATAAAGTAATGCTCGAAATACAATCTGGCAGTAGCATATGATTATGGGGCTCATTTTCATTTTCTGTATAACTTTTTAAGTCTCTACCGCATGTAATCAGATTTCTTTAAAAAATTGCCGAACATTTTTTTTTTTTTTTTGGTTATAACATGTAAGGTATTAAAGCCAGTACAAAGCTACATTCGGGAAACCCAATATACAACATTAGACACAACATACTGCAATCAGAATGAAATAAATATTAAATATCTAATGAAATGTGAGCATTTTTTAAATAAATTTTAACTGCGCATGACTAAGTTTTAGCTAAATTTCATTTGTATAATTGAGTAGCCAAATGCATTAAACTACTTACATAAAAACCCCAAAGAAGTATTGTGTAAACTCAAAAAGTTCTACGCCAAAGAATGAACTGGTCTTCAGTTTCTCTCGAAGAAACGCTAAAGTATAAAAAGTTTTACACACATTTTTATTTTAATTCAATGAACGGTAATGCAATTTTCTGTGATTGTAAATAAATATTGGGAAAACCCTCTTAACAATTCCTTTTTTGGGGAACAGCTGAAATTCAGTTTATTCTATGACGTAGAACTTTTTGAGTTTACACGATATTTGTTTGAGGTTTTTACATAAGTAGCTCAATAAATTTGACTGTTAAATTTTGAAAATGAAATTTCGCTAAACATTTACGGCTGTGCAGTTAAAAATTATTTAGTAAAAATACTCATATTTCATTAAATATTTTTTTAATATTATTTTCATTCTGATTGCAGTATGCAGTGTTTAATATTGTATGTCGAGTTTCCTGAAAATAACTTTGCACTGTCTTTTCATACTTTGCATGTTATAGCTAAAAAAAAATGAAAATGTTTTTTGCAATTTTTTAAAGAAATCTTTATCTTCCTTATTATATGCGTATAATCCTTATTATATGCGTATGAGACATATAAACTTAAAGAGTTAATGAGAAAGAGTCCTATAATCACATGCTACTGGCAGATCGTATTTCAATCATTAATTATTACAGGGTGAAGCCAAATACTTTCATTTTACTTTACTTTTTTTACCGGCCCTCCTTTCACACCCCTGAAGTTTCAAAATGATTTGTTTAACATTTTTGAAATACTTTAAATAATGTCTGAAATCGAAAGTGTACGGTCATTATGGAAAGGTAGTGTACCTAACAAATTTTTAGTACTTCTTTTTTTTTTTCATTTAGAAAGTTTACACCTTTTTAATAGCATAATGCATTTTAAATGATTAGTGTTTTAATTACATTCTTAATTGTTAAAGTTAATATCTAATCAAAATGTAATATATATATACACATATATTTGTTAAAAAAAAAAAAAAAAAATTAAGTGTATTCACAAAGTGGATGTATTTTTTGAATGAAAGAAACTGAAGTTGTTAACACAGATCTACAAATATAATGTTGGCAAAATTTAATTTATTTATTTCAGTTGATACCTAGATTTTTGATGTGCTGAAGCCGAAAATGAAGCCAATTTTTCTCTGTCAGACATAGCTTTTGCCAATACAGGGTGTCTACCGACACAATTCCTTCTCTTTCGGTTGTTTCTGGTATGGATCATACTATAAAAGTAACCATATAATTATATTGGTAGAAGAGTCATAAAAAAAAAAGAAATGTGCACCCTATATTGAAAAAAATATGTATGTGATAGAGTAAAATTTAGTTTCGGTTTCAGCCGAGAAAAAACCATCAATATCAGCAATAATTATCAAATCAAAATTTTAGATTAAGACCTGTGAGATCTTTCATTATTGAGTCCTATTAAGTGAGGGAATTAAGTTTTTATTTTGGTATGGACTAAATATAACCAAGCAATATTAAGCAAACATATGCCATATTTTGCAATTATTTCTTATCATTTTATTAGAAATACCATAATATAAGTCAGCTTCTTTTTTTAATTTTATATTAAAAGTTTAATGTATGCAAAATGTACCACAACATTAATAAAAAATTGTAGTTAAAAACCTGTTAAAGCGTATCATTACAAATCCTACCAAAGGTAATACAAGCTTAACCAACTTTATACCTCTGAATTTTAATGTAGTTTTGATAAAACAATATATAGCATGTCTATATATATACTAAAGTCCGGTCTTCTTGTCCCATCAATTTCAGAAGAGTTCTCTCAAAGTTTGAAGGTGGGAGGTGCGAAGTTCGATCTCAGGTTGAGATTTTCAGCCTACCCATTCGAATTTTTTCAAAGTTTTCTTAAAAACTTTTGTAAATAAGAGATAGAACACCTTAGAATGACCTACACATAAGGCATTCTATACAGGCCTAGAACTCTGAAGTAACCAATGTGATTTTACCACCACAATAATATTAGTATATTTAAAAGCCTATTCAAGACACTTTAAACTGACGCGCATTTAAAATAAATCTCAAGGCTATGAATTTACAAGTGCAAAAACATCCAACTTTAAGTTTCTTTTCCTTAAGTTGTATAAGAATCTGTACTTATGTAACGTATTTACTAGATTCTTACATATATTCAAGAAGATAAACTCACTGCTGGATATTTTTGTACCTATAAATTGATAATAAAGGAATTTATTTTAAGTATATGCCAATTTAGAGTGTCTTCGATACGCTTGTAAACATACCAATATTTAATCGGTGTTAGTTAAAGCCGATTGGCTATGCCTAGGTTTCTAGACCTGTGGGGATTGCCGTAAGTGTAGGTGTTTCTAAAATGTCTTATCCCATATTTATACGAGTTTTGGAGAAATCCCCGGAAAATTTCGAATGGGTAGGTGGAAAAGCGCAACCTGGAATCGAACCATGCACCTTCCGCCTTCAAACGTTGAGAGCAGAGCTTCTCAGCCTACAATAGGGCGTTTAAATATTAGGTATTTTTACATGGATAAATTTACTGAGATTTTCATAATATTATATACGAAATTTACGGAGACTTGGATGTTCTAACGTATGTAATTTTACAGAGACTTGGATGTTCTTATGTATGTAATTTTACAGAGACTTGGATGTTCTTACATATGTCATTTTACAGAGACTTGGATGTTTTTACATATGTAACCTTACAGAGACGTGGATATTTTTACAATGGTGAATTTACAGAGACTTGAATATTTTGATCTATGTAAATTTACAGAGACTATGATTGATTTACAGAATAGTTTCTCTGCATTTTGACAGAATCTCTTTTTTTAATTCTCTGTAAATTTACGTAATACTTAATATAATTAATTACCAATAGATTCTCTGTAAATTTACAGAAAAATTTTTAACAGTGCACCAGGAATCAAGTTTGGTACTTGGCATTAGTAACTCATGCTTTATCACTGGGTTAATTCAGTTTATGTATGGCTAATCAATCCCTGACCAGCACCATTAGTCTTCCTAAAAGTTGGCAATGTGCAGTTCGTTTACAAATAATGACATGATTATACGGATGATTCTTTAACTCAGTCATTCTAATCAATTATATAGGTCTTCAATGAAATTATTTTCTTCAAGTCAATGCGTTTTTCTGTTATGTTTTTAGATGCGGACTAAGGAGGGAATGTTCAAAATTTTCCTTCACGTACAGATTTGACAGAAAATGGGACTTTTTAAGAAAAGAACTTAAAGTTCCACTTTCTCCACTACAAAAAGAAAATTGAAAAGTACATTTTCACAGACCTGTGTTATTTTTTAAATACCAGACGTTTTCTAAATATAAAAAAATATATAAAATTTGTATATAAAATTCATCTTATAACTCAGTCATATTATTTTTCATTTTAGCGTAAGATCTTACTATAGCCACGCTGCCGTTAAAGTAATTTCCTTTTGGCATCACATACTTTACAAAAATGATGATAATAAAAAGAAAATGTAAACAAAATTGTAAAATCCTTTTATTTCCGTTAAAAATAATTTAAGAAAATTCCTATCTAAAAACTGTTGTTATCAGGTGTCGCGATGTCTTTCTTCACTCTTTCCACTTATTTCTTTATTTTCATTACTTCCAATATTCTCAGATTGCTCTCTTTTTTATTCCTTTTTTCTGGAAAGAAGATGAGAAAAACGGCGCCTTGATTTAAAATAAAACATACAAAGTTCACGATAAGAATTTCCATTATGCATACGAAAGTATAATAAATATTCAAGAGTTTGCTATCGGTCCGGGCAAACATAAATTTTATGCTGCTGTTTTGAATAAGAAGTCGAATGAAAAGTAACATTTTGCTTTTCTTCTTGAAATATATACAACGTTATGGGTGGCTTTTTACAGCACTTTTTGATATTCGCGTTTTAAATTGAACCTTTCGGTAAGTACTGCTGTTTCCGACGACTAAATTTGCTTGTTTTATTTGTTTATTTTTTTTTATGCTCGAATATATCAAATCAAAAAGAGTGCATAAATTGTAGCAATTTAATTCTTTTGTTGCATAATGTGCTTGAATAGCATTGTAAAAGACATATATCCAGAGATAATGCATAGAAACATAATTTATTTATTTTTGAAGAAGTATATCTTTATATATATATTTCTTTTGTGCGTGTGTATGTCACTGAACTCCTCCTAAACGGCTGGACTGAGTTTAATGAAATTTTTTGTGTGCCTTCAGGTGGATTCGAGAATGGTTTAGATTTACAAATGAAAGTTGTAACTTAATTAGTTCTTTCTTAATTAATTTTTAACCAACTATTTCAACAACTTTTCCACCTAGATGGCGTGAGTTGTCGTAAACACGATGTCAGAATTTATTTAATGTTGAAATGAATAATATTATAGTTTTAAAAAATTAAAGAACACGCTTTTATAGAAATGTGAACTAAAAAGCACGAAATATCTATCTTAGTATTAAAATTCAGGGTAAGAGAAAATCGTGTGAGTGACACACCGTAATATTTACATACATTTAAATCTTTAATTAAAATAACTTGGAATTAACAAAAACCATTTTTAAAAAATATCCCCTTACGGGGATCGAACGCTGGACCTTTAGATTCGTAGCGCGGCGCCTTACCTCGACGCCGCATCGTTCACGCATTGAAAGTATTTTTTTTTACAATATAAATTTTTTGTTTCCTCCCAGAGAAGTTACAAACAAACATACATACATATAGGTGAAGCTAATAAAAGCGTGTTAAAAATGAATTTTTAACCGTATCTTACGAAGTGTTAAAAATATTTTTTTCAAAATTAATATTTTTAGAATCGTAACAGTATCTTACGAAGTGTTTAAAATATTTTTTTCAAAGTTAATATTTTAGAATCGTAAACACGATGTCAGAATTTATTTAATGTTGAAATGAAAAATGAATTTTTAACCGTAAGTGTTTAAAATATTTTTTCAACGATAACATTGTTAAAATGTTAAAATTAGTTAAAATGGTATATTCTTTTAAAAAATTCGTCAATATCCGTTATTTTATTTAAAATGAGTTATTTTATTTTAAAATGAAAAATGAATTTTTAGGCCATTATTATTTGTGCAGATGGAAAATGTGCTAAAAGTTTTCCGAAAAATTTCACGATCACAAATGTTGACGGATATCCAATATATCGTCGAAGAATTCCCGATAATGGCGGACAATATTATCATCTATGGCGGTCATCTATGTCAACAACTTATATATTAACATTGATAACCGATGGGTGGTCCCATATTCGCCTCTGCTGAGCAAAACATTCAATGCTCATATTAACCTTTTGCTTCCGGCACGAATCTGAGAAAGTATAACCCCAGAATACGGCGCTTATTTTCAGAATTTTTCCCCCCTTTCTAGAAACGAAAGTGCACGGGAAAATTTCTCTCCTATTGTTCAAACGCGCGGACCCTTGCAAATTCTGGGGGAAGTTAGGGGTTATTATAACACCAGTTTTAGAGATAAATCTTTTTTGGCATAGTCGGTAAAAGTAAAACAATATTTATGATGCGGCTATTTTTTTACGTAATTTAAATCATTTTAATTATATTTTTAAGAACTTCTTTTCGCCTCATATACCATTTATTCATTCGCACTTCTTTCTTACGTTGATTATAAGCTGTTACATAAGATGTACTGAAAGGACAATAATTTTATATAATAACTAAACATTAAAAAAATTTTCTTCTTTCTAACAAAAAAGCTTTTTTTTCCTCATGCGGGTAAATTTATATAAGATATACATATGGTAGATATGAAGAGAATGGAGGTGAGATAATATAAATATCTGTTAATAATGGAAAGTTAAGCAACTTAAATAAAAAGCAATAATAATCTTACGATCAGCTTGTTTTATTCGCATTTAATCTTACACAACCCAATTTGTATTTTCGGAGTTTCTATGGATAATTAAAAATTTTAATAAAAATAATAATCATATTAGTACATTATAATATCAAAGCAATCCCAAAAACAAATATTTAATGAGAAACTTCAAGAATTTATTAAAAAAAAAAAAAAAAAAAAAAAAAGAAGAAGAAGAAGAAGAAGAAATAAAAAAAGAAAAAGAAATTTAAAACGAAATTCATTAAAAATAAGAAGAAAAAAATGATGTTGGTTTTAGGGTTATGGACGGGAGGATTCTAGTCTTGGGAATGTGTTTAGAGGGCCCTAGCCCAAATTTAGTAAGTTTAAGAGAAAACCACGGAAAAATCCGAACGGTTAAGGCGACAAGTTCGACCTGGTGTCGAACCTGAGAACTCCCGTCTATCAGCTTTGGAAGCAGAACCTCTCAGCAACTGTTAACATGAGAAAAAATAAATTTCCGTATGTTAGAAATTTTGTACACAATAAAATATTTCTTAAATTTATTATTAGGTTTATACAGACATTTTGCAGTAAAGTGGCTTGCCTTAAAAATTAGATAATCAAAGTTATAATTGAATTATGAAATTTGCATATTTTAATTACAATTTTTTTTTTTTTTTTTTTTTTTTTATATACTAGCAGGCTTTACCAGCTTCATTGACCACTATATATTATTAAATTGAAAAAAAAAAAAATAATAATAATAATGATTATAAATATAATATAATATAATAACAATAAAAAAAAAAAAAAGAAAAAAAAAGAAATCGTTTAGAATTTTGCTTTGTGTACCTATTGTCTGTATCGCCTTCCACACCCTCGCTACTTCAGGTCCGGATTCCTACTGCAATCAGCAACTTTTTACTCGAGCACATTATTTTAGATATTTATCGGACAACAGGTGGCGATATCATAGCATCCATTAAATATTTTAGTTTTGAAACCTTAAAATAATATGGATTTTCTAGCCTTCATTCTGTAATAATAAAATTACAGCTACAATGAATTTATAATTTTATTACTATTAATTGTATTATACAAAATTACATAAATTTATTTGTTATATTTTTTAGTTAAATTTATAATCCTTTCTGCTATATTGTAGTTTGATTTCGATAAATACAACAACGTGAAAGAAAAAAAAAATCCACTTTTAAAGAAATTAGCTAATTAAACAATAATAATTAAATAAATAGTAAAACAGCCGTTGCTAAGGAACGCAGAGGATTGAAATGAAAGAAAAAAATTTAAGAAAATGAAACAGAGAAATCTATGCATAATAAATAAATAATTAATTAATTAAAAAAAATTATGTGGAAAAATTGTAAAAAATCTCTATGAAGTGCACCACTACCCCCTCTGAATGAGACCCTTAAATCTTAGAGTCATAAAAGAAATAAAATTAAAATTACTGAAAATGAATTGCAGTCATACACGTCTAAAATCTGGAAAGAATAAGGAAGGAGAAAGATATTTCGAACAGCACAAAAAAAGGAAAGCCTATATGTCGCCAATAAATAAACCAAGAGTTCTCCACACTGCCAAACGCAAAAATTTCGTTATCATCGCGATAGAGAGTAGGCGTTGCGACACTCTCGCAGGAATAATAGCGAGTCCTTTGTCCATCTCGAGTGATTGACGCACCGTTTCTCTGAGAGGGAATAGAAATCTAGGGTACGAATGCTGTAACATAGCCGGGCTTTGGTCTACGTGAAGTTTGGGGTACAGCTCTCGGACCCGCCGTAAGTAAAAGGTTAATGTTCAGTTCTGCAGTTCAGTGAAGAGCATCAAATACATTTGCAAGTATGTGAATAAAGGCAGTGATATGGCTGTATTTCGAATTGAAAATACCAATGTGAATGCTCCTCCGGTGAATAACAACGATGAAAAAACACCTTACCAAATTGGCCGGTACGTGAGCTCCAATGAAGCTGTTTGGCGTATCTTTGGTTTCCCAATTCATGAACGGGATCCAGCAGTTCTTCATTTAGCCGTCCATCTTGAAAATGGCCAGCGCGTATATTTCACGAGCAAGACAGCGATTGATCGTGCTATAAATCCACCAAAAACTACACTCACCGAATTTTTTGAATTGTGTAATCGTGCGGATGCTTTTGGTGCTTTTGCACGGACATTACTCTATTCAGAAGTACCACGCTATTTCACATGGGCTCCAACAAAAAAATGGATGCCCCGCAAGCAAGGCACGCCGATTGATGCATGTCCCGGTTTATTCAAATCAAACACCTTGTGACGAGTATTTACAGTCAATCCAAGGCAGACTGAGTGCTTTTATCTTCGACTGTTATTTGTTAATGTCATCGGCCCTTTGTCATTTCAAGATTTACGTAAAGTGAATGGACAACAGTATCCAACGTATAAAGATGCATGCCTTGCACTCGGCTTGCTGGAAGACGACAACCAGTGGGAGTGTATGCTTGCTGAAGTAGGACTGAACTGTACAGCAAAACAAATTCGTCTACTATTCGCTATAGTGTTGACTACATGTTTCTCGGCCCGAGCAGAAACATTATGGGATAATCACAAAGATTCAATGACTAATGATATATTGCATCAACATCGTTCCCGGTGCAACGATCTAACGATAGTATTCAGTGACGCTATGTACAATGAAGCATTGATTGCTATTGAAGATCTTTGCATTATCATTGCCAACTTACCACTCAGTCATTTCGGTATGCGTTCAACAAATCGAAATGCATCTGATTTAATAAGCACTGAATTGATTCGTGAACTACAGTACAATACTGTAGAAATGGCAGCGATTGCTGCTCGCAATGTCCCACTAATGAATGAAGAACAAAGAACCATTTACGACCGCATCATGCTCGCAGTTTTGGCAGGACAGGGTGGATTCTTTTTTTTTTTTTTTTTTTTTTTTGGGTGCACCAGGTGGAACTGGCAAAACATTCCTTATTTCGCTAATTCTCGCCAAAATACGATCAAATAATGGCATCGCATTGGCTTGGCTGTTGCATCATCTGGCATTGCGGCAACTTTATTGGATGGATGCGGAACAGCTCATTCATTGTTTAAACTGCCACTAAATATTCAAAATAACCCAGACGCAGTGTACAACATAAAAAAAACAATCGTCCACGGCCACAGTGCTGAAATAGTGTAAAATTCTTATCTGGGATGAATGCACTATGGAACACAAACATTCGATTGAGGCGTCGAACAGGACATTGAAAGATATAAAAAACAACGGCAAACTATTTGGCGGCACTCTGTTACTCTTTTCAGGTGATTTCAGACAAGCACTTCCCGTTATTCCGCGTTCAACATACGCTGATGAGATCAACGCGTGCTTAAAATCATCGTCATTGTGGCTTAATGTTGAAAAAGTACAACTGAAAGTAAATTTGTGCGTTCAAAAGCTTCAAGATCCATCCACTGAAACATTTTCAAAACAATTGTTAGATATCGGCGATGAAAAAGTTACTACAGATGAAACTGCATGCATAAAATTACCGACCGATTTCTGCACAATCATTGATTCTCAAGATGCTCTTATTGACCAGATATTTCCCGATGTACACAGACGATACACAAATCATGAGTGGCTGGCAGAAAGAGCAATTTTAGCAGCAAAATATGTGGACGTCAACGAATTGAATCTCAAGATACAGCATTTGTTACCAGGAGACTTGGTGTCATACAAATCTAATGATACAGTTTGCGATGCCACCGAAGCTGTAAATTATCCAACAAAGTTTTTAAATTCATTGGATTTACCAGGCATGCCACCGCATATTTTACAACTGAAGGTTGGATCTCCGGTTATTTTGCTTCGTAATTTGAACCCACCACGGTTGTGCAACCGTTGCACGGTTGAGCAACGGTTTGTGCACGCGATTAGTCATAAAAAAATTAATGAAAAATGTTATCGAAGCCATCATTTTAGATGACAAATTCCGAGGTGAAACTATATTACTACTGCGAATTCCTATTATACCCACAGATGTGCCAATTCAATTTAAACGCCCTCAATTTCCAATTAGATTGGCATTTGCAATGACTATCAATAAGTCTCAGGGCCAAACGATGTCTGTCTGTGGCTTAGATTTGAGCACATCATGTTTTTCACACGGACAATTATACGTGGCTCTCGAGTAGGCAAACCATCCAGTTTGTTTGTATTGGCAAAAGATGGGATAACAAAAAATATTGTACACTCTGTTGCATTAAGGGAATGATATTGTTTTTTAGTAATATTGTTATAAGTAGCGATATGTATATAATTTTAAAGAATCAATTTTAATAAATTAAAAAAATAAATGATTGGTGTTTTGTTATTTTTATATTCTTTCACCGTTCACAGCGCTCCATACATCTTCCACTTATATACCACATCCTAACACACTTACAATAAGTTAGTTATTTTTTTCTAGCAAAATATTCTCTAGAAATAATTTATATGACAAAACAGCGTTTGTCGGGTCAGCTAGTATATATATATATATATATATATATATATATATATATATATATATATAGTTTGTTACGTAAAGCATTTTGACATAAATTATTGAACATTCAGTGTGGAAGATACTTCAACTTAACGGCCCTCTTCACTGAAAAAAAATTCCAATGCCGGCTGAAAGCAGATAAAAAGTGTCCCACGTGGTTTTGACAGGAGGTGGAGAAGATTGACAGATTCACTGACGAATCATTGACTTTTTGGAAGAATAAATCAAAAATCAGCCACGTCCATCTTGCGGTTTCGTCGAAGTTTTGTTTTGTTTTGATTCTTTCTTTCTTTTTTTATTTTTGTGTTTCTTTTTTTATTTTTTTTTATTTTTTTTTTCCCATTTTCACATGACATCAAATAACTTTCCTCATTTATTCTAATCTATTTATATGTATTTTAATAGAGTAACTCGATCCGACCAAGTACTTTATACTATTTTCAGCCCGGTTCAGGCTTTCTTTAGTTATACCGGCGAATTACGTAATAGTGAAATTTAAAATATATATAAATATATACTTTATAATTATACTTGAAGTCTGATATAATTAATTTAACTAAACTAGTATGTTGTGGCCACCACATGACTTTCTTCTATATTTTCCTATACAAATTCCCTCAGTAAAAATAATTTATTAAAATTATTATAAAAAAAAATTGTCTTCCATGATAATGCAGACGATTTCCATATTAGAAAAGTAAATCCATTTATTCTCAATAAATAAATAAAAAATAATAATAATAAAAAATTACGTTTTTTTTTTTTTTTTTCAAAAGCTTTTTTTTCGTTAAAAGTAACAACAACAAAAACAAAAAAAAAAAAAAAAAAAAAAAAACGATAACTTTGTTTTAAATTATCATAGATCTACAATTCAACCATTCGTTTTAAAGGAGATCTTTCGAAAGATACCCATCTTGAAAATGTATCCCTCCCGGGGGGGAAGGGGGGGACTTTCTTCTACATGTAATATAGAGAAAGTATTGGATTCGTGAAAATTTTCGAACTCCGGTTTTCGATGGATTTGCCCGTTTTGGGATGTGCTGAACATGATTTGATAGTTTTAAGAAAATGTCTGTCTCTCGCTCTGTGTGTGTGTGTGTCACGAATTTTTGGAGGCTGTATCTCACGAACCAATGAACGAAATTTAACCAAACTTGGTATTTAGTTGGACCCTGACATAAACTGGTGCTGATTAGATTTAGGGATCAATCGCCCAATAGGTGGCGCTGTGATAGCATTTTTTCTAAATTTTTAACATGGCAGTATAGGACAAAATTTCGTATAAATGTACATAATGAGAGTTATTTTTAACTTTTGATTGTAAAACTAATATGAATTATTGATAAAAGTAGTTGTTAAGTAAAGAAAAAAAATTGTGCATGTGGGGGCGTCGCCCTCCCCCGGGCGGAGTAAATTTTCAAGATGGGTATCTTTCGGAAGGTCTCGTCAATACCTTTAAAACGAATGGTTGAACTATAGATCTGTGATAATGTGAAACAAAGTTATTGATATTTTTTTTTTTTTTTTTTTTACTTTTAATAAAAAAAAACTTTGAAAAAAAAAATCGTAATTATTATTATTATTTTTATTATTATTATTATTATTTTTTTTTTTTTTTGAGAATAAAATAGACTTTTTTTTTTTGGATATTTACTGTTATACTACTTTTCTGATATGGGGGGCGGGGGGGGCAAAACGTAATTTCACAAAATCCTTCATATCTCAAGCAAAAAAAACAGATATCCCTAAAATTTTTGCTTTTAAATATAGCTAATACAAATGTCTAAAAATCCGTTTCTGGAATTTTTCAAATTCGGTCCCAAAAAGGGGGCAGGGGGGGGGGGGCAAAACGTGATTTCACATGCGTAAAACGTGATTTCGCATAATCCTATATATCTCAAACAAAAAAAAAAATAGATATACGTGAAATTTTTGCTCTAAAATATAGCTAATGCAACTATCTAAAAACCAATTTCTGCAATTTTAGAAATTCAGCCCCCAGGTGGGGCAGCAAGGGGGGGGCTATGGAGCAAAAACAAATAGAAGTACAGTTAGGCCGTTCAAAATTGGTACCAATAGGTTTTAAAGGCCTGCAAGTCGAATTGGGATATTTTCGATTGTATAAAATTATTAGGAGGGGCAAGAAGCGGGGAGGGGAGGGGGGGGGGCAAAAAAAATAAAAATAGTGTCAGGTCGTTCAAAATTGGTAAGTAGAGGTTTTCGATACTTACAAATCGATTGCGGATATTTTTGAATTTGTAAAATTATTAGGAGGGCGGGTAGGGGGGTGGGGCGGTAAGGGGGGCTATGGAGCAAAAACAAATAGAAGTACAGTTAGGCCGTTCAAAATTGGTACAAATAGGTTTTAACCCTTTCAGGGGCAGTACGTAAAAATGATTGAATTTCCTTTTAAATATATATACATCATAAAGTAAACATCCCCTACAAGTCATATTTGATGAAGAAAAAAATTCAGCATGTGGGGATTTTTTTGTGGGTGGTGGCTAGACGTTCTAGCCACTGCGCACATACGTCATGTACCTTAATTTTCGTATGGAAATAAATATTTATATATTTAAGGAATAAAATTGAAACTATGCCTTGGAAATGTAATTATAATAATACAATGTAACAATAATTAATTATTACTTAAATTATAATGCTTCTTTATCCCTTTTTAATGATTTATTATATATATATATATATATATATATATACACACATATATGGGCTGTTTAAAATTTGTTTAGAAACCTCTATGCATTAGTAATAAGAAAAAATTATTCACTATTTAAGGAATAAAAATTATAGTTATTCAATTATATTGTAAGTGCAATAAATTTTGAAATTGATTCAGTACATAAACTAAAAGACATAATTTCTTACCTTCATATTGTAATGGAATTATCAATTCACAAATTGCATACACAGAAATATGAAAACTTTAAAAATATTAATGTTCTTTAAAATTTGTTTGTTCCTGATCCAGATACTGCAGAATCATCATCTGAGGGTAGCTCTTCAAACAGAGCAATAGCTTCATCCAAAGATAAGCCTTTTCTAGGCATTATTGTGATAAAAATTAAGATATATAAATTTAATTTAAGATTATTTAGAGAAATTAACTAAATTTAAAAGCTGTGGAAATAAAAATTTATTTTTAAAAATCACGATATAAGAGCAATAGAAAAAAGCAGCCTCTTTCTATACTGTAAACAGAAATACTGAATAGTAAAGTAAATTTGTAAGAACCCTCCCACGCTTGTTTACATCTGTATTTCATTCTGCTATCCCTTACTATTTATATTTATCACAGTTCACTAACCCCAAAAGACCGTCTTTGTTTATCTCAAAGGAAAAGAAATTGAGATTCTTTTCCCCAGCAGAACCTGTCTTATGTGCGCGGTGGCTAGAGGGTCTATCCACCTAAAAGATGCTCCTAAAAAACAAACTAAAATTAATGATCTAAGATAATATGTAAATCTGTTGTATTTAAAAGGTGCATTACAGTATATTTATACTACCAAATACTTTTGAATAAAAAATTATTTTTCATAAAAATATATAAAAGAAACTTCAAAAAATTTTCCCGCAACTTGTCCATTTAAAAAAGTCATAGGCACATCCTGCTTAAAGTTACTGTAGTGCTGCCGTCTCTATTTCAATTTTAGAAGTACACATTAACTTTTCATAAAAGTGGATAGAAAAAGTAGCCACTGCACACCTAGAGAAAAATTTCTAAAGTAGGTGGATAGACCCTCTAGCCACCGCCCCTGAAAGGGTTAAAGGCCTGCAAGTCGAATTGGGATATTTTCGATTGTATAAAATTATTAGGAGGGGCAAGAAGCGGGGAGGGGAGGGGGGGGGGCAAAAAAAATAAAAATAGTGTCAGGTCGTTCAAAATTGGTAAGTAGAGGTTTTCGATACTTACAAATCGATTGCGGATATTTTTGAATTTGTAAAATTATTAGGAGGGCGGGTAGGGGGGTGGGGCGGTAAGGGGGGCTATGGGGCAAAAACAAATAGAAATACAGTTAGGCCGTTCAAAATTGGTACAGATAGGTTTAAGAGGCCTGCAAGTCGAATGGGGATATTTTCGATTGTGTAAAGATATTAGGAGGGGCAAGAAGGGGGGAGGGGAGGCGGGGGGGGCAAAAAAAAATAAAAATAGTGTCAGATCGTTCAAAATTGGTACGTAGAGGTTTTCGATACTTACAAATCGATTGCGGATATTTTTGAATTTGTAAAATTATTAGAAGGGGCGGGTAGGGGTGGGGTGTTAAGGGGGGGCTATGGGGCAAAAACAAATAGAAATACAGTTAGGCCGTTCAAAATTGGTACAGATAGGTTTAAGAGGCCTGCAAGTCGAATGGGGATAATTTCGATTGTGTAAAGTTATTAGGAGGGGCAAGAAGGGGGAGGGGAGGGGGGTGCAAAAAAATAAAAATAGTGTCAGGTCGTTCAAAATTGGTACGTAGAGGTTTTCGATACTTACAAATCGATTGCGGATATTTTTGAATTTGTAAAATTATTAGGAGGGGCGAGTAGGGGGTGGGGCGGTAAGGGGGGGCTATGGGGCAAAAACAAATAGAAATACAGTTAGGCCGTTCAAAATATATACAGATAGGTTTAAGAGGCCTGCAAGTCAAATGGAGATATTTTCGATTGTGTAAAGTTATTAGGAGGGTCAATAAGGAGGGGAGGGGGGCAAAAAAATAAAAATAGTGTCAGATCGTTCAAAATTGGTACATTGAGGTTTTCGATACTTACAAATCAATTGCGGATATTTTCGAATTTGTAAAATTATTAGCAGGGGCGGTAAGGGGGTGAGGGTGTAAAGGGGGGGCTATGGGCAAAAACAAATAGAAATACAGTTAGGCCATTCAAAATTGGTACAGATAGGTTTTAGAGGCCTGCAAATCGAATGGGGATACTTTCGAAAGTGTAAAGTTATTAGAAGGGCCGGGAAGGGTGGGGGGCAGAGGGGCAAAAAAAAAATATATCAATTAAGATCATTCAAAATTGGTACATCGAGGTTTTCGATACCGACAAATCGATTGCGGATATTTTTGAATTTTTAAAATTATTGGGAGAGGCGGGAAGGGAGGAGGAAGCGGAGGGGCAAAAAAATAAAAATAGAGATAGATCGTTCAAAACTGGTGCATAGAGGTATTTGATACTTTCAAATCGATTGTGGATATTTTCGAATTTGTAAAATTATTAGGGCGCTCATATATATGCAATCGCGCACGGGTCTACGCTGCCGAAGGCAGTGGGGACCCGGTGCGACATTTTTCCCGATCAGAGTTTTTTTTTTCCACATGATAAAAATTAATGTAATTTTGAGAATTCATTAATTATAATGATTCATTTAAAAATAGTGACCAGCGAAGCGGCGTAGCCTGCTAGTCTATTTATATGTATTTTAATAACGTAGCCCGACCCGACGAAGTATTTTATTCTATATTCAGCCCGTTTTAGGCTTTCAGTAGTTATATCGGCGAATTCTGTAACAATGAAATTTAACAAAAGAAAATATTTTTATGATTAAACTTGCGGTTTGATATAATTAATTTAACTAAAAAATAACAAAGATATATAACATTATAACATTACTGATATATAGAGATGGGATTTCTGCACTCTGGAGCTCAGACTACTGAACGCAGAGCTGGACGGGGTGTGCGACAGGTCGTGACCTTCGGGATCGTATTTCGAAGATCACGGACAGGTGCGGTCGCACAAGTCCTCCAGCTCTGTTTTCTAAAGAAAGTGTACTTGTGTTGTTATTTATACGTGTTTCTTTATACAAGTCAAATTTTTATAAGTAGTATAATATATAAATAGTGTTGAATTATAGTGCCTACATTTATTTAAAAATCTGGTGTGAAACAACCACACGACTTCCATTACCCACTATTACACGTATTATATGCAATTTTTGAAGATAATGTTAACAGAAGACATGGAATTGTCCTAATGAAATAGACACCTAAAAATTTTCCGGTAAGGGAAAGTTAATACACGTGTAAAAACATAAAACAGAGTTTGCACAGCGATTTTTTTTTTTTTTTTTTTTTTTTTTTTTTTTAAAGAAAGGGGAAGAAAATTGGCAGAGTTTATTTATTTATTTGAAACACCAAGTTTCGAGATGTAAAACTGATCTGTCTGATCAGGATGACTATTAATTTTCCTGTGATAACCAATTAAAGCATGAGAAAGGATATCTAAAATGGGTTTATGTAACAATTTTCAAGAAAATCGTTAGAGCCGTTTTTGAGATACCGATTTTTACCAAAGCTTGACAAAATTAATTGTTGGCCAGAAAACAGCAATTATGTGTAAAAGGATATTTAAAAGAGGGTCAATATGGCAAGTTTGAAAAAAAAAACATACAGCCGTTTTGACAGGAAAGCATTTGCAGGACCTGAAATTCAGCTATTTGTACAGGGCGCCTATCAATTTTCCTGAACTAACCAACTATATCCTTCGAAAGGATATATAATAGAGTGTTTATACAGCAATTTTAAAGAAAATCGTTAGAGCCGTTTTTGAGATATGGACTTATGGCCTCACTTCCGGTTTCAGATGTCCCACTTTTGGTTTTCCAATTTTCACCAAAATTTGAAAAGTTTATCTGTACACAGAACAGTTTCAATTCTAAAGTTTCGTAGTTCTGTCTTTATTAGTTTCCGACATATAATAGATAGAATATTTTCCACATACATACATACACACAGAGACCAATTGCTAAAAACCACTTTTTTGAACTCAGGAGACCTTAAAACATGTAAATCAGGTGAAATCTCGATATCGAATTTTTGGACCAAATACAATACTTCCATTACCTATGGTAGTCGGGTAATGGAAGTAAAAATAAATCAAATACAAGACTCTTAGTGTCTTGAAACTTGCCAGTTTTGATCAACTTTACAAGTTACAGCCACATATCAATTTCAAAATACCAAATTTGAATTTCCTGAAGTTATTTAAGTTATGTTGATACAGGGTTGTTCGGTTTTTTTCCATAATCGAAAAAACCTGGTTAAAACCGTCCCAGATAAAATACCATTTCGTCCACTTTTATTCACTATTAATTATTTGCGAGTAGTAAATTAAAAGTTATCTTTATTCTTTCAATTTATATAAAAAAAAATAAAAAAAAATCCTTCCATTACCCTACTACAGTATGTAATGGAAGTATTTGTATTCGGTCTGAAAATTCGATATCGAGATTTCACCTGATTTACACGTTTTAAGGTCCTCTGAGTCCAAAAAAGTGGTTTTTGGCAATTGGTCAGTGTGTGTATGGGGGGGGGGGGGGGCGGAGAGGATCTTCTGGCTATTATGTATCGGAAACTAATAAAGATAGAACTACAAAACTTTAGAATTGAAACAAGTCTGGTGTACAAATGAATTTTCCATATTTTGGAGAAAATTGAAAAACCGGAAGTGGGACATCAGAAACCGTAAGTGGGACCGTAAGTCCGTATCTCAAAAACGGCTCTGACGATTTTCTTCAAATTTGTTACATGAACACTCTATTAGATGTCCTTTCGAATGATATAGCTGGTTAGTTCAGAAAAATTGACAGGCGGTCTGTATAAATAGCTCAATTTCAGGTCTCGGAAGTGCGTTCCTTTAAAACCAGCTGTACGGATTTTTTTTCAAACTCGCCATATTAACTCACTTTTAAATATGCTTTTGTATGTAATTGTTTTCCTGTCAATGATTGAGTTTTGGTAAAATTTGGTATCTCAAAAACGGCTTTAACGATTTTCTTGAAAATTGTTATATAAATCCATTTCTTTCTTATGTATCACGTAATTATTAGAGGAAAATTAACTGCTACCCTGTTTAGGTAGGTCAGAAGTTTAGGTAGATCTCGAAAATTGGTGTTTCAAAAAAATAACTCTACTACATATATATATATATATATATATTTTTTTTTTTTTACCTCGCTTTATGCACGCTTCGTTTTATATGTCTTTACATGTGTATAAAGTTTATCTTACCAGAAAAATGTTAGGTTTCTACTTCTTTAGGTCACTTTTATATCTTGTGATCACATTATCTCCAAAAAATGCATATAATATGTGTAATAGTTTGTAATGGAAGTCGTGTGGTTGTTTCACACCAGATATTTTATTAATATGTTTGTATAATCAATTTGAATTTTTCAAAATAGACATGGAATAAGCAAAATTTACAATATTTAATAAATGAAATATTTGTATTTTTCTAAGGGTGGATGTAAAGGTATATTTTATATCTTGAATTTCAATCCTCCACCTTTTCCCTCCATTGTTTACAACTGCATTGTCCTTTCCTCTCTCATAGACACATATACCTTTTAAAAATTAGTTATTAAGCATGATGAAATTAAATGATTCACATACCTTTCATGCAGTTTTTTGCTTTCCGAAAATACATACGTAAGGAAATCATTGTAATCGTGACAAAATTCTGGCTTTGCGATGTGGGCGTATCTACATGTTTTGAGGCCCCATGAGTTCATTTTTACTATTTTCATGATGATGATGATGATGTATGTGTATGTATGTCAGTGATCACAATATCATCCAAATGCTTTTTTTCGAAGGGTAGGCAAAAAAACAGGTTTTTTTTTTTAGGGGAAAAAAAAAACTTTTTAGGATGATTTTTTTAAATCGTCCTATTGCAACCACTTCGTTTATCTATATATTTATCTGTCTATTTATAATGAAATTTTTCATCACGATAACTCCCGAAATAATACTCCAAATCGAACCAAATTTGCATTGCTAACTGATCTTATAAATATCTTGGATGAGTAGGGTAACCAAGTTGCTCTGACATTTTGTTTTCAAGTGACGGCCACTTGAAAATTTCAAACCCACATTGTGAAAAGTGTATTTAAAGCCAGATTTGTTTGTATTTTAATGTAAATATACATAACATAAGGGTCTCGTTGAACTTTATTAATGAACTTTTTACAAGCATAACTTTTTAAATTTTGATTCAATTCGAACCAAAGTTGGACAGTGATCTTATCATATAATTATCTTGGATGAGGTCACTGGGCAACTTATTCCAACATCTTATTTTCAAGTTGCAGCCACTTGAAATCACACTGTCAAAAAAAATGTGTTTTGAAAATGTCTTAAAGAAGACCCATGGCTGTTTTCAACATCTTTTTTCCATTTTTGTTAAAATTTTACTAAAAATCTGGAATTTGAACAATTTTCCGCCAAAAGTTGATTTCCCTCTTCCTTTCCCTTAAAAATCGAAATTTCCTAAATCGCAATGTTTTATTTATTCCAATAAATCCCATTACTTTAGGTGTCGGATAGATACATATAATCCGAGCACCGAAATTCGTGACCGCAGCTTCCATAGATTTCTCAGGAAAAATTTAGCGCTAAAAGGGTTGTCTCGATTTTGACCCTTCGTAACCCCCTCCTCACAAAAACATCGGAAATTAGGAAAAAAAAAATGTGTTTTTGGAAATTTTCTAAGGAAGTCTCGTAGCTTTTTTTAACATCTTTGTTCCATTTTTTTGTAGAGTTCTTTAAAAAATTCGAAAATTGCGAAATTTCTCGCCACCGGAATTTACGAACAAAATTTAAATAAAAGAAATTTTAAATTTTCAGGTTAAAAAAAAAGGGCCTTTTCTAATATGTTATAAACGTAAATTTTTGCTAAAAAATTTACGGGATGAGTTTTTGCACTTGAGAATTAAAATTAGGTGTTCCATCAGCGGGAACACTGCGGCTGAAAGGGTTAATAATCGAAAATTTCTAAATTGCAGATAACGTTTTATTTATACTCATGTCTATTCTTTATATGTTCAATTTCTTTACAGTGAAGTAATTTGGAGCGGTGTTATGCTTACAAACATGTTTTTAACTTTTGTTCCCCCCATCCCGGCGATAACTAGGGAGGGAATTTCGAAAAAGTTGGCAGATTTTAGTTGCGTAAAGACCTAAATTTCTGCCAAGCGCCGTTGAATTCCATCCAGCCATTCTCACGTGATACCTGGACAATAATAGCGTTACAGACATACAGACACGATGACACACACACAGTCAAAATTTTCTGAAGTAATTTTCGAATTTTATGGTGTGTGGAAAGTGATGATATCGCTTTTTTTTTTTCCTGATAAATTTACAGAGAAAAGTCTGATTTTATTAATATCGATACACAGCTTGATATCCAGTTACTGTAATTCTAAAAGAACGCATAGAAACAGCGTTCATGTTCAGGTACCATACTTAAAATTTCAGCTGTGCTTTTATGTTAGGCGTGAAAATAAGAGCGGTATTTTGTAATAGAGACAGTTAACTGGGGAAAAAAATTGTGTATGTAGGAGCCTCGCCTCCCCCCTGGGGGGGAAGTCCCCGCTCGAGGGGAGTAAATTTTCATGATGGGTATCTTTCAAAAGAGCTCGCCAATACCTTTAAAACGAATGGTTGAACCATCGTTCTGCGATAATTTAAAACAAAGTTATCGATTTTTTTACTTTTAACGAAAAAAAAAAGCTTTTTTTTTTTTTTTTTTTTTTTTTTTTTGAGAATAAAATGGATTTTTTTGGATATTTGGTGTTATACTACTTCTCTAATATGGAAATCGTCTGCCTTATCATAAAAGACAATTTTTTTAAATAATAATTTTAATAAATTATTTTTTAATAACCAAATAAAATTCTATATAAATGTAGGTGCATTAATGAAACGGGGGGTTGAGGGGGGCTACCGCCCCTCTCACACAGAACTAATTATCACATAAAACTCTTCAGAAGCTTAATATGAATTGTTTAACATAGGTTTACATAACAGTACTCGTTATCTTACCTATTAATCTGCAACCTGTATTTATAGTATTAAATTTCAGGGTAAAGGGCGTATCAGATTCAGCAACTTTAGAAACAACCAATTTTTGAGCCGACTTTAGCGCCGATTTTCCCTCGACGAAAGCACCGTAGAGGTTACAATAGTCGGGTGAAAAGTTGGATGAAAGAAGACTAACTTCTGACGCTTATCACTTTTCTTGGCGCGAATAAAATACGCAATGATTAGCGTTAAAATTCCCTTTCATTTGTGCAAAATATCGCATTATTATTTCTATTTTGATCTTTTTTACAACTATTGTCATAACGCCATATGAAAATAAAAACGATTAATTTAAAATTCTTATCATTTAGCGGCAAAATAAACGTGCTTAACGATAATATTTCTTCTTCAAATCTCCACTTGAAGCGATTCCCGTGTTCCGCCATCTTGGAAAAATGACGAATCAAAATAGCGCATCCTGATTGGACGAATCCGAGGAGAAATTGAGTATACGGACAATTTTATCAAGACAGCTCTGAAAAAGTTGGGCAACTTCGGTCTGCGCTATCACACTGGGAGTAGAGACAATTTTTTCCGAAAAATCGGCGCTAATCAGTGGTTGGCTCTAAAATCGCCTGTAAAGTCGTCGAGTCTGATACGCCCTTAAGAGAAAGTCGTGTGAGTGACACACCAGATTATTTTAAATAACTACGTATTTTGAGATTCCGTGAATAATTAAACAAAGTTTTTAACAGTTGTTCTTTGTGAGTCTGTTATCAGTGTAACTTTAAAAACTAAATACCGGCAGGGAACTCAAGCGTTATATTTTAAAGTTCATATGAAATTCATACTTGAACAGTTTGATCAATATTGATAAGTTTCAACGAGTGATACGGATTAAAGTTGTCAATAAATGTGATTGAAAGTTATTGTTGAACATAATTTTAAATTTAATATTAGTCGTGAATTCTATAGAAATGTAGATATTAGTTTCAAATGTGGGTTGAGAAGGGTGGTACTCCCCTCCGCCCTTCCCACAGAAAATTATTTGTCAAATTAAATTATTCGTAAAGCTAGCTTAAATTCTTTTTACTATAGAATTTTATACAGTACTTGATATTTTATTCCTCAATCTGAATTTCTCTTTATAAAATTTAAATGTAGGGTAATAAAAAGTCGTGTGGGTGCCACACCAGATTATATACTTTAAAGTAAAATTTATTATTGAAAATCTGCTTAATTTAGTAAAAAGTTTTATATAACTTGTTAAAAAAAAAATTTGTATATTGTCAATCGTGGCATTATCAGTAAAATATCAGATTTATGTACAGAGTATTCATATAATATTAGTATTACGCGCAATGAAAAACTATTTAAAATAAAATGTGATCATATCTGTCCTATAAATAAGTCTCTGAACGATTGTCTTCTAAATTGTTATGTTACTCACATCCGTAATACAGGTGAAATCTATAATAATAATAATAATATTAAAAAAAAATAATAACTGAATAAAAAACCACAACGCCTAGACGTATCTTCACCACAGAAATGTAAACATCTTTTCTTCGAAACCACGAACGAGAGGCGTAGCCAGATAAAGGGTGTGTCAAAGAGGAAAATCGGCACAAATTTGTAAAATTTTTGGACTTTCTTTGCAAATTTAATTGATTTAAAATTTTATTAAAATACAGGATTTTTTTCCGCATTGAATTAAACTCTTTGAGATTGACGCAGCTTTTTTAATTCTGTTTTAAAAAATTGAAAGAGTTTTTTATAAGCCATTTAATGCATCAACCCAAATATTGCAATAAAACAGCTTTCTTAAAAAACAACTGTTATTTTTTCATAAAATCTACAAAAGCTGCGTCAGTTTACGAAATGAGAGTAATCCAATAAAAAAAACCGCATCTCAATCAATTAATATGTCACTGTTTTAAGTGCAAAGAAAGTTTTACATAGGATAACATTGGATTTTAGAAAAGGAAATGCTGAGTGAAGAGGGCCCTTAAATAGGCAGATTGCTTGTCCTCCCGGATAACATTTCATTCGTTATATTATATTTACAGTGTCTTCAATGATTTGTCAGTAATATAGTCTTTATTTTTTTATGTTTTATGTACAGTATGTTATTGCACGTACAATAATTTTATAAAATGTACATAATTCCGTAAATTATATCAAGTTTTTTAAGACTAAGTATAATTAGCGTTAAGTGGTTATAGAATGCGCAGAATTTTTTTTTGTGAATTTTTTTTATTTGTGGTGTATTTTATTTATGAGAGTTTACGTTGCAAAAAAGACCGTGTAATTTATGCCTGTAATGAAGTGGTGTATGTTACTTTTTATTAATATTCTACATTTGAAAAAAAAAAATTAAAGATCTAATTAAGTCAAACAGCTACATCAAATCCGATAAAGATAACTAGTATGCATAGGTAAACTCTGCTCGGTTCCTCATCATATATTTCTTCACATAAATTTCTTCTATAGATATAGAAAATTAAATATCTAATTAAATCAAACAGCTACATGATATCAAATAATGATAGCTAGTATGCATAGGTAAACTTTGCTCAGTTCCTTATTATATATTTGCTCTCATAAATTTATACTTTAGGGCTTACTGTTTTCATGTTAAGAAAAATCAACTCGGCGAATGGTCAGGCTCGTAGGAAACGGAAACTTATATACCTCACCAAATACGTAATCCTTCCTTTCACTTAGAAAGATTTTCCTTATCCAGATTTATTATTCAAATTTTTATTGGTGTAGTTTTCATGGAATCCTGTACTATTTCTCACCCAACAATCTTCATAACGTAACTTTATGCGGTATATTGCCCAGTTCTGCCATGTTATGAAAATATTTAATTTGGGATAATTTATGAAGTTCATAATATTGAATGTTGATATTTGTGTCGCTATCATAAATTATATTTTAAAGCTCGCCCAACTTTATTACGATAAAAATAATCCTCATAATGCGAGTTTATGCAAAATATTGCTTCATACTGCCATGTTAAGAAAGTCTTAAGTTTCAAATAACTTACTAAGTTTTCAAATTAAAATGTTGAAAATTAATAGCAATTTGCCAATATCATAAATGATGGTCTCCTTATACCTCAAAACGTGTAAAAAGCCGAAGTTGAAAATTTTCAAGAATGTTTGTTCTGCGTATATATACAATATGGGGAATTGACAATAAAACTGACAATAAAATTCTAATTTTAAATAGAAATAAAACAATGTTCAAATAAAATTTGATATCAACATCAAGACAATAATTGTCTGTGTAAAATATCAAATGTCGAAGAAAGAAACGTAGTTTTATTCTGGAACTAACGCTATGACTAAAGGTCGTTTTCAATTGATTTCTTTTCCATTTTATTCTTTTTTGCGTATTGAATACTTACTATATATAATACTGAAGAAGTCTCAAGATTATTTTCTAACAAATCTTCTACTTCTTGCATAGGGAAAAAAAATCAACATTCGCATGTGTTTATTATATAACCACTTTATTTTATTTTATGGGCGGTGGTAGATAAGATTGAATGAATTAACGTGTTTTTCTATAGCAGCACAGTGTGTAATGGCCGTATAACACGAGAAATTTCGCTCAACTTTTTAGCAAATACAACAAAAAAAACTTTTCCGAGTGACGGTCGAAAAAATTTATTACCCGGTGATCCTTAAATCTTTCCTACACGCTGCTGTGTTGTGTTGGGTGAAATGTTGCGAGAAAATCTCTCGTGTGATACGGCGATTATTGGCAAAGATCATGTAGATTTCAGTTCTCCAGGAATAGTAAAGCTGCCCCGTTTCGATAGCGCATTGACATACATTCGAAATCGGGCTTCTGTCAGCGCAAAACAGATTAAGTTAAGACACCCGCCGCATTCACAGTCCTTTCACAAGACAGTCAAAAGAAACATACCCCTTTCTAGATCTGGTCACAGTCAGTGATGATTGACATACAGTGTCCAGCTGATATTAACCAACCTTTATTTGGTCGCTTCATAGTCTTAAATGGTAAAAACATTTTTAGAAATTATTAACCGATTATGATATAGATGATTTAGTTAACGAGCTGAATACATTTTCAGTGAGACTTTCTTCGGATATTTTCAGTGATTTTGCAATCCATGTCGTGATTAAGGGGGGGAGGGGGGACTTTAAAAGCTGTAAAAAGTGGAAGAGAGAAAAAAAAAAAAACATAAAGCTGTTTTTTTTTTTTTTTAATTCTTTGTAGCGTTTCTAAAATAATTAAATTAATAAATAAAATTAATAATCCATGTCAGTTATCAACTTTTGTTGTAAGGAATGCAGGGGATTTTACAATAATTAATGAATAATACTGACACTTAAATATTGAAGTTGTTATAAATTTACTTGTTGTTAAAGGAATTTATAAAATTGATTTTGTTACGTAAAATTTTGCTTTAAAAAATATATGGTATTCTTCTCTATATTTCTGTTTTGAACCATGGTACTACTGAAAAATTAAAAGATAAATAGCATTGTATCTTATTCCAGGCACCTTGAAATCTTCATACAATTTATTAATGTTCCATATCAAATATATCAATATAATTTTAAGTCAATATTTTCAACATTGATCATAACGTTGATTGAAATAAAAGATGCAAAATCATATTCTGCTTCATAAAATACGCAGTCATTACATTGTTTCGAAACAATTAGTCGGGCACGGGAGATAAAATTTTGAGAAGAGAACCGAAAAGGTTCTTAAGAGACCAGTGACAAGATTTAAAGTGACGAAAAGTTTTGGCCAAAGTGATTAGCATAAAAACACACACTCACCAAACTCTCCTTTAAAAATTCCTCTAAAGCAGCATGGAAATTCTGACAGCTAGAATTAATTCTATGTATTAATTTTAAATGTTATGGTGTTCTTAATCTACGCCAAAAATGCATTAGCATTTCCTGAGAACCTTAAGGTTCGTTACAGTTTCTTAAATGTTTCAAGAACCACAAGAATTTATCTTGACAATAGTTTTATGATTTTTGAAAAAGTTGCAGAAAATCTATTAATACTTTATCATGAACATCTGCATTAAATCTCCATTTTACATTTTTATATTTGTAAAAATGAGAGCTTACTTCAAGGCTAATTATTATTCACAAGCTATCTGAGTTCTGTAAAAGAGAAAATGAATTTTGTGTTCCAGTGTTATTAATTCACTTTGACTGAAAGAACAGAAACCGCAATTGAATTTTAAAAGGGATAAGTACTCTTTAGAGCAAAATTTTATAAGAGAAAAATAATGATTCAGTTTAAGAAATTAAATGAAATTAAATTTTAAGAGAGAATATATGATTTTCCATGTCACATATTTCTTCCCTTGGGCAAGAAAAAATATGTTGCTATAGGTTGTTACATACAACAACATATATTTTACAGACAAAGTAAAAGCATTTTAAACATAAAAGAATAAAAATATAAAAATATATATGTGATAATCATAAACCATTGAATAAAAAGTAAAATAGCTCCTACTTTTTTTTTATTTTGAGCAAATTTTCAACATAGTCTATAAGAATATCCTCCAGTAAATATGATTTATTTTCATATCGTGTATAGTTCTTTTTAACATTTCCAAAAATGTGTTTTATTGTATATATATCAAAGAGTTTACTGACAGCCACAATATATATAAGCACTAAATGTGTGAACATTTTTAAATACTTTCTTTTATAACATGGTCATATAAATATTATATTTTATTTGCACATAATTTTAATCGCTTGCACAAATAGTCTTAATCTTTCTAATGAAAAATAATGATACATACATAAATTCAAAAGATGAAATGCACAAAAACAAAATTGCATAAAATATATTATCTACCAACTCATGTGTAAATGGCATTAAAAAAATTAAATTAAAAATAAATAAATAAATAAATAAGTGGACAGAAATATGAAGTGTGAATAACATCATATAAAAAAAATAGCGGTATATTTTAGACAGGAAAGCTGTTTAGGTGTGCTCGGCATCCAAGAAAACACGAACAACCCACCTTACTCTTTTGTGAATAACAAGTATAATGGTTCCGGCTTAAAACCTTCGTCCTTGTAAAAATCCTTTGCATTTATAAAAAAAAAAAATATTTAATTTTAATTGAAATCTATTTTAACGTTTTATATAATAACTTATTTGTTTATAAAGTATTAATCTGTAATAAACTGCTGAATTATTTCTCCATCAATAAAATAAAACTATATAAGTGTTAATGAAAATCTCCCAGTAAGCAAGATCCCATGATATCATTTCGTCTTCGAATAAATACCATATGGTTTATTTCGTTCATATGTGCCTCTTAAATCAAAGTTTAATCGCTAACGTAATTTTAATCAGTTAGTCAAAATTATCCTTGGACATAATTCAAATTTTATCTCTTTTCTAAGCATCTACCGCTGTGGTTTCTCAATTCTCCTAACTAAAATTTAGCAAAATTTAAGAATTTATATACAGGGAAATCTTGTTCCGAGTATTCAAAATTATTAACTTACTTAATGTACAACATATTTATAAAAATAAAAAAGAAAGAAAGAAAGAAAAAAGAAAGAAGAAAGCACTTGAAGAAATAGAAGATTAAATTAAAACATTTTTCGAAATCCAAGGATGAAAGCATACATTAAACGAGTACTTCTTCAGCGGCGGTGACAGAATTATATATGGAAATAAGAGACAATTTTCTGTATCTGTAGCCCTAAAAGCCGAATAAAATTAATGATCATCGGTCCTATTCGCCTATACCAGTCGTAACCAAAGAAACGCGAAAGCAAAATAAATTCAATACAGAGATTAAATGGGAGGAAAACATCAATTAGAGAAAAAATAATACTTGCTAACTTAATTGAAAAATAATATAAATAAATATAATTATTTACATATAGAATAATTTTTAATGATGAGCATTAAACATGAGAAGTTTAACAAACTAGTAATATAAATGGAGTTAAAGTGCTTTTTTTCTAATTCGTAAAAAAATACTAAAACTATTGATTTAATAAAGTCTAATAAAATTACTAATTTATATTTTTTAAACAAATCATTATAATAATCCAAATTAAAAATAAAGATATTAATATACATATTAATACCTTTATTTTTAATTAATCTTCCATTTCTTCATGTGTTTTCTTTTGTCTTCCTGTAAAATGCTTAAAAAAAACTTTCACACACACACGCATATATATATATATATATATACTGAATTTGGGTGGTACGTTATATGGTTTGTATTCAGTTTTATAAAATAGTACAGCACTAATAAAAAACATACTATTTAGTGCTTTCAATTTAAAATCAAAACTATATAAAGATTGTTTTTAAGTGACGTTCTTCTCCATAATTAATAATAAAATATAGTTTCAGTTATTATCGTGAGAGTAAATTGAATTAAATATTAAACGATTTACTAAATAAGGACAATGAGAAAGTTTTTTAAGACCTGTGCATACTGAATAATTCCTCTCTCTTGTTTACTTTAAACATTATTTTAGAACTTTTAATATATCGCCTAACAAATTATTTTTCAAAAAAGATGTGTTAACTTTTCTTTTGAAAAAAAAGTTTTAAATTTGTCTATCTTTGTATCATTATTTTTAATACTTCGGTATGCCTGGTAATTTATTAGCTTTTCATGAAACCGTAAATTAACGGGAATGAATTCTCTCAACTATAATTCTACTTAATGAACAACTAAACTGGGCAAGAAAATAATATAAATCGCGTACATTATATGGAAGTTTT